>OX276376.1:6000000-6486000 GCA_946251855.1 Alsophila aescularia | reverse complement strand
TAGTTCCCCATCCAGTCACGACGCCATCCCATTCAGCGTACGACAAGCTAGGCTTGGGCAGACACACGGGTCTGATTCCTCCATCATCCTTGGGGTCGTCGACAACCTCGTCTTCTTCGGCCTTGCTGCGCTTCAGAGCGTTGCTCAGGTCAATCTGAAAGTATAGAACCAAGTGACGATTATTTCGAGTGGTTAAATAATCATCATCAACATCAGCCCGTATCAATAAACTGCTGGACATAGGCCTCTTATTTATTGCGCCACAAATACCGGTCCTGAGTCAACCTACACCATGTTTTACGTACAATTCGGACGATGTCATCCATACATCGCGCTGGTGGTCTGCCAACTGGTCTAATATGTCCTCTAGGCCCATTCTAGGCCACCATTTCGTTACAGATATTGTCCATGTATTATCTCTTTGCCTAGCCAGTTTCCTGCCCGCCTCACCTTGAGTTCTGTGATGCGTTTTCTCTACTAGTGTGTTCCAGAATGTTCCTTTAATTGTAGGTATTGCGTCATTTTAGTACCTACTGTTTTTCTAAGAATCGACCGGCGTAACAATATTCAACATTTTAATACATTATATAAACTTTAACTGTGCCAAGAATCCAAGATCCCCGCCAGGTTTCGTTCACCAAGCGGTGAACGAAACCTGGCTTACGTGCCGCTAGGTATACCCTAAGTTACCTTTTTTCACATTTTAGCTATTATTTAGCTCCAAAACTACGAAGAAAGCCTAAAATTGATTTAAAAAATACATGGGCCTATTGTATGACCCTATTTTCTATATCTTTCGGACAAATAAAGTATTTTTATAAGTATTCCCCAGTTAACCTCATTTTGAAATTTTCTCACACCCTGTCTGAACAACCCTCGACCGGTGGGGTTTTTGAGATTTAGCATAGGTATAGGTGGGGGCTATCTATATGATCTTAAACTCTGTTCTTTATAACTGCCTATATCCAGCAAATAGAAAAGTGGGATTTAAGGTTCGACAGTGGTCTCTGAACAAAAATACCTACATAACATAACGCACCGAACGAGTTGATTTGGAGAGCTCCCTTCTCTCGGACAATTAGAACAGTGAAGAAGATATAACTTACCCTTTCGTCCAGCTTCAACAGCGCGATGTCATTGTCGTAGGTGCCGGGGTTGTACCGGAGATGGCGGATGATAGCACTCACATTCCTGTCGATGGTCTTCGTCTCGTTGGGCATGGAGCGGTCGTGCTCCAGAAACCGGACTTTCATCTTCTCATGGCGGAACCTGTCGAAAAGATTGAATTAAATTCTAAGTTTTGAGAGAAAAGTAAGTAGAAAAACTACAAGAAAGATTCAGATTACATAGATTTAGTTATATACAAATATTCAAACAAATTTTTGATTTGTTTAAGTTTAGTCCGTAAAACTAAAAGTTGCTCTCTAACTTTGTAGGAACGGGAACATACGATTGCGCTGTATCTTCTGATTTAATGTTGTTAATTAAATACGCGTAAAATATCGTAGCTTGCTTTCTAGGATAGTCGATTTAGTGATTTTCGTATCGATTTTCCAATAAATCCCTAAAATATTTAGATCGATTTTTATTCAATTTTAATAAAATCTATTCTCGAGGACCTTTCATACCTACATACCTACATACCTACACTTACATACCTACTAACATTGCTAACTACTACTTACAAAAGTTACATACAAATTACATGCCCATACATGCCCAGTTATGTCCACTCTATTTAGCTGCACACGCCGTCCTTCAATCAGTGCGTCCTACAGTCATGACCTACCGAAACGTGCACACTCACGATCATACTTGTCCACAAATTTAAGGTCGCTCAGCGAGCTATAGAGATAGCTATGCTTGGAGTTTCTCTGAACGACAAGAATATCCGACGGAGAACCATGTAACCGACATAGCGCAATGGATAAGTAAGATAAAGCACTGAATAAATAATAGCTAAAGTGGCAGTGGGCTGATCACATTTCCCGAAGAACCGATAACCGTTGGGGAAGACGAGTTCTCGATTGGCGTTTTAGGTAGGCAGCGAGCAAATCATCCTAACATCAATCAATCAGCAAGTGTCCTGTACCTTAGATAAATCATAGAACCTTCTATTATTTATCTATGCCTGTACCCAGCAGTGCAATGCACAGCCGCCAGCTCGTATAAGTCGTTGATGGCCGTGCCAACGTAACGCAAACGGGCCACTGTAGTGCGAAAAATCAGACTAGCACCGCTTATCAAACCTACTGTACCGTCCCATCCCTTATCAAAACCTACTCTACCGTCTAATATAATCAGTCAGCACATACCCAGCAGTGCAATGTGCAGCCGTCAACACGTACATGTCGTTGATGAGCGAGCCGCCGCAGTAGAACCGGTTGTTGTAAAGAAGCAAGACCATCCATGAGTACTCCAGCACTTTGGTTTCGAACCCTCCGACAATTCGTCGCCTCGTGCGGGGAATGCCGCATTCTGTAACAGATAAAGGTCTGTCATTTTGGCGTTGGCAACTTGGCGCACCCAAGAGGTTACTAAAACGGCGTTTTCTGCAAGGAAATACCTATCTTGTTTCAATCAGATTTTCATAGTCCCGTGCACTTAATGCGGCGCGTTAGAGTCGATATTGCTTTGAAATTCTGTTTGCAAGTCATACTGGCTTAGGTGGCAGGGCTCCTGCTCCTAGTATCGACCGGCGTTTGTTGCCTTTGACCCGATTTCATCCACGCTTTTACCGAAAATTAGATTTTGTGCCTACTGAACGACATTTAATAGCATATCAGCTTTCAAACAGAAAAACTGCATCATAATCCGGTCCATTCTTTTGGTAGCTACGTTGCCACTGACACACGGATACACACACAGTGAGTGATACAGTGATACACACTCTAAACTTTTAACACTCCTGTGTTTGAAGTGCGGAGGTTAAAAAAACATACTGTATAAAAAAGTGCTAAGTACTTACGACAAACTGGACAGTTCTCCGGAGGATCTTGGGTCGGTCTTATGGTGGTAGTACTAGGTGTGGTGGAGCCGCCAAATATGCTGGAGATCCAGTCGGAGATTATGCCTTTCTCGACCTTAGGAGCTAGCGTCTGACAACTGGTCATACCAACCAGGAGAAGAACTGGGAGCAAGTTCATGGTGAAAACTGGAACAAATCATGGACAGGAGTTAGTTGACCGAGCGACCGCCAAGCGCGAGCGAAGCGTACACAGGTTGCATTTCTCGGCTACGGGGCCTTGTCCCCCCTCATGTTCCCCTTGAGAAGAGACAAGGAGATTTTTTAGTGGTCTCGTCCTCCCAACCAATTCTCGTGAAATTTTGTGAGCAGGTTTGATAATTGTTTTTTTTTTGTAGATTCAGTAAATCAGAAATTTTTCAAAGTGGCGTAGATATAGGGGGTGAAAACGTAAAAAAACATATTTCAGTCATTTCGAAAAATGTTCATAAATGTCTTAAAAATTTGTTGTACTACAAGAGTACAACAAATTTGTCGGGGGTGGAATAATGAAAAAAACATCACAAAGCCACTAGTACTTACTGGCTAAAATATGTACGCTGAGGATATTTGGAGTTCACATCATCAAATCATCAGCCCGAAATCCACTGCTGCACTTGGGCCTCCCCCTTAATAGGGGAGGGGATGGGTTTGCCATAGACACCACGCTTGGCAGGAGGCTTGGCGATCGCATTAGATGTTGGGAGTTACACAGGAGAATGCTGGGTCCATTTTCTTAATTTCCTTTGCTTCTTCTCATAGCACCCGCGGGTTGAGAGGGGCCGGGCTTTTGTGTGTATGTTCAGTCATGTCTCCGAAATTTCAGAACCAATTCGGATGTTTTTATTCGAGCAAACATCTACATCAATATTCAAGCATCTTCGAAGTTCGAAAGGGCGCTCTTGCGCACAAATTAATATCAAACGTCCAAATATAACATCATCAGCGACCACTGCTGGACGTAGGCCTCTCCTAATGCACGCCACTGAGCCCGATCTACGGCTCTTCGGTCAGTTCCTGCCAGCCGCTTTTCGTAAGTCGTCACTCCAACTGGCCTGTGGACGTCCTACACTACGTTTGCCTAAACGCGGTCTCCACTTCAGAAATCATCTACCCAACAGTTAAAGCTACCGTTAACTTATTAACCAATCTCAACGTGAGTTTCCACCTTTCAGCACAATAGGCACAGAATAAATAATAGTGGGTACTACCCAAAGGTCAAAGGTCAATAGACCCGTTTTATCCACACTAATATATAAAAGTGAAACGTTGTTTGTTTGTTTGGGGAGCTTTCACGCGATAACGGCTGAACGGATTTTGATGAAATTTGGAACGGAGATAGCTTATACCCTGGAATAAAACATGGGATACTTTAAATCCCGGAAAATGGTAAGTTTTATCGGGAAAACTGGAACATGTCGATTACTCGCTGTAAGGAACGGTTGCCATGGAAACGAAATAATAACGAGTCTGTCAAAAAACATCAAAAGCATTGGTGCTATACCTACTTTTGCATTGGTTTTGAATATCCTAGAAGAACATAGGATGCTTTTTTCGCGATAAACTATAGTCCGCGCGGACGAAGTCGCGGGCGAAAGCTTAGTACCTAGTCTTATAAACATCAACTGAAGGTCTACCCTTTCAAATCTATCTTTACCTATAGAACAGTACCGTGCCATATAACTGACTGACATACAACGCACTACCTAAACCTGTAGATCTAGAGATGTGATATTTGGAGTAAATATTGGTATCCTAGAGGTGCACTAGTTCGTAGTACTATTATTTATTCTGTGGAACTAGGAAGGTTTTTATGAAATTCCATCCCAAAGGGGTGAACGGGGATGGCAAAGTTTGCACGCGGGCATAGCCGCGGTGCGCAGCTAGGTCAGCAAAATCTAGTCTAGACATATAAATAAAATTGTAGTGTCTGTTTCTAATGTCAAAATAACAGCTTTTTACTAAATGCACACGAAAGTAACAAAAACACTTATTTTTGAGTTTTTGTCTGTCTGTCTGTTTGTTCCGGCTAATCTCTGAAACAGCTGGACCGATTTTGACGAGACTTTTCTGGAAGATAGCTAATGGTACAAGCAGTAACAGAGGCTACTTTTATTTTCGAGAAATAATTAGGGTTCCGCGCAAAAAAGCCCATAAATTTTGACCACGCGGGCAAAGCCGCGGGCACAGCTAGTTGGTTTATAAAACACGAAAGCACCGACAAAACAATGATTGCAAGTATTGGATTAAAAATGAGGTAATGTTGTCAGTTACAACTTTGATCATTCAAATGCTGAGCATCTTGCGTTAGAAGCTCAAATAGCTCACCGAACTTAATCGGCTAGTTCATCGACTTGTCCCACAACAAAGTTAATGAATTTAAAAAGTAATATATTTTCTGTTCAGTAACTCGTCCCATTGATTTTATCCATTCAACATTCAATCAAATTATTGCTGTTATGTGTACCTAACTAGGCAAGTACGAATCAAGGACACGTCAATACAAGCAGGTCAAAAAACCCGCTTGCGAAATTACCGTTACTCTGATCACTCATCTTATTCGATTTGCATAATTATACGCAATGAAACAAAGTTTTATTTGCGTACAGAAACGTAGGTACAAAAATATTCAACAATCTACAATTTAATTAAAATTGCGAGAAAGTTGCGCTACCGTCAAATGCAAACTTAACTTTGCAAATCTGTACTAATTAAGAAGATACCTGTCAGGTACTTACCGATAAGTTGAAAATGTGGTATGGTTTTTAATGGAGCGAGTTTTTTATATAGTCGGATTGTTTGACTTCACCTACTGGTTTGTTTATCTGGTAGGTACTACCTATCTGAATGTGGAATTGTCACATGGTCAGAGATTATGTCTATAAGCCCCTATTCTGCCATCAAAGTCAAACCGCAAGCCAGAGCAGGCAAAGCAGCTATCGATATCCTTACTTAGTCTTAATTTGATTTTGCCCTATTTTTTAATTTTTGTTTGTTTGTAGTTTGTATGTTCCTTTAGCGCGTCCTACAGCCTAAACGGCTTGATGGATTTTGGTTGAGGTATCATTGGATTCGACATAATGAAGAGATATGAAGTGTCAAGAAAACTAATATAGCGGCTTACAGCTGCCATATTGTATTTCCGACGGAAAAGATAATGACCAAAACCATAGAAAATCAATCGAGTGAGGTATCAAAATGAAAGTCTTTAGAACACCATTCCAAAAATATACTAGTGGCTCTGTGAGCCACAAGAGTGCTCTGTGTGTGTGTGTAGACCTCGCGTGTACAAACTTTTTTGCAAACAATCTAGCGGTGCACAGTAGCGCCATCTAGTTACCTTATTGTAAAACAATAACAAAGGTGCTCCATCAATCCCTGCCTAGTAGGTAAAGGGCTGATTCCACTGGTAGAAACCTAAAAGTGAGAAATTTACTGCATTTTGAGGAGCTATTCTGCTCTTCACGCCGAAGATCCTCATCAGATCTTCACCACATTTTTATGACACTAACTTAAAGTTACTACCTTTCAAATAAAAAAAGAACCATCGAAATCGGATTTAATAAGGCGGAGATATTCAGTAGCCCCTTTTTTACCCGTTTTTGGGGGAAGTCCTAATCAAAAATCCCCGACGACTAAAAAATTCTAAAATATCGCTTAACCTGTCTAAAGTACGAACCAAACTTAATGGCGGCTGTGAAGTGCGCTGCTAGCACGGCATCGCGCATCCCCTTCACCCTCCAACAACCTAATATTTGCGACTGCGCAGAGCACCGCGCCAACTTCACAGCCGCCATTAAGTTTGGTTCGTACTATACCAAGTTTCGTCTAGATCAGTTGAGAAATGCGACCTGTAGAGGAGAACAGAGATCCGGACATTCAGAAGGAATTCGGAAGGACATACGAAAGCATTTTTCCCTTTCAGCTTGGGCTGAAAGGGAGACGCTCCGCTCATGCTTCGCACTCGCTCGGTCAATAAATCATTGAAAACGACGAACGAACGAAAACTCACGAAGAAAACTTATTGGCCGAATTAAATCGTATACAAAAAACCAGACTGCGAACAATGAGATTTATATATAACATCATTGACTGCGAAACTGAAAAGAAGCAAACAAGCCTTAGATTCTTGATTTTGAAACATAAGACGCAGTCGGAGGCATCATGCATTTCATTTCTCCTTTGAAGGGATCGGCCGCAACCTGACGAGTTAACTCCTCATGCCTCCGACTGCATATCTATATCTTTTCTATTCTATATCTATACTTATAATAAAACTGTAACGGGTCCAATTCTGTACATTAAATATATTTTGATATATTTTTTTTGACCTTTCTCTATATTAGATACTGAAGCCAAAACTGTAATTTTTCATTTTTGTCTGTCTGTCTGTCTGTCTGTCTGTCTGTCTGTCTGTCTGTCTGTCTGTCTGTCTGTCTGTATCTTGGCTAGGCATCACGCCGAAACTATTGAATGAATTTAAATGAAACTTGGTATGATTTGAGTTCATACTACGAGGTAGGACATAGGCTACTTTTCATCCCGGAAAATGAATGGGTTGCCGCAGGATTGGGGTTGAAAGTTATTTCAAAAAACACTTACTACTCTGAAACTACTGGACGGATTTTGATGCAACTTGGCATAGTCATAGTTTATATGATGAGTTAAAATTGAGGATACATTTTATCCTGAAAAAATAAAGAGTTCCTGCGGGATAATGTCCCAAATTCTGTAAATTAAAGATATTTTGTAATTTTTCTTGGGGGCTGTTCTATATTCTATACTAAAGCCAAAAATATATTTTTTTAATTTTTGTCTTTCTGTCTGTCTGTCCGTCTGTCTGTCTGTAACTTGGAAGTGCATCATGCCAAAAATACTCAATGAATTCAAATGAAATTTGGTATGATTTGAGTTCATACTTTGCGGTATAGGACATAGGATACTTTTCATCCCGAAAAATTAAAGGATTCCTGCAGGATAGGCGTTGAAAGTTATTTAAAAGAACACGTATCACGGTGAAACTACTTCACTGATTTTGTTGAAACTTGGCACAGTCATTTTATATAATGGGTAAAAATTGAAGATACTTTTTATGAAAGTAATTTAAAACCACACATACTACTCTGAAACTACTGGACGGATTTTGATGCAACTTTACGCAGTCATAGTTTATATGATCGGTTAAAATTGAGGATACTTTTTATCCCGAAGAAATAAAGAGTTCATGCGGGATAATATCCCAAATTCTATAAATTGAAGATATTATGTAATTTTTTTTGGAGTCCGTTCTATATTCAATGTTAAAGCCAACAATATTTTTTAATTTTTGTCTGTCTGTCTGTCTGTCCATCTGTCTGTCTGTACCTTGGCAGTGCACTACGCCGAAAATACTTAATGAATTCAAATGAATTTTGGTATGATTTGAGTTCACACTTCGAGGTAGCACATTGTATACATTTCATCCCGAAAAAATTAAGTGTTCCTGCAGGATAGGGGTGGAAAATTATTTAAAAGAACACGTACCACGCTGAAAGTAATGGACGGGTTTTGATGCAACTTGGCACTGTCTTAAGTTACATGATGGGTTAAAATTGAGGACATGTTTTATCCCGAAAAAGCAAAGGGTTTCTGCGGAATATGGGTCCAAAGTTATGTTAATATTTTAGTTATAAAATATATTTTTTGGTTGGTACTATATATTAGATACTGAAGCCAAACTGTTTTACTTTTTAATTTTGTCTGTCTGTTTGTCCGTATCTTGACCGCGCATCGCACCCATACTACTAAATGAATTCAATTGAAAAAAATGCTCTGGGGTGCTTAAAAAAGGTATTGAACAGCAGTTTTTTTTTTGTTAATCGTGTCTTTCTTTCTGTTTGTCTGTATGTTTGTTTATTCACGCATCACGTAAAAGCTACAGGACCAACTGCAATGCGGTTTTCATTGGTGGATAGCTTAGGGTTTGATTTAAATCTGGTGTAATTAATTGGTATCTAAATCCGGTGAGTTAGAAGCCGAGCAATTGATAATGTATTTCTGACGGCTGTATATTGGTCCTGGAATAGCACATTATGGTACTTTGAACCTAAAGAAAAGAACATGTGTGCGAAGCCGCGGGTACAGCTAGTACTATAATAAAACTGTAATATTATTTGTGTTTTTGAGGTTTTCCTCTACTCGAGTTGTTATTATATTATATTATATTATATTATATTATATTATATTATATTATATTATATTATATTATATTATATTATATTATATTATATTATATTATATTATATTATATTATATTATATTATATTATATTATATTATATTATATTATATTATATTATATTATATTATATTATATTATATTATATTATATTATATTATATTATATTATATTATATTATATTATATTATATTATATTATATTATATTATATTATATTATATTATATTATATTATATTATATTATATTATATTATATTATATTATATTATATTATATTATATTATATTATATTATATTATATTATATTATATTATATTATATTATATTATATTATATTATATTATATTATATTATTATTATTATACTATAATAAAACTGTAACTGGGCTAAATCTGTACATTAAATATTTTTTGATTTTTTTATTGAGATAAACTTCAAAATTGATATGGAGTGCAAAAAGGTTTTTTTTTATTTTTTGTTGCCTGTCTGTCTGTCTGTCTCTTTGAACACGCATCACGCTGAAACTACCAGACGGATTTTGATGCAACTTGGCAGAATCATAGCTGATGTACTGGATTAACATTTAGGATATTTTTATCCCGGAAAAATCATCGGTTCCCGCAGGGTAGGGATAGAAAGTTATTTAAAATAACACTTATCAAGCTAAAACTACTAGACGGATTTTGATGTAACTTGGCGCAGTCAAAGTTTATATAATGTATTAAAATGTTGAATACTTTTTATCCCGAAAAATTAAAAGGTTCTTGCAGCCTATGGGTCCAAAGTTGTGTTAAATTTAAAGTGATCATACTTCCGTTTATAGACTGGTACCGAATCTCGTCATTCTGCTACGAGACTCACTTGCCCAGTTGGATTAGATACATGGGTATGTAATCCAGACGTACGTGGATCGAAATCACGCGCCGCAGAAATGTTTTGCTCCATAATTAAAAGATTTTTACATTATTTATGCAATTCGTTGGTTGATTTGGTAGATTGTTTTGAATTATGTTTGTTTATTTTATTTGTAGTTATTAGATATTATTATTATCATCTATATTCTATATTTTCTATATCTATATACTTAAGGGGGAGTTTCCAGAAAAAGGAGGTGAAAAGGAGGTGTAATTTCATATAAATAAATTAAAATTATTTTTATTAAATAATTAAATTAATTAATTTAACAAGATGGTTCTGCTATAATGGGGGGGGCGGGGGGGGGGGGGGGGAGCGGGGAAGTTATGATTGTAGCTCCCAAACGAATGGACTGACTTTGATGCAGTTTTTTATGTTTGAAAACTGATGTGATCGAGATGTTTCATCATAGTTCTTAGCTATATGGGAGGGGGGGAGGAGTTAAAAGGGGGGGAGGAGGAGTTAAGTGGGGGGAGGAGGAGTTAAGTGGGGGTAGGAGGAGTTAAGTGGGGGGAGGAGGCGTTAAGTGGGGGAGGAGGAGTTAAGGGGAGGAGGAGTTAAGGGGGGAGGAGGAGTTAAGGGGGAGGAGGAGTTAAGGGGGAGGAGGAGTTAAGGGGGAGGAGGAGTTAAGGGAGGAGGAGGAGTTAAGGGGGGAGGAGGAGTTAAGGGGGAAGGAGTTAAGGGGGGGAGGAGGAGTTAAGGGGGGGGAATCGTATCTTTCAAAGGAATGTACCAACTTAACTGCGGGTTTTTATGTTTCAAAGCTGAGGTAAGCAAGATAGTTCTTAGCTATAACCGACAAGACGGCATAATTGTCTTCTAACCTATCACGACCATGTCGGATCGCCACTGAAGGTTGTTAACACAGGTAGGTAGGTATTACCTATATTGGTACTTTCGGTACTGGAATAACTCATAGGATCCTTATATCCCAGAAAAACTACCACGCGAGCAACGCTGCGGGCACAGCTATAAGGCAATAAGAACGTAAATCTATACAAAGAAGATAATTTAAAAAAAATGGTCTATGAATAGAACATTTTTTAAATTCGTTTCTGTCTGTTTGTTTGTTTGTCTGTATGTTTTGTTCGCACATCACGTAAAAACGTATTAGACCGATTGCGATGCAGTTTTCACTGTTGGGTAGCTTAGGATTTGACCTAAAAACTGGGGTACCTTAATCCAATGGTTAGAAGCCGAGCAATCGATAAAAAACTTTGTAACGGCGGAAGGAGTTTTGATCAAATGTTTATTTTAGATCTTGGAATAGCACATAGAGTACTTTTAACCTAGAGAAATGACCACGCGAGCGAAGCCGCGGGCACAGCTAGTTATAATTAAAAATCAAGAATCTAAAGCTTGTTTGCCTCTATTTAGTTTTGTTCGCAGCCGGGCCTTTTGTTTTTTATAATAATTTATTTTTATTGTTTAAACATGCCTATAGTGTATTGGGCGCTTTGAAAATGCATCATTCATTCACTGGCTACTCTAGCTAGTTCGATTACTGAAAAGAACATTTACCAAATAATATTTCTACGACTCTTCAATCAGTCTCAGTATCAAACAGGAGTACCTGGCTAATTCTCATCGCCGCAATTCTCATCGTCACCTTCGTGGCAAATTTTGTTTTCTGCTTATTTTAACTATTTTTGTAAAAATACTTATAGCGCTTGATAAGACGAGTAAATTCAAATGGAAATTAATCGAATCGTGAGTCTTGTTTGGAAGAATAATGGTTTTGAAGTTTTAGATGCCATGAAAGTTACGCGGTGATCCACGAAAGTGACTCAGTAACTTTACAGACATTATTTTTTCTCACAATTTACTACTGATTATGAGACTAAATATTCATGAAATAACAAATTAATCATTTTTTCATAATTAAACAGGCAAATATATGATAGGTATCAGTAATCAAAAGAGACAATTTATTATCAGTTTGGTCCTAAGCTCGGACATCCAACGAAATAGGTATACTGATATGCTACGTCAATTAAAACTACACAATTTTAGTGAAAGGTTTTTATTATAAACATTATTAATGTAGGTATCAAATAGGAACTTTACTATGATTTTATTAATCAGGTACTTATATTTCAGAGTATACTTTTAACTCTAAAATAAAATATTATCACACACTTATGTATGTTGTTGTTACTATGTAGTAACAAAATAATCTTCTGTTTGTTGTTACTACATAGTAATTGATAACCTATAAAAACTTAAAAAATAATGATTTCATTTCACTTTCATTTGATTACTTATTAAATTGTAATGTCACAACTTATTTACAAATAATCAGTCTACAATGACAAAATTAAAAAAATATGTCTAATTCATCGTAATATGAAGTTTTTATTAACTAAGAAGCATATGAGTCTTTAAAAAGTCTTTCAATGTTTGTAAATACACCACCAGCCACTATACTTCTGAATAAAAAATATGCAAAAAAAACACCATCGTGGCATAAAACCACCTTCATGGATAAAACGCCACGAAGGTGATGTCACGAAGGTGACGAAAATATCCCTTTTTTATAAATTGGTGCAATATTTTGGTGTAACTTTTTAAATCAAATACTACATGAATATCTCGCACAGTTTGGGGTTTCGATGAGCTAACTTTGATTTCAATTGCTAAAACACAATGCATAAAAATGTTGTCCACGCAAGTGATCGGTACACCTATGAATAAATATAAAATTACCAATTTTTTTTTCTTATGGCACGATGAGCTGCACTTCTCGCTTCTGCGATTCCGGAAGACGACTGACGTCCGACTAAATCGAACTCTGTGTTTGATTGCTGATGTTGTGTTCAACTGCCAGCCGTTATACTACGCAAATCTAAGTATCTAAAATCGTGTGACCGACGCATATGTAGTTTTTTAAATTCAAAATTATGACCAAAATATTTTTTTAGACTATTGGGTGTAAAGTGTATTTAATTACGATGACTTTAGTATAAGTAACAAACAAATACACTGAAATTAGGTGAAGCAGTACCCAAATGTTTTACTGCAACGGGAAGTGTGACTCGATGAGAATACGAAAAATGGCCCTGGTTTTTGCCCATTCGTGCTAATTATTGGTATTATTTTTGCTTCTATTCTGACAAGATTTATTTATTTTGTAGCCTTATAAATGTTTAATTCTCCAATTCAAAAATCCTGTTTCTATCTTATACCGTTAAGGAAATATAACAGTGTGACCATCAAAATTGAGCTTCGATGAGAATTACCCACCTACGCCTTATCGTGGAATCACTGAGTACCCACCCGCAAATTCAACTCGCAACGGTCGGGCGTTATTCAGTAGCGCGAGTGCGGCTCAATGAAACAACATTTAAATTTCCAGCTTGGTATTCGTCTTGCGTCCTACCCGCTCCACCGAGAGAGCCGTCCGTTTTCCTGTACCCTACTACTAGAAAGTCGAACTATCCAAAGGATTAATTCACTACCTGACTCATTTAGGGCACTAGGTGTGTGTCACGGTCTTTGAATACGACCTCTACCTTCAAAAGAGTTTAGTCCTAAGCCGTTTGTGAGCCTACACTTTACACTTAGTGACAAAGGCGTTCTCTTATCATTGAATAAGCACTATCATTTATGAATGAACCATAACTAAACAAAGTTTCTAGTACACGTGTATACTCGTTCCTAATTTTAAAAGAAAGGCTGGTCAGAGCCATTTTGTCGCCTTTAAAACTATAGCAGTACGAAAATCTGTTCATTACCCGTTACACTAGGTACACCAGTAGTGTCACGGGTATCACGAGTTCACGGGAGATTTTTCTCTCCCGTGACACTACCGGATCTACTGGTAATGAGCAATAGTGCCATGTGAAATAGGTATGTATAGCTGTCTTCCGTGACACAACTACAGAAATTTTGTTCTCTCCCGTGCCTTTAAACATCCAGCCTGTTTGAACGAAATGGATTGAATGCTCGAAGCCCGCGACATATAGAACATAAGATTTTTATGGGCTGCCATTGCTAAAGTTTTATAAATCGCAGAGGTACCAGCAATCATCGACAAAATAAAAATAAAACCGAATACCGCTCTCAAAATAGATCCTTCCA
This sequence comes from Alsophila aescularia, assembly GCA_946251855.1. Taxonomy (NCBI): domain Eukaryota; kingdom Metazoa; phylum Arthropoda; class Insecta; order Lepidoptera; family Geometridae; genus Alsophila; species Alsophila aescularia. Next base: position 6,471,783 of record OX276376.1, on the reverse strand, counting down.
ATTCACAAAACAACTGTTCTGATACGAACCGTATAACTGTTTCGACCACCGCACTCACAATCGATCATATATTAAAATAAAATAAACTCACTAGAGGTCACGCGAGGAAGCCAAGCACCGGCTGCGAGTCGCGAATCCGTGAGCCTACTGCAGATCGCCACAGACAGAGAAAGGACTATCTTCACTTTCACCGAAGCTGGCCTGCAGTCCTGCGATCCACTTGGTCCTGCCAACGGGGCTTCAATGCGAGTCCTTTGGCCCGCACCACGCGGTTATATTCCCGCATGTAAATCGTCACACATTCCATACTTGTGAGTTTTAGAATTACTATCGCTGATGGCCAATTATGTCATTACAATTGTACCTTCATGTGGGATCGTAGCAATCATGCATCCTATTAAGTAGGTACTACCTAATCGTAAGTTACTTAATGTAACAATTACAGTGTGTGGATCATGATCTTTTATCTCGTGGATATTTAGTTCATGTAAAACCGAATTTGGATGGCTTCCCTGACCATAATAATTGTTAATTGTTGTATGCAATGATGTTTTAATATAACATCATTGGTTTTATGATTTCTTTCATTAAAAGTGTATATCCATGTAAGATGTAGTGTAAGAATATGGAATCACTGTGCGCCTGCGAAATGTGTGTGTTTATTCTGTAGAGCAAACGTAAGCAAAACCATCCCAGGCGTTACGATCGCACTTAATAATTCAATTTTGGTTAAATACGTGTATGAATTTAATTAAGGCCACAAATACTAATTTGGTTCGATACGTCACTGTCGTTCTAATCGGACCTACGCAAATAAATTATTATTTTATACGTACTCGTACCTATCTTAATCTACATACCGACGGGTCGTCAAAAGTCATATGTTGACACACCATTGAATGGGACCGTGGGGACGGAAGGGAGTTTGAGGTGGCGCAGAACAGAGACGTCTGGAAGCAGTGGGCAGTAAACAGGCTGGATTTTTGAGACAGGACAGAAAGGGCAGGTACCTTAACCGTTATAGTTACAGGAAAACGTTCCTAGAAGAGCGTCCATAACTTTTGAGATATTTTCACAAATTTTGGAAAATGTGTACAGTCAGCAAGAAAATAGTAATTTTACTCAAACACTTTTTTTAATGCCAATCGACCCTGTTTCTTATAAGGATCAAAAGTCTCTACTGGACGGACTGAGGTTTGAGTACTAGAAATGTCAGAAATTGTGAAAAACTTTTCCCATACTTTTTGTACGAAATTACCTTAACCCTTGTAGCTACAGGAAAAATTGTTCTTAGGACACTCCTTAATTTATGAAGATAGTATATACCTCTATTCACAAATTTTGTTAAAAATGTTCAGTCATCGAGAAAATAGGTAATTTAAACCAACTTTTTTTTTGATGCCATTCTATCCGGGTTTTTTATAAGGATCAAAATTCTCTACCACATCAACTGAGGTGCAAAAAACATTTCTTTTTATACGAAATGAATAAAATAAAATTCTAGCATCGTCAGAATACACTTTTTTTTTAAATACTGGCGTCTCTAACACCAGTTGGTCCGATAGAGACTTTTGAACCTTATAGGACCGATTGGCTTATTTTTTTGTAAATTTCCGTTTTACTTTTTGACTGTATTTTTTTCCAAAATCTGGGAATGATAGTCAAAATATCTTCAAAAGTTAAGGAGAGTCTCTTAAGAACCTTAACCGTTGTAGAACATTTTCCTGTACTACAACGGTTAAGGTAATATCGTACAAAATGTATGGAGAAAGTTTTTCGCAATTTCTGACATTTCTAGTACTCAAACCTCAGTCGGTCCAAAAGATCGATTGGCATCAAAAAAGTTTTTGTTTAAAATTACCATTTTCTTGCTGACTGTACATTTATTGCAAAATCTTTGAATGCAGTTCAGAATATCTTAAAAAGTTATGGATGGTCTCCTAGGAAGGTTTTCCTGTAACTATAACGGTTAAGGCAGCTGCCCTTACTGTCCTGTCTCAAAAATCCACCCTGTAGATTATCAACAACAACAAAAACGCAGGCTCGTGGCTACCGAGTCTTTCCTGCATGCAACAGTCAAGCAAACAAGCTAGCAAGTAACCATGTAGGTAAGCAAGCATCATCATAATCGCTTTTCCGCCGCTGGACGTAGGCTTCTCCTAATGCTCGCCTCACTCCGCATCCAGTTTCTGCCAGTCGTTTTTCGCAGGTCGTTACTCCTCCTGGCCACAGAGCGCCCTACGTTACGTTTGCCTAAACGTAGTCTCCCTCCACTCGAGAACTCTTTTACTCCAACGGTTTTCGGTTCTTCGGGAAATGTTACCAGCCGCACTTCAGCTTGCTTATGTTCAGCTTACTTTATGTCGGTTACTTTGATTCTCGGTAGGATCACTTCATTGCGAATCTTGTTCAGAGAAAATCCAAGCATATATCCATAGCTCGCTGAGCAACCTTAAAGAACATTTATCCTTAGTGGAATAAACTTGCACCATTTTGAAAAAAACTTCCTTTCTCGGCCATAAATGAAATTAGGGTCAATCTACAGGGAAAATTATAAGAAACATAAAGTATTCTATAAACTTTCTGAGATATTTGCGTTCATAAATCGAACTTCACGATAATATTCCGAGATGCAGAGAAATCTTTTTTTTCAACCAATCTATTCGAAAAACACTGATTGGTTTCTCGAAAAGTGGGAGCAAAGTAGGTATTTTCTGTTCAGGACTTTCAGATAGGTCAGTAATGAATTTCCTGGCTCGTTGGCTCTTTCCGCCTTAGCTCGGCCATATTCCATTTATAAGCCATCACATTTTTTTAATGTGCAAAATGCAAGCACTCCAGTTGGGATTTGAACTCCGGTACTAAAGATCAGAAGTCGAACTAATTCAGTATGTCCCGTCGAGGCTATCCAGACTGATGTTTTTAAGCCGAAAAGTTAGTATATACCTATCACGAAATAAATGATGGGTTGCTGATTCACAGTTGACCAATGAGAGCGCGCGGTGCAAATTGGGTCGCGAAGCGCGCTGTCTAAAGTTAAACAGGAATCATGTAGGTAAATGTACGGTGAAGAGGAAAAAATGGAAAGCGCGCGAATTAAGATATCATCGTCACGGATACAAGGAATATTGACAGTGCAAAAAATAAAAATAAAACACGAAAATGAGTTCATCAAGTTCAAGTAGCGAAAGTAATAAATTATTTACATCTGAAAATATAAGAAACTACGCAATAAATGTGATACAGAATCTATTAACAACTATATCCCGGTAAAAATATTTGAAAGATAATAACAATTTTATCGAGTGCGAAAATATAAAAAGAGCGAAGTCTTTTTCGGAAACTGTACCTATTTTTTAGAATTACCCAAATGTAAGAAACCTTACACTTTGAAGGTTTCTTAATGTACCAATAATGACATTCAAATCGAGATCTGAACAAGATCAGACAATCTTTTCAGATAGTGTGTTCTACACAATATCTGAAAAGATTGTCTGAAGGCTATCTGAAGGACAAATCAATGAAGTCCAAAGTATAAAAAAACAAAATATTATAAATTTTTAGTTAAGCATAAGTACCTAGTTTATTTTAAGTTGTTTATTTTTATTCTATTTAATTCCCTTTTAAATAAATATATGAATTATTAAGCATATAGAAGCGCGTTTTATTTATTTTTCTCATAGAGGGGGATCAAAAGTAGAGTGTATCACTCGGACGCAAAATTATTTTTACTCGGGCGACGTATATTGAATCCCTCGCTACGTTCAGAATTCTATAAGAATCCTTCACTCCGCTCTAGATTCTTTGGAGTTTAATCTCGTTGAACTGCGGTATGGACGATGAGACGAGAAGACTTGACGAAGCTTGCAAGTAAGCATGTAACCATGCAATTAGAATATGGTAGCAAAAACTAACCTACTACTTGCGATCGTGTTAGATAAACCATTGTAATGAGCCCAAACACGACTCATACATTTGCAATGGATATAACACAACCCAATGAGATTTTACCAATAGAGACGTCATACCCCATAAAAAACACTAAAAACACGGCAAAATTGTCCTATAGCAACTGACATAGAACTTAAGCAACTATATTTGCATCACTGAAGAGGCTAAAAGATCACAGAGATATACAGAACCGCGTCGTCAGAAAGAGATACACATATGTTCTCAGTTACAGTGAGTTGCAGAGACCGGCCGATCGCCAATCACCGCCGATGACGGCCTGTGACGTCACGTACGTCGGCTAGCAGCTAGAGTAAAGTGGGGCAAAATGGATGGAAGGGTTTATTCAAGACGAAAATAAAATGATTTATTTGAAAAACAAATAATTTCGTAATAATCCATACCAATATATAAAAGTGAAACGTTGTCTGTTGAATGTTTGTTTATTTGTTTGTTTGTTTGTTTGGGGAGCTTTCACGCGATTACGGCTGGACGGATTTATATGAAACTTGGAATGGAGATAGCTTATACCCTGGAATAAAACATAGAATACTTTCAATTTTCCGGGAAAACTGGTTTTTTATTTTTTATTTTGCGAATTGCTTATAGAATAAATTACATAATGTTATATACCATTTTATAGCTAAAATAATGAAGAACATCGAAAAAAATACTATTAAACTATCAAAAATATACTCACGTTAACATTTACCCGCCAAAAGTGACGAAAGGCACTTTGAAGCACTTTGTGGCTATCGCCATTCGCGGTACAGTAAACACAAAATTATTTTGCAAAAAAACAATAATTTCTAAATGAGACCATTAATTTTCGTCTGTTGCATTGCCAACACTGTATACTTTCCTTATAATTATTTTCTTTTGGTTTAGTTAAATGATACAAACTTATCGGGTAAATTTGCACTCTAGCCCCAAGATACAGGCCTCGTGCTTAGTTTGGGGCTCACCGACAATCTTGTTTGATGTTTCACCGTTAGTTTTTTTCCTATTCGGTTTTACTTTTATTAATCTCCTTTTGGCAATAAAAAAACATTTATCATTATCATTTAATTATGTTCCTTACAGTATTATTTGTCACAAAATACAAGTTATAAATCACTAAAAACAACACAAATAAAAAATCACAATCACTCACTACGCGGTCGATGAACTTGCTAGGACAACCTCAAATCACAAAACAATAATATCACTTTATTATCCAATAAAATCGCTCTTTTCAAGCTGTTTTCAAATAATTATGTAACACAAATACAATACTCTATCCTAATCCATTACAAATAGGATTACAAATCCGCTCGACTCCCCGACTTAAGATCGTCAGCCGTGGCCTTTACGGGTCGGAGGGCAGACTGAGAATCATCGGCCGTTGGTAAGCCCCAACATCCCCTAGCATCATACGAACTAACAACACTGCGTGTCATTATCGCGTTCTCTCTGTCGCTCTTATACGTAACCCGCTACTTGTCTCGTTCGTGTATGCGGCGAAGCGGCAACATCGCTATAGTTGATTTAGGGTAAAATGAAATTTATTATTTTCCATTTTCAATACCTTAAACAGTACTTAAAAATTAAAAGACACATCCTGCCTTTAACAGTCGTCCCAGTGTATTTAGTGCGCTTTCTAAACACATAAGATGGCGGTTTTGATTAATTTTTCATGTTTCGGAAGTCGCGTGTATTACGTGTTGCGTCGTTGCCACTCTGTTTGGGACTAAGTCGACACAAGCTGATTAGCTTGTGTTTGCTTTGCCACGCAGAGCGGGGTACAACGTATCTACCTCAGTTTATATATAACATCATTGACACAACCAATAAAAGTGGGTGAAAAACTAGATACCTAGTTTTTTTAGTAGACCTAGCTCCGCCGGCGTAGTTTATCATAATTTGCTTTACATAGCTGGCAGTGGTAAACATTTTCAAGACTAAAATGTTCTACGGGCAATGTTCTCAAAACTATAATTAGGTACGTCTCCTCCACCTCCCTTCAATCGTTCCCTTATTGCTGAGGATCATGACTCCTTCCAATTACGTTTTGCTTTTCGTATGAGATATCTAGTGGTGGCCTGGAGTTTGTCAGGCCGACCGAGGGCCTCTAACATGGCATAAGTTGCTATAAAGTAGGTATTGATATATAAAGGCCAGGCTCCAAGGTCATTTTCCCACTCCCCACTCCCCTGCCACCCGCTACCCGAAATAACCACTGAAGTGCCTGCGTAACAAGGTTGAATATCGCGAGTACTGTTTTTTGAACACACAATTTAGCTCGGAATTAAATGACGTATGTCTCAAAAGTTATTTATTTTAATGGCAGGCTAATAATTTAGTTAGGTAAATTTTGTCTTAACAGTAGATAGTAAACTATATTTTCTTGCTGTGAGAATTATTTTAGTTATAAAACTTAAGCCGTTGAGCAGAAAAATGTAAATATTACTGAATATAACGTAATTTTTGATAAGAAAATGTATTGAATGAAATTCTGTTAATCATGTTTTTATCATAATAATAGAAATATAAAGATCTCAAAAGCATAATATGTTAAGTTTCACATTTATCAGGTTTGTGGTTGACCCAGCATATTTATGTAAAAAAAACCTTAAAAAGCAGAGCCTGGTCTTAAGTTATTGGTGCGTTCTTCGGGAGCTGAGCTGAGGGATTTACTAAAGCGCATTAGTAAATCCCTCAGCTACTATTACAAAACTCGACTACAGCCACTTGTGTTATTTTTCTGTACAATACAATACCATACTATTATATAATGCTAAAATCATATAAACATACTATTATATATTCTTTGCTGTAACTACCAGTAATTGTTTATGTAATATGCTCGAAGTTGTCTACTCTGCTCTGCTAAGAATGTTCATTTAATTTATGGTCCTGGACTTTGTGACAATATACAAAAACTTTAAAATAGGTTGTTTCGAATTCCCAAATAATTATAATCATAATAATTGTAAAAGTTTTACCAAAAAGAAAGCAGAATTTGAGTAGGTTTTTTGTTGATGGGAGCATTTTAAACTTGTCTGCCATTAAAACCTACACGAATACTTACTTTCTTTTGCAGTCACAATGCTCTCTCTATTGTTATTTTTGTCTACCTAGGTAGGTATATGGATTAATTAAAACGAAATAAAAAACGGCTAGTTCTGCGACTCGGCCCACAACAAAGTCGTCCCAATGGGACAAGTTACCGAATACTGGATTGTTAACCTACGTAGATAAAAAAACATTAACAAAATACTTAAGTACCTAAATTACACCTATACAAGTGCTGTACAAAAAATCGACTGCAAATGAATTAAAAGCCAATAACTAAAAAAAAGCTACTGAACCAATTTTGATGAAGTTTATATGGGACTATACTGAAAGTCTACACTTTTGAATAAAACAACAACCATCCAAATCGGTTTAGAAATCTTATAGATTTGAGGCAATATAAACACAAAATCAAATGGATTTACTAATAAAACTATTTATTTTCGATTAACTACTGAACCAATTATGATACAATTTATATGGGCCCACCTGGATTAATTAATACTAAAAAATTAAAACTGGAGTCTGTACTCTTTCAAACAAAAAAACAATTTTCAAAATTGGCCAATTTTTGGTATCGCAATTGACGAATCGAGGAATCGGCGTGTGTGTATATATATATATATATAAATATAAAACTGGATTAAAATAAGTAACACATATTTCTCCACTAAAATATGGATGAATCCTAGAAAAAATAAGTAGCACAGTGCTTCTCGATTGTTTAGAAATGCGATGACCGTGACAACGGTAGCCCACATCAGAGTGCTATGCGTGTGATTCTTACCGCCCTTTTTTGTCACCTCCATATCCTATCACTCAGGTTGATGGGCATCCAACCGTCACGGACCCTAAAGAGCATGATGGAAAGCTCCCTTCTTGATTCACCACTGCCTAACTGATTCAACCTTTGCACGCCTTCATTAGCATGCGCTATGACCACTATTGCCCAAGTGTACGTGGTGCTCTAAAAAAGAGATGCTGCAGTACTTGCGGTATCTACTTTTCATCCATCACAAGAGCTGCAGAGCACCGGCACGCCGTCAACAGTGCACCAGCTGCATCAGAGTGAAAAGTACGACCCTCACGGATTGTCAAACGTCCAGCTACGGAGAGGGAACCTGCTCACAAAAAGTCACAAGAAACGGTTGAGAAGTGCGACCTGTAGAGGAGAACCGCCGGACATCCGGACAAGCTAAAATGGAGACGCTTCAATCCTGCTTTGCACTCGCTCAGTAAAAAAATAATGATGATATTTAGGTAATAGTACAGATGCTACGGACTCTCGCGTAGGTGCGGAGTTCCAGTTGAGAGAAAAATGAGACTTGTTGAGCTCAGGATAGGAGAATGTAGAGAAACACACTTGGTTACACTTTATAGTTTGTTTATTGCTTCAACAATACGTACACAGACCTAAGCGATGGAATTTATAGTATTACCCGGTTTACAAAGGTTGGCTATCGGAGCCCTGAGAAACATGGTGGTGCTATGTTTCTATCAGCCTCAGGTAGGTCACTTGTAGGAGAGCTTCTTGTTTTCGACTGCTTCTGCGACCTGGTTCTGACGAAATGCACACCGATTTTCGGTTCTATTGGTATTTATACTATTTTGTCTAACAAGCTCAGCTCTCCTATTGGTTGATTCAGTCCTACGTAGAGACCGTTCCTTTGCTCACTTTACATTCTTTTCCTACGCTCGGAACCAGGCGCACAAAATGACACTTCTTTTTTTTTTTTTAGGAATGACTAATGCTGTTGGCCTTATCGGCCACTACAGCTTGAACCGGACTTGGGGGCGGGCGCTTACAAGCACTCCGCCGCAATGCGTGAGGCAGAAGGCGCACGCCAAAGTTAAAATTTAGACGACCCGCACGAGGGTACCCAGGGGGTACGGCCCTCGGCTTGGACGGCCGTCTGATTACGGGGGTAACGAACTAAACACCACTGGATTGCTACCGTTAAGTAGTGATCGAGCGGGCCCTGAACAATGGCTAGGTGCCCTTTGTTTGATTTTTATTTTTTTAGGAATGACTAATGCTGTTGGCCTTATCGGCCACTACAGCTTGAACCGGACTTGGGGGCGGGCGCTTACAAGCACTCCGCCGCAATGCGTGAGGCAGAAGGCGCACGCCAAAGTTAAAATTTAGACGACCCGCACGAGGGTACCCAGGGGGTACGGCCCTCGGCTTGGACGGCCGTCTGATTACGGGGGTAACGAACTAAACACCACTGGATCGCTACCGTTAAGTAGTGATCGAGGGGGCCCTGAACAATGGCTAGGTGCCCTTTGTTTGATTTTTATTCGTAATACACCTTCGAGAAGAATCGGCAAGAAACTCGAAGGCGAATAATATCTGACTATGTGTTATGGGACCTTCAACCTCGCCGGCGAGGTCGGTGTCTGTGTCTAAGTGTGTTGATACCCCCTGGCGGGTTGCCAGAGGTGGTCGGATTGGACAAAATGACCCAAAAGTAATCTACCGTATATAGTGGAATCTTTACCACGAAGTAAGCCTAATTTTTATTGCCCTGCTACGGGTACAAGGAGCACTTCGAAGTTTGCGACCTGCTCTACCAGTATGTGAACGGTCTCTGATTTAATATTTCTGTAAGGTAGGTTAGATTCCTAAGTATGAATCATAATTTTAGTCTCACGATTTTCTGATTTCGGTTTGTATCTACAGCATAGATGAATTATTGTAAGTTACTAGCATGTTTTCATACTTATATAATGATAACTACTCGTAGCTTATCATAGACTGGCTCAGACGTTCTTCCGCTTATGTAAACTAGTACCGTATACATAGCGTTCATGCCTAAGCGAGCCTGCACCTCTCCACCATACAACCACAGATATTTTTACCCTATCTGTGGCTGTATGTTTATATTTCCTACTCTTGAAGAGGTACGAGAATACGTGATGACCCCATCACGTATTCTTGGACGCCATACGTGATGTCTAATAGATTATATCAGGGTGCCTAACGGGTGATTGTAAATAAGTCTTATTCTGCAACAGAACTTTAAAAAAGCTTTTACAGCTTTTTCAAACCTTTTCGGTGTTCTGTGGTCCTACGCAGTCCGGCGCAACCACAAAGAAATTTTCAAATTTGTCTCAAATGTATGGACTTTGGCAGAACAGTGAAGTTCATTTGTTTTTCAGATCCCAATGAAACTTCGAGCATATATCCAATGGAGATGCTTACGTTTTAATCCGCAAACATTATTTTCTGCCAATTTTTGCGGGGAAGAGGTAAACACGCATTGCACACGCGCAAATCAAAATCTTATTCATGTAAACGCACAGTAAAACAATCTCGCTCACCATCATAAAATACGCACACAGTTATAAAATACAGCATAGTTACGCAGTGTTTAGACGCACACTATGATAATCTCTAGTGATGGGCATTCACAAAGACCGGTAAATTTGCACCATAAATGAATGAATGAATGAAATTAACGTGGTTTTACTAAATACTTATGTCTAAGGTCCCTTGAAGATGTAAATAGGAAGCTTTTATGTAACGAGATGAAAATATATAGCTGTTTATAATTTAAGTTTATTTAAAGATATTTATGTACTTCAAGTATTTATACGGAATTTTCGACAACCTGAGATAAATTAAAAAATAAGGGATATGAATCTTTATTCATTCAAGCAATATACCCTAGAATATCTATATTTTAGAGTTCCCTATTTTCAACGAAACCCTCGTGGAGCGAATTTTCGCTACTTGGTGAATTTATTAATTAATGCAAACCTTCACGTGAGCTTGAAGAAGTTTTATTCTATGACATTAAAAAGTTTTATTCTTTCTTCGGCGCTTTTTTCCTTGAAATTAATAATAAAAAATAACGGACACAGTATGGCTATAATTCCAGATCTTTGAGGTCATTAATAGGATAGAAGATCTAGAGGAAGCTCTAGCAACCCTCACCACTATATAAAAGTAACACGTTGTCTGCTTGTTTGTTTGGGGAGTTTTAACGCGATAACAGCTAGATGGATTTTGATGAAATTTGGAATGGAGATAGCGTATACCCTGGAATAAAACATAGAATCTTTTTATCTCTGAAAATAGTAAGATTTCACAGGAATACTGGAAAATGTTAATAACTTGCTATAAGGAACGGTTGCCATAGAAACGAAATAATAACTGTGTCAAAAAGCATCAAGAGCATTGGTACCAAAGAGAATACAATACGTTGGTGCTATACTTTTGAATTGGTTTTCAATATCCTAGAAGAACATGGGATGTTTTTTACTAAATAAACTGTAATCCACGCGGACAAAGTCGTGGGCTATTGCTATGATTTTATAATTTTATAATACTTGTATAATAATCTTAAACCGAATGGTTTAGAATTATCTAAACTATTAACTTAATACCAAATGTTGAGTTGTGTCCCTAACTTAAATAACATGAATTTTAATAGAAACTCAGAACTGATATTTCCATAGGCCCATTCGTAACATCCGTTCGTAATTATCGTCTACAGCCAATATTGATACTAACAGGCAAAATTTCAGCGTTGTAAGTGTTAAGTAAGTTAATGGCATATCGTTTTTTAAATGTAGATTAAAACACTTTTAACCCTAGAGTACTAATATAAATATATTACTACTTACAACTAATGATCGCCTGGCAGGCTACTTTTGAAAAAAAAACGAAAAAAAAAACTACTTATCTTTTATTAAACATTTTACAAACTTATGCAAATAACAGGCAAACCTCTACCTTTTCTAAATAACTATATAAAATAATAATTATACCTCTAATTCAGTCAAATAATCATCCTTAAATCATTCAAATCACCTAATACTAATGATCGCCTCCAAGGCGATCGCAATGTCTATATCTCGGAAATGAAGAGTCAACGCTTGACGCGCGTTCTCCCCCCGCCGCGTCATCGGCTATACTAAGTTGGCGTGTACGCACGACTCAATACGTCCCTGCAATTACAAAATAATCGAAAAAGTTACTAACACTAAACTTACTTAAGAGATAATTTAACGTTCATTCCATCATTCATCAACTTGTCCCCGCACTACAAAAACTGTCGCTAATCTGTAGTTCAACTGGTAGTTCATTTGAATCAAAATTCTACAAAATTACAAGCATAATTCACTTAAATAACAATTACTTGTGATAGGTAATAGCGTTTCCCGTAAGTTTGATGTTGCTGATCGCCTTCTGCACAAAAATACCGCACAATTCACCATTTTCACGGAGCTCTACTTTGCGACACGAAACGATACCGAATGGCCGCGGTCGTGAGCGAAATAGTTTTTTAACGTGAATGGTCAAGTCGTGCCATATGGCCAGCAGAGGGTTACGCCTTGCATTAACATCTCCATTGGATATATGCTCGAAGCAATGAAAGGACCAAAAAGAACGAACTATAGAGTCCAAACATGATAATATTACTGTATACTCTATGGTCCATTGAAATTTGGCAAGACAAGAAAAATCCGAAGTTTAGTGTTCTGTGAATTTATAATTTTATTCATATTATTGTTAATAACGTACTTTTATGTGTTATCTTTGAAGAAGTATCAGTTTATAGTGCTAAACCAGTTTAAATGATAATTTTAAAATGCCACCAACTTTAGATGTGTTTTAAGTGGAGTTCGCGCCAATCGCGAAAACCAGAACAAAAAGGAAATTTATGGCATGATTTCCTATTGATCAGCCCCGGTAAGCATTAATATGATATTGCTTAGTGCCACCTCCCATCAACGTGACCATAAATGATAATTTAGATGATTTTCATTTTGTATTTTCATATTGTTTTAACACTAGGGATGCGCAAGGTCAAAGAATATTAACTATCGATAAAGCTATCGTAGGCTAGGTCAGGCTGCCTATAAATTATTTCCATAACATTAATCAACATGTTTATTTCCAGGTGCAAAAAATGAGGATCTAGCATACATTCCTATAGAGACCAGTCGTAACATACACTTATGAGTGTGAGTGCTTGAGATAAAGGTAGAGTAGGTACATCTCAATTCAGAGTGAAGCACTAGTAGGTAAACTTACCTATGCTTGCAAAATTCATTTTCGTATTTACTTTGTAAAAAAAGTATTATAAATAAAATGTTCCGTTGTTCAAAAGTGTTTTATTTCTAAGTTTTTTATTACATGACTCCACAGTTACCTGTTGCAATGGGTATCCAATAAGACCAACGTTGTTGCATTGTGAGAAAACAACGTTGTGCTTATTGGAACCGTCTTTCATTAATATGAAACCTTGCACATATTCTTGGTTTTATCGATATCGATAAAACATGCATGTTGACGAGGGCATGCATGTTTTATCAATATCGATAAAACCAAGAATATGTGCAAGCAAGCACTACTCTATCCGTTAGGTTGGTAGCATTGTCAAGATAGGCTAACGTCTGACCTTTAATGTTAGTAATGTTGGATGCATTGATGCCAATAAATTTCTGGCAAATTGCTTTCATTGGCTAGTAGGGAGGTCCCGCCTCTTAAAACGTAGTGATTATATTCTCTTTGGTCCTACCCAAAGAGAATATAATCACTACGTTTTACCTACCAAAATTGTACCTACTTGTGGTGTACAATTTTGGTACAACGCCTTTTTTCATTTTACGGTTTCAGAGAGGTAGAATACTCAAAGTCAATGTATTTATTTTAAACTAGCTGTGCCCGCGGCTTCGCACGCGTTTCCATTTCTCTAGTTTAAAAGAAGTCTAATACTATTCCAAGACTATCTAACAGTGAAAACCGCATCGCAATCAATCCAGTAGTTTTTACGTGATGCGTGAACAGACTAACAGACACAAATTTTAATAATGTTTTATCCTATATGAGTATCTTATTTTTAGTACCCTAGTTTTTTTTAAATATATATTATATATTGCAGATTTTTCGGTACTTACTGCTTTATTGTAATTATAGATGCACTTCACTTTTGGGCAGAATAATAAATGTATGTGTTTTTTTACATTACTAGCTGTGCCCGCGGCGTTGCTCGCGTGGTTGTTTTTCTGATATATAAGGATCTATCTTATGAGTTATTCCAGTACCAAAGTACCAATATAGGTACCTACATATCTGTGTTAAGAACCTTCAGTAGTGACCCGACATGGTCATGATAGGTTAGAAGATGAAGGCGGGTGCTCGCTACACTTCGCTCCCGCCTTCGTCTTTTAACCTCTAAAACCGCAACTAAATCGGTCCATTCGTTTTCTCACCCCTCTTTTCTCATCTCCCCTTCCCCGTTTTTCATCTCCCCCCTTTATCAATCCCCCCCTTTATCAATCCCCCCCCCCTTTCTAAACTCTTATCCCTTAAAAAAACTTTATTTTTTTTCGGGAGTAAAAGTATTCAAAATTTTAACAGATAATATAAACTTTGACTATGCCTAGTTATATCAAAATCCGTCCAGTAGTTTCAGCGTGATACGTGTTCTTTTAAGTAACTTTCAACCCTTATCCTGCGGGAACCCTATAACTTATCGGGATGAAAAGTATCCAACTTCCTACCTCGTAGTATGATCTCAAATCATCCCAAGTTTCATTTGAATTTATTCAGTAGCTTTGGCGTGATGCGCGGCCACGATACAGACAGACAGACAGAAAGACAACAAAAAAAAAAGTTTGTTTTTATATAACTTTCAACAACTATTCTGCGCGCACCATTTAATTTTTCGAGATGAAAAGTATCATATGTCCTACCTCGTAGTATGAACTCAAATCATACCAAGTTTCATTTAAATTAATTCAGTAGTTTTGGCGTGATTCCTAGCCAAGATACAGACAGACAGACTAAAATGAAAAAAAAAACTTTTTTGACTTCAGTATGGAATAAAGAACAGTCTCCAAAAAAATATTATAAAATATCTTCAATGTACAGAATTGGACCTGTTACAGTTTTATTATAAGCATAGATAGGCAAAATATAGGACTTTTACAAGTCCAAACTTACGTTTTATGATCAATGAGATATACATAAACTATTTTAAATAGATCAATTCAATCTTTGGTAAACTAAGAATGCTTTGAGTTTGAAATGGAAACCCTTTGATGTGCCGACTCAGAGTTGAATCTCGCACAGGAAAAGGAAATACCCTTCTGATTTGACTCTACCGGTGCCGCGGTCGAGCCGCGGTGTTTGTGAAATACGCCCGTTAGAGAAGAGAGCACCAAGAAACTCCATGACATTTTCTAAATTTTTGTCAGTTCTTTATATATTTTTATATAAATCTATCTATATATCTATAGTTATAATAAAGCAATATGAACAAAATAGTCTGTACAAAGAAGATAATTAAAAAAAGTCTAGGGTACTAAAAATAAGCTGCTGTACAAGAATATGACAGTTTTAAAAATCGTGTTTGTTTGTCTGTATGTTTGTTTTATATAAATCTATCTATATATCTATACTTATAATAAAGCAATATGAACGAAATAGTCTATACAAAGAAGATAATTAAAAAAAAGTCTAGGGTACTTAAAATAAGCTGCTCTACAAGAATATGACAGTTTTAAAAATCGTGTTTGTTTGTCTGTATGTTTGTTCGCGCATCATGTAAAAGAAAACTGGACCGATTGCGATGCGGTTTTCACTGTTGGATAGCTTAGGGTTTGACTTAAAAACTGGGGTACTTGATATCTCAATCCGATGAGTAGAAGCCGAGCAATCGATAAAAATAACTTTGACGGCAGAAGGAACTTTGATCAAATGTTGGTATATTGGTAAACTGACGGTACGGTCCTGGAATAGCACATAATATAGTACATTTAACCTGGAGAAATGACCACGCGTGCGAAGCCGCGGGCATCAACTAGTAAATATATAAATATATTCGGGACAGTTGACACCAATTACCTAGCCCCAAACTAGGATACCCTGTACTATGGGCACTAGATAACGGATAAACTTACATAGATACGAATATTACATCCATGACTCGGAAACAATCAGTTCTGCTCATCACACAAATGATTGCACCTTGCGGGATTCGAACCCACGACCGTTTGATTTCATAGTAGCCACTCTAGCCACTAGACCAAACGGTCGTCAATGTTTTTTAAATGTCAAATACAAAAGATAAAAGTGCCAATAAGGCGTTCCACAATAATCACACCAATAATCTATCTATCTATTAAAGCAATAAGAACGAAATAGTCTGTACAAAGAAGATAGTTGAAGAATAAAAATAGTTAAAAAAAACTAAACTTAACTAAATACTTTATTTAGATAACCAAACTAAAAAATAGAAAATAAATTTTAATAATGTATATAAGAATAAAATGATTTATTTTAAAAAAATCGTGGGGTGCATGGGTCAATAGTTATAAATATTTCATTGAAAGATATGAGAAGAACGATTATCATTTCGATAATATCTTAAAAAGCACCCCACGCTTTTTTTTAAATAAAACATTTTTTTCTTATTTACACTATTAAAATTTATTTTCTATTTTTTAGTTTGGTTTTCTATATAAAGTGTGTTTTTTAGTTTTTTTAAACTATTATTTATTTTCTACTTTTTATTTTGGATTATTTATAAGAGCGTTTGTTTTTTTTTTAATTATTGCATTGTCATCGGTCTTTGACAGGTGTGCAAAATTTGAATGAAATCTGACCGTTTAAAGTGGGTCAAAATAGCGTCCAAAGGAGTCGGTTTCAAACATACAAACATACATACAAGTGAAGCTAATATAAAGCGTATAAAAAGGTATAGGTTACTTAAAATAGGCTACTGAACAAGTGTGTCGTTTACGTGTCTCTCTGTTTGTTTGTTAGTTTGTTTGTCTGTATGTTTGTTCGCGCATCACGTAAAATCTACGGAACCGTATGCGATGTCGGTTTTCACTGATTGATAGTTTAGGGTTTGACTTAAAAACTGGGGTACTTGGTATCTCAATCCGATGAGTAGAAGCCGAGCAATCGGTAAAAATGTTTTAGCCGGCTGAAGGAATTTTGATCAAATGTTGGTATATTTGTATTTCAGGTCCTGGAATAGCACATTAGTACTTTTAACCAAGAGAAATGACCACGCGTGCGAAGCCGCGGGCAAAGCTAGTAAATATTACAAATACAAAAGACAATAAGAACCCAGACGGGTCCAGCACCGTCCTATTGGACGGTGCTGTATCCGTCCTCACAAGCAGCACCCTTTCACAAATATGACTTGTGCATCAAATAATTCTACACGAGTATTATATTACGAGTATTATGTTTAGCCTATACTTCAAATCCATCTTTGAAACCCATGTCGTTAATATTCGTTATTTTTAAATACCACACCATCTATACGAGATTTAAGAAAAGTTTACATTTGATTTTTTTATTTTAACGTGAACGAAACGTCGAGCCTGAAGTTCAGTTCCTCCACAGAATATATAAAAGATAGTACAAATCAACTTGAACTGAACTTGGCAATACTAGGTAACTGAGCAACAAAATCCTTGATTAACTTACACGTGATATACCTAACCACTGGACCTTCAGTAGAGGCCTATGCTCAATTGCTCACCGAATAGCCTTTAGATTTTTTCCTCAATCGACTCATATTGTAGAAAATGAACGCTGCGAGGTTTCTACAAATGATGATTGTTTAAAGGTGAAACAATAGTAATGTATGTTTCCAATAAAAAAAGCACTCAATATCATATGGGCTTCACGATTAATTAACTTAATCATGAATTTCGTACGAGTCAATAAAACAGTGAAGTGTGTCAATCACTGTCTTCGTTATCATGAAAGAAGACCCACGTGGTCAAACCAGGCCATTGCCTACATGCCACGGTGCATTCCGATTTATTGTAATCAGAAATATCCATAAATTGACGAGCTTAACTACTCGTTGTTTTCACTCGAAAGAAACCTTAAATTTGAGAAGACAGAATTAATAGTACATTGTTACCCTAGGAGTGAAAGTAACTTATTTAGTCCCTCGAACTATAAACACTGTGCTTTTTATTACGAAT
This sequence comes from Alsophila aescularia, assembly GCA_946251855.1. NCBI lineage: Eukaryota > Metazoa > Arthropoda > Insecta > Lepidoptera > Geometridae > Alsophila > Alsophila aescularia. The sequence continues at coordinate 6,453,810 of OX276376.1, read as the reverse complement.
ACTAGGAAAGTAAAAATAAAAACAAGAATTAGCAAAAAAAAACGAAAAAATGAGTGTATTTTATTTTACATATATCAACAACTTTGGTGAGATATGATGAACTCATTGTGTTAATACAAATCTCTGCTATACGGAAGTATAAACAAAACTCTACAACTTGAAAACACGAATGAAGATAGGATTGTCGCTTTCCCGCCTATTTTGTTTTTTTTTTCTGTGGCCGGCCAGCAATTATTTATTCAATGATGAAAATGAAAAAGAATGGCTGACAATTATTTTTCATTTACATTATTGAAAAATGGTAAATAGTTTACCCCAATCTATGTTATTTTAAAGAAATAGTTGAAAGTAAATTACAATAAAGTCATTTAAAAAAACCAATACTTATTTTTATTTTATTTCGATTTACATCGCGCTGTAATTGAGTGGCTGTATAGAAAGTTGGAACATGGTTCAATAGAAATGTGAAAAAATAACTAGTTTGACAGCTGTCAGTTGAAAATGATTATCCCTAGGGCTGAAAAGTATCCTCCTACTGCAAAAGGCTTACCATCAGACGAGTGACCTGCTCTTCTCGTCACACAAATGATAAAAAAAACTAGGTAATCACAGAAATAGATATGCGCTGTTTTTATCCATACAAATAAAAAAAATAAAGTGAAACGTTGTCTGTTTGTTTGTTTGTTTGGGGAGCTTTCACGGGATAACGGATTTTGATTAAAGTTAGAATGGAGATAGCTTATACCCTAGAATAAAACATAGGATACTTTTTATCCCGGAAAATTGCAAGTTTCCACGGGAAAACTGGAAAATGTTGATTACTTACTATAAGGAACGGTTGCCATTGAAACGAAATAACAAGTCTGTCAAAAAACATCAAGAGCATTAGTGCTATACCTACTTTTGTATCCTAGAAGAACATAGGATGCTTTTTTTCGCGACATTAACAGCTGTAGTCCGCGCGGACGAAGGCGCGGGCGGGCAAGCTAGTAGTTAATATTTTTGACACTTATCTCACGGAAACAAAGAATACACAACCTACTTATATAAATATTGAATATGGATAGCTTTAGAAGTAATATAATGTATATGTAATATTTTTTAATGGAATTGGGTATTTTTGTTAGGAAATATCCACAGTTTTTTACGTGCTGACCAAGTACGACGGTATGCAACTACCTTAGATTTAGACATAAATTAGTACAGTACTAATTTATGTCTAAATTAACAATGCACAGTTCCGGACCAAATGTTATGTCAGTAAAAGTTTACAATAAAATGTCCGACGAAATAAATAAGATAACGTTTTTATAAATAAATTAAAAATGTATTTAGCAAAAAAAATATTATTTAAATGACTTTATAAATGATTCGTTACATTAGTCTAATCTAATGTATTATCCTACAAGAATAAGTTTTTAAAATAGTTCGGTCCGCTCCAACTTTACACTGCTACATCTTATGAGGGTCATACATGTGTAATTCTACCTTTTTTATTAAGATCAACATATGATTACAATAAATGATTGAGTATTGAGAATAATACAATGATTTTTGCAATCAGTTTTTTAGTTTTTTTCAATTGGTTTTATCTGTAAAAATGACAAGATAAGCTTACAGTTCTAAAGGAATAGGTGTATAAGTTTGTATTATTTTCCCTTTAACCCTTTCCCCTCCTTCCTTCCATTTTTTTCCTTTATTTTTTCATGTATTTTTTTTGTAAGCTCAGAGTAATTTCTTACTGGAAATACGATTCGTTTTGTTTCAGTACGAATAACTTTGGAACTAGTAAAACTACTAATACAATACAATAACTCTTTAGTGAACACATTATAAGTAATAAAAACAAAATAATATTATAATTGTATGTGTATTTATACATAAAATCTAATGTAGTACAGTACTTATGTTTGTTAAGTTGGTAAGTATATGAGAGAATTGAATCTCATTAAATTATGAGTAAGAAATAAAACGCAACAAAATCGTGAAACGGACACACAAACAAACTCCATGTGAAACGCATAACACCCCTATTTTTTTCACTGGGGAGTAAAAACATAAATTATGTAAATACATGCTAAATATCATTAAGTCCACATCTCCTTAGTATGCAGATGCTCTGAGGTCACGCGGGTGATTGATCAAGCATAAAATGTCAAAGATGACCCCACGATTCTAGAATACAAGGTGATACGTTACTTAACTTGGCTAGATTATGCTAAGCCAGGCTAAGGCCGAACTCGAACGCACCACTCAATGAATATTTCCATAGTAGTGTATTAAAATCTGTATTAGCTGATACACTGCTATCAGCATACGGGTGGCGCTGTTCCCTTGGCACCGTTGTGGCGATCTTCCACTGATTCATTGCTGAAGCTAACTCTTCCCAATTCTGCCGCCTTCGGAGTACCTAAAACCAAGGCCGACTCTGTTTGTCTAGACACCCAGGCGCTACCAGGAGTCCAATTAAAGTAACTGATTGCCTAATCTCAATAAAAGATAACATAGTTTGCGTCCCTCTAAAATTCTTCCACGACAAATATTGAGCAACGAAAAACGACGTTTCCAACTTTGATGTTTGCACCAAGATAAAATATTAAGGTCTTCATTGCACATGACTTTCGATGTTGCAGGACAGACAATAAATTATTCAAAAAATGTATATCATTTTGATCTGTGTAAATCAAAACCTAATTACTGTTGTTGTAAAATATGAAAGTGGAATGGCGCCGTATGTTTACGCGCACGGTGGGTCACTGCGAATAAAACTTTGTTCCGAAATATCAAAAATTGCAAAACTTTAAATACTACGTCGTTTTAATCCTGGGGTTACGTAAGCCGTTGGGCAATATTGTCCAAATATAAAAGAATAAAATTGAACAGCGCGACTCAGGGGCCATCCGGCAGCATGAATTAAATGCAGTTGTGTAATAAAGCTCGACTTTCCGCAAGGATGTGTGAAGTGCACAAGCGCTACTGACCTTCGCCTCTACTGCCTGCCCACACATCTATCGACTCTACTATATTATACCTACCTACCTGTTATGCCTGGTGTGCTGAAGTGAGCACTCTAACATTTGTTACGACTCCACACTTGAATTTGCACTTCAACTATTACAAGATGTTCCGCAGCAAGTAGTGGCAATAAGAAAACAAAAACATAAAATGGAAAAGAATAACAAATGTATTTTTGAAGAAGCCTTCAGTTTTATTACGCAAAAGGTGTACCTAAACTAATCACAAGATGACGAGACACTACTCTAAAGTAAAGATGGAATTTCTCCAAATTTGGCAGGAAGTCAGAACTAATCCGATATGAAAGCGGTGGACATTAATCAATTTCATACCCATTTATCGATAATGATGACGAGCTAAGGGCGTGTTTCATTAAAGAATGCCAAAAAGATACTGACGTGACATTACATGATGTGATGCAACTTTATGATGGACCTTGTCTTGTTTTTTGTCCATCGTCTGAATGGCCAGCTTTCGGCATTGCTGCTTTCTTGATATGGAAGAAACATAACTGAACACGACAGATATGATGTCGGCGATACCGTTTAACGATCGATACGGTTTATCGAATATAGGACATCGGTACCATATAGACACATTTCTTACTGTCGTTGATCGGTACATATACTGATGACAATCGTTAGGTTTGAAAGTTATTTTCAATATCGACTGTCATCGGTGTCTGTACTGACATTGATCATGATTGAAATAAATATTTGGTAGAGACTATCAAATATCGTTATATTCGGACTTTGCGACCGATTTCGGTTGTAAAGCAATCTCTATCGATGTCGAGACTGCAGGCCCTGGAGAGTTCCATTTAAATCTTGACCATATCATACTAATATTTATTCTGTGACCATGCGGGAAAAGTGAGCTCATTTCTGTCATTTGCGTTCGCTGCTAGGACATAACTATTTAGTAATTTAACGCCATCATCGACTTCGTCAATGATCTCTATTATAAGCAATGTCTAAACTAGGTCCAAAAGTTTCATAAAATCATAAACAGTTCACTGATAGCGGTTCCAAACATGACTAATGTCCTGTACGACAACCACAAAACAATCAAGCTGGAAAGCCCCAACTGAAATATTCCTTCACAAAATCTAGGACACATGACTGTAAATAATAACAATGTAGTGCACAACATTAGGTAATAGATAAATTGGGTAATCAGCGCTCGATATTGTCAAGGTCATTATCTAAGATGTTCCTTCCACCACGCGCGCTGAGGCGGAGTGCAACAAGCAACAAGCAGTGCGGGCGAGGCTCGCCGTCACTCGTGCGGCGGCCGCGTCGCCGTGAACTTGGCCTGGTCTGCTCACCCTGGCCCCGAAGCCTTATCGGAGGCGCCGCCCGCGGCCTATAATAGCTGGGCCGGCGTCTCCCCCTGACTCCAGATTGGGTCGTGCCTCCGCCAGACATGTTTCGCATCTTCTGTCTCCTCGTGGTCGCAGCCGCCGTCGCTCGCGCCTGCAAACCCTGCAGTGAGTCTCTACCCTTTAGCTCCTGTGGAAGCACACTACAAGTTTTCAGTGAAACAGTGTCGTGAAACGTGACCATCCTTCCAAAAATTCGGAATTCAAAATTACACCAAGCAGTGAAATTTACAGTATCGTTTGTTATTACTTTTTTTCATTCGAACGGTACGGTGAGTATAAAAATGAAATTGTTCGCATCTTTATTGAATAGCTACTGCCGTTTATTAATGATTTTGCGACATTTAACACTCGTAAGGTTTTATAATAGACCATTAAGCTTTATTTACATACAATTCACACGCGCTCGTTAACGGCCTCATTTATATTTAAACTTAATTTCCAAACCGCTTATTCAATAGGAATTCTTCAAGATCTGTTATGTCATAAATGAGTGCTAATAGTTTGAAGTGCTTTTAGAGAGCGTGCACTTGCAGCAACACTCGAATATTACCGCAAGTCCTCGCATACGGCCTCGCGATACAACTAAGATATTTTCACAAGTATGTTAAGTGCCCCCGGATGTGTAAAAAGTCTTCGAAATGCTGAATTTATTGCACCTGGGCGAATAACAATCACATCTGCAGTATCCGTTATCCACAACTGCGCATTTTATCCTTTAAAAAGTGTACCAGTAAAGCAAAGTTTCGCAGCACTTAGCGTTATCAAGCGCTCGATCGCAAGTTAACCCACTTCAGCGATATGAGAATGTGAAACCAACGTTTACAGAAAATTTATGTCATAGTTTTATCCGATATGAAATTGAAAGAGCGCCTCATTAATGAGGAAACTTTTTAGCAGGACTGTTTGTTTACAAATAAAACCATCCGATTATGCAGATGCCTCTTGCCAATCCGGCAGCGTGACAAATCTGTAATAGACAAAACCATTCACCGCCGCGTCACTGCCACCGGCCTGGCTACCTCTTGTCTTGTAAAAAAGGTGCGCCAGCGTCGCCCACCGTGTGATTTAATTTATGTAATTGCCGAAGAAAATCTTTCTCTTTTCCAATCACTTTTGAATTTTATAACACCAATCCAAAGCTGCTAATAAGAACTACTTACTTTTGATTTATGGAAATTACGGCTATGATTGATGTGCGAAAGAACTTAAGTTGGTACGGTACGTACATTTTGGCTTAGGACGATTTTAGTCACTTGGAGAGGGCGATTCCATACAATAATGAATAGGTATAGTTTGAACTAATCATGAGTCATGCCCATGTGTTTTGTTAGAAATTAAGTATTCAAAGGTCTTCGTTTCGGCACAATTTTCTTAGCAGATTCGAAGCAGAAATGCAGCGGATGCCTCTTCAAATATAAGTACATTTAATTGTATCACGGTAATGTTATCACGACTTTGCTCATCGCAATGTTGCTGGAGCCATATGTTGCAAAAATATAGCACTTTCAGAAGCACCATTCTTATTTTGTAGTAGATAGCGCTTTTAGGGGAATTAGGGGGTTGTTGCTCTTAGGATTAGTAATCTGAAGTGGCAGTGGGCTGGACATATCTGCCGAAGGACTGATAACCGTTGGGTAGACGTGATCTTTAGTGTAGACCGTGACTCGGCAAACTTAGTGTAGGGCGCCCTCCAGTGACGATATAAGCAAAGTGTCTGGCAGCAGTTGGAAGAGAAGAGCCGAAGATCAGGCTCAGTGCCGTGCTTTAGGGGAGGCCTGTGTCCAGCAGTGGACTGACACGAACTGATGATGATGAGAGACTTTACTACTTTACGGACCGCTAATTAAATCCTGTATATTTCCAGCATGCGGAGTGGCGCGTCGAGGACGTGTCGTGGGCGGCGAGGCTGTCTCCCCTGGAGAGTTCCCCTGGCTGGCCGCCCTGAAGCGTGACGGGAAGGTGATCTGCGGAGCCACGGTGGTTGCCAGGGACCACCTCATCACCGCCACACACTGCGTGCACGAGTAAGTCGATTTTTTTTAATTATAGAATAAAAGTGCAGAAAGAACAGAAGGAACCAAAAAATGTACGGGATAGGCACACATAGATTTTATTGTCATTGGCACACAATTACGATCCAGCTAGTGTTGTCAAGCACAATATTGTTGATCATTTCTCTATTCTTATAGTGACAATGAAGTCTGACTTTAAAGATCATAACAAGTGGAACAAGGCCCTGAAAATCAAACACATGCAACCGTTCAGAGAAGAAGCTCTTGCGATTTCCTTTTGAACATTAAATATCCTATTGCAGCTAGCGAAACGGATTTACCATAAGTCTAATTAAAAGCGGGAAGATTCGGTACCAGATCCTCGGGATAGACTGCATAAATTAGACACAATGCACATAATTGACCTTCTTTGGCCTTAGCTTGTACTATTATTTATTCTGTGGCCTTAGTGACAATCGGAGTGTCATTTGTATAGCACGGTTAGCAGTGCCTCTCATTCGCACTACAGTCTGCGCATGTCTCTCTGTCTTTGTTGTTGATGCACATGAAGCACGACGACGGTTGGAATGTAGCTTTCTTACTAGTTGTTTTTATTTCCGTAATATTATGTCACGAGGCGGTCCCCTGGTTTGGGTTTGCTCCACCAGCCCAGGGACCAAGCCTCAGTGGACAACATAAAAGGGTCAGCATTCAATTAGGAGCACAGGAACAGGAGGAGATGATCACAGACCTTTTGTACTTCGACGATACGGATTAAAACCACTTACGTAGGTATTGTTGTATATATTTAAAAGACTCATATATATTTGTAATAAACTTATGTAGATATTTTATAACATATTATTTTGTAAAATTGCAGTTCTGCTAAAAATCAATATCCGAAAGACAATTTAGAATGACCGGTTATTTGAATATAGAATGAATAATGAACTATCAAAATGAAAAGAAATGGATTATGAAAGAATTAAGATATCAAAAGAGTATTATTATGAAAGAGGTTTGGACCTCGTCACAATTAAAGCTTGCCCGTATCTTCCCCTTCATGTACATATAAATCTTTTTACCACAGAATGATTAATAGCTTTTACCTGCACTTGAACGATTGTGTTCTGTAATAGGGCTCTTAACAACATTTTCATGCATTTCCGCAACTACTCTGGCCTTCCAAACTTAGTACCAAACTTTTAATGTCTGTCTGTTCGTGAATAACGTTAAAACTACTAGACCGATGTCATTTTCACTGTTGGATAGCTTAGGTTTCGACTTAAAAACTGGTGTATTTGGTATCTCAATCCGATGAGTAGGAGAGCTAAGCAATTTATTAACAAAATCTATTAACTTTAAAAGTGTCGTACTAAGTTTTGAATAAAACTACATACTTGACGAATTCGATGCGATTTTCCCAGTTGTATAGTTTAGGTTTTGACTTAAAATCTGATGTACTTGCTATCTCAATCCGATGAGTAGGACCAAGCAAATCTATATACTTATAATAAAACTGTAACGTGTCCAATTCTGTACATTATAGATATTTTGAATTATTTTATTGGACCTTACTCTAGATTCGATACTAAAGCCAAAACTGTTTTTTTTTTCATATTTGTGTGTCTGTCTGTCTGTCTGTATCTTGGCTAGGCATCACACCGAAACTACTAAATAAATTTAAATGAAACTTGGTATGATTTGAGTTCATACTACGAGGTAGGACATAGGCTACTTTTCATCCCGAAAAATGAAAGGGTTCCCGCAGGATTGGGGTTGAAAGTTATTTCAAAAAACACTTACCACTCTGAAACTACTGGACGGATTTTGATGCAACTTAGCATAGTCATAGTTTATATGATGGGTTAATATTGAGGATACTTTTTATCCCGAAAAAATAAAGAGTTCCTGCGGGATAATGTCCCAAACTCTGTAAATTAAACATATTTTGTAAAAAAAATTGGGGGCCGTTCTATATTCAATACTAAAGCCAAAACTGTATTTTTTTAATTTTTGTCTTTCTGTCTGTCTGTCCGTCTGTCTGTCTGTACCTTGGAAGTGCATCTCGCCGAAAATACTCAATTAATTCAAATGAAATTTTGTATTATTTGAGTTCATACTTTCAGGTTGGACATAGCATACTTTTCATCCCGAAAAGTTAAAGGGTTCCTGTAGGATAGGCGTTGAAAGTTATTTAAAAGAACACGAGCTGAAATTACTTGACGGATTTTGTTGAAACTTGGCACAATCATAGTTTATATAATGGGTAAAAATTGAGGATACTTTTTATCCCGAGAAATAAAGTGTTCCTTCAGGATAATGTCCAAAATTCTGTAAATTGAAGATATTATCTATTTTTTGGGGGATGTTCTATGTTCAATACTAAAGCCAACACTGTATTTTTTTAATTTATGTCAGTCTGTCTCTCTGTCTGTCTATCTATCTGTCTGTACCTTGGCAGCGGACCACGCCGAAAATACTTAATGAATTCAAATTAAATTTGGTATGATTTGAGTTCACACTTCGAGGTAGGACATTGGATACTTTTCATTCCGAAAAAATTAAGTGTTCCTGCAGGATAGGGGTGGAAAAAAGAAAGAACACTTAGCACGCTGAAACTATTGGACGGATGTTGATGCAACTTGGCACAGATATATATAGTTTATAAGATTGAAGTGAAAATTATGGATACATTTTGTCCCGAAAAAATATAGGGTTCCTGTGGGATATGGGTCCAAATTGTGTACATTAAATATATAGTTTTTTTTTTGAAGTTACTCTTTGTTCGATTATGAAGCCTAAACTGTATGTTTTTTCATTTTTGTCTGTATGTCTGTCAGTCTGTATCTTAGCCGCGCTTCACGCCGCCGGAACTATTGGATGAATTCAAAATAAAGTTGGTATGATTTGAGTTCGTGATATTTACATATCGAAAAATGTATGGGTTATTGAAAATTATTTAAAAGAACACGTACCACGCTGAAAGTAATGGACGGGTTTTGATGCAACTTGGCACTGTCTTAAGTTATATGATGGGTTAAAATTGAGGACACGTTTTATCCCGAATAAGTAAAGGGTTTCTGCGGGATGTGGGTCCAAAGTTATGTTAATATTTAAGTAATAAAAAATATTTTTGGGTGGTTCTCTATATTCGATACTGAAGCCATACTGTTTTACTTTTTATTTTGTCTGTCTGTTTGTCCGTATCTTGACCGCGCATCGCACCCAAACTACTAAATGAATTCAAATGAAAAAAATGCACTTGGATGCTTAAAAAAGGTATTGAACAATATTTTTTTTGTAAATCGTGTCTTTCTTTATGTTTGTCTGTATGTTTGTTAGTTCACGCATCACATAAAAACTACTGGACCGATTGCAATGTCGTTTAGTAGATAGCTTAGGGTTTGATTTAAATCTGGTATAATTGGTATCTCAATCCAGTGAGTTAAATGCCGAGCAATTGATAAAGTTTTTTGACGGCTGAAGAAATGTTGTTCAAATGTTGGTATATTGGTCCTGCAATAGCACATTATGGTACTTCGAACCTAAAAAAAATAACGAAGCCGCGGGTACAGCTAGTCATTTATAAAATAGATTTTATAAATATAATAATAAAATCTATTAATTTTAAATGTGTGATACTAAGTTTTGAATAAAACTACTGGACCGATTTCAAAGCGATTTTCACAGTTGGATAGTTTAGGTTTTGAGTTAAAAACAGGTGTACTTGGTATCTCAATCCGATGAGTAGGAGCTAAGCATTATTAAAAACTCTATTAATTTTAAAAGTGTGGTTCTAACTTTTGAAGAGCAGAGTAGCTGGTTACGAAGCACTCGTCGTGACAAAAACTTATTTATCTAAAACCAATAAATTACCAACTAGAAAGTGCTGTCGAACAGCTTTATGACAGCAGTAAACGACGTCGTTAATCGATGATCGCATCGTTTTATATTGACCCACTTTATATAACGCTAGTTACATCGTAAACTAATGTAACCTTGCTTGCTGTGACTTTGACCTTACCTTGTAAAAGAATGTGTGACTTATCAGCGTAAACGAGCATAGTCGCATCGTAGGCTATGTGAATCGGACAATAGAATAGATATGTTTATCACTTACGTGAGGTCAATGCCGAAATAAGGTTAATTAAAATACCTACTTAACTTGTTACAAAGTTATCCTTCTTCCCTCCTTTTTACATGGCATTCTCAATCATTCAAAAATTTAAACTAATTTTCGCTGCATCAACTTTATATTTAAATTCCTTTCTTTCTAAAGTGTCGACGGGAAATATATAGAATGTAAGGGCAGGAGTTGAGAGGAGGTGGGGAAAGGGGTAGGCTTCCCCTGGTACCCCTCCCCCCCGCAGGCGACGCTTAGTTTATGAGATGTATCAGTTTTAAGTTTTAAAAAAATCGGATATATGTGTGCGTTGACCAAACAGCCGTAACAGTTTATTACAAATCGGGGCGACCAAATCGCCCTCCACCTTACCCCACTACCCCCACCCCCGCTCCCCCAACTCCTGCCCCACTTCTTCTATACCCAACCCTATCTCATAAACTAACCGTCACCGCGAGGGGGGAGTCAGAATAAATATGTCAGAGGGTAGCCCTCCACCTCCCCCACCCCAACTCCTGACCACTGAACGCCGAATAATTGTTGATGGGGAGGTAATTATGTCTATGAGTACATATCTACTTGGCCAAATAGTCCACACACAAGACAAGTTAAATAAATCGCACCGAATGCCTAGAGAAGCTACTGAAGGGAAACCTTCCAATGATACTGAAGCAATAACTCATGGACATGTGTATCCTTCCTATCCTGACTTATCGTTCCCTGACATGGTCTTTGACGAACATCCAAAGTCCAAGCTCAATGTTTGCCAGAGAGCAATGGAACGTAGCATTCTAAACGTTAATCGAGTTCGTTTCAGCGTTCCGCTCAAAAACTCAAATTGTTGACTTAGCTGTAAGAGGTGCAAAGTACGTTGAAGTGGTACAGGGCAGGGCACGTCTGCCGCATGCCGGATGAGCTGTGGGCTAACATCGCCACAAAGTGGAGCCCTGACACAGCGAGGCGACGTGACTTCCTGGCAGACCTCGGAAGAGATGTTGGGACGAGATTAACAAAAAAAGGGGCCAAATATATCACAAGATCGCAATGTTTTGTAAGTCATGTTGGGAGGCCTTTGTTCAACAATGGGACAGTTCAAGACAGGCTTAAAGTACAAGTAGTAATTTATTTAACACGTATCCAACTCCGTCAAATTTATCCAGATTAATTATTTTCTACTATGATAGAAAATCATAGTCGCTTTGCATTCATCTCCCAACTTCCGAAACTATCGAATGTCTCTCTTCCAGGCTTCTCTATTCTGGAGTCATTCTATATTTGTTTCAAGCTATTTTAATTTCTACCTTGCTTGTGAGAGAGAGTTCTTAAAGTTATAAAATCATAGATCTAGTCAAAGGGGGAAGATACGGGACGCTTTAATATCATGTAAACAAAAACTAGGCTAGATATAACTACAAGCAAACACTTGACAAATTAAGCTTTTAAATTTTGTAGGATTTGACCAATCAAGTAAGTATAATAATAATATATTCGGGACATTTCCACACCAATTATCTAGCCCCAAACTTGGATACCCTGTGATATGGGAACTAGATAACGGATAAACATACATAGATAAGAATATTACATCCATGACTCGGAAACAAACATTTCTGCTCATCACACAAATGATTGCACCTTGCAGGATTCGAACCGTTCGATTTCGTACCTAGGATTTCTAGCCACGAGACCAACCGGTCGTCAAATAACAAGAATCTGTAAAATCCCACACAGTTAAGCTATATTCTCACCGTTCGTGTTTTACGTGCATCAAACAACAAAGATAGAGAGATAAACGTATACTGTAGCGCGTATTCGAGAGTAAGGGAGCTGACTTCACCATGCGATGGCCATTCCGGATGTGGGAATTGGAATTTCCTTATTCTATTTTGTCAATTTTTTCTTACTAGCTTTTCCCACTGCTTTACCCGCGTATTCAATGATAAAAGGTATCCATATGTTACTCCAATAAGTTTTGATGTGTTAGCGAGTACCAAAATTTTCCTGATTTCCCGTGTGAACTTTAAATTTTCCGGGATAAATGTATCTTATTAATCTCTGTATTGTACAATACCTACCTAGAATTTTAGTTTATATTTAAAACGAGTAATCGACATTTTCCCGTGGCAATTTTTCTTTTTCCTAATTTAGAAGTACCTTATGTACGAGTAGTATCTACATACTATTTTTTGTCAGAATCGGTGCAGCTAGATTGGCGTTAAAACGGCACAAACTATCAAACAGACAACGTTTAACTTTTATAATATTGGTAAGATTGGGGTTGGGGATTTTTATGGCCCGCTCTATTTACTTTACCGGTTAATACCGCTTTTTATGCTCAAGTGACTAAACAACTTTGAACTGTCATGATACAATCTGATCGTTCAATCGTTCTCTTGATGGTAACAGCATTTGTTTTTTGAACAGTCAAAGAAGCCAAGTTTTCATAAATCTGAATGGCAGGCTTGCAATGAACGAATGTGTTTGAATGAACAACAAACTTACATTTTCATCGCACGTTGATCCTAATTTGATTGTTATTTATCGAAACAAGCAAAAATGCATTACGCTGCATTTTATTAAAGGTCAACTTCCTTACCTGGGGTGAGCGGCCTCACTCTCAGAACCAATCAATCAATGAAGGTAAAAAAGTTATCTTACGTAGTTATTTAGTCATTATTTGAGACGAGCAATTGTAGCTAAGTGGTACCTTTACTACTGCGAGTTAGAATACAACGATCCCGGGTTCGGTCCTAGGCTCCTCACCTATGATGACTTTTCTAAGTTACTTGCGGTTTTCCATCGCTCCGTGCTTCGGAGTTCAGAGGGCACGATAAGCTCGGTACGTACGATAAGTGGGTACAAGCTGTTATTGAACTTATTGATTGATAGCAGTTGGAGGCCCTCGGGCGCCTGACAAACTCTGACAGAGGCCAGCAGCTCATGCGACGAGCAAGTATTGATAGTATGGTCTCAATTCGAATATTATCATCATAAGCCCGTGTCAGTCCACAGCTGGACATAGGCCTCTCCCAAAGCACGCCACTGAGCCCGATCTTCGGCTCTTCTCTTCCAATTCGAATATAGTACCTACCAATGGGCCAAAGAGTGGAGTCCAAAACTATTTTGTAATTTTTTAACCACCACTCAACCTAGAGATTTCAACAGAGAGGGGTGTTATAAGTTTAGGGTGTGTATCTCTGTGTGAGTCTGTCTGTGGCATCGTAGCTTCCAAATGGATGGACATATTTTGATGCGATTTTTGTCGCTTTACGGTTCTTAGCTATTTAAGGGACGGGTTAAATACATTATTAATTTATGCTTGCCATTATTTCAAAAACATATCAGTCAAGTTAATTAGGACAACATTCATCTCCTAGATACGCAAATTTGCATTTTATGGTTTCAAAAATATCGCCAAGAATTCCATATGAATTTGCCAGGTGCTTGGTGTTGCCACCTGCAATGGTTTACTGACCCAAGCTCCGGCCAATGTTTTGGGTCAGCCCGCAGGCCACCGGCCAACGTGTGAATCATAGTGCTGACAGAAACATGTAGCACACATCCGTTACGTCCTTAAACATATTTGATTGAACGCGATTTTGATTTATTGTTAGTTTGTACTTACCGTTATTTCAATTTGAGGGTAATTTTAATTCAATTGGTTTTGTTTAATTCATTTGCCAAATAAGCATTTATGAGCATACCTTCTGATACTTAGTAATAATCCTTGCGATGGTAGCGAGCGGTTTAAGTAGTAGTGCGTGGTAGAATCCATCGATACTGTACTGGGTTCGGTCCTCGACTAACAAGGCCAACGCTGCCTACCTCAGACGACAAGCAAAAAGTATAAATGCAGATCCAAATACCTAGTTATACCACACATAAGACTCGAGGAAAAACGAATAAATGATGGATATTATGTCAGATCTTAATCAAGATCAAGTAATGGATCAAGTGAAACATTTCAAATTGCTTAGGTATACCTCGAAAACTTGTTATAACGATTCACAGCTATTTTTACAGCATCTAAACGCTTGTTAAGATCTCTATCACACAAAAAGACAATTAAATTACCACTTATATGGTTGGCAGACACATAAACGCCTACGTTAAAGAAAGTCCATCTTAAACACATCTTCACACGCAAATAAAATGTGATCATGAATATTAATGAGTCTTAAAACGATGATTATTGTTATTATGGTCGGTCTGCCGCCTTTAAAGCAAATCTGCAAACAATGGGCTCTTCTGATTGGAGAAAGTTGATGATTGTTGACTGAAGGTGGTGCTGAACCGACGCGTGTACTTACATTTTCTATGCCGACACCCACGACGTAGTTTCAAGGTGTCAATTAGACATTGATCAGGATTTAGGAAAGTGGAGTGCAGTATTTTGTACTAGTGACCAGTATTGTTTACGAACTTCCGTTTTAAACTAAATTTACTTAAGTTACAACAATTTTAGTTTCATGTACAAGTATTTGGCAATGTGAATGACGAAATAGTTTCAAGAGGTGTCAATTAAGACATTGATTAGGATTTAGGATGTACCTATATCATGATTGTGCTAGTGACCAGTTTTTTTTACGAACTCACGTATTATATTCCATTTACATTGCCAAATACTTGTTCATAAAACTAAAATTGCGGCAGAGGATGAATTGTCAATGCACACGTAATTCCAAAATCATTAATCATAAATGAAGCGTATTAAGTACCAGCCATGCGCATATTCACAGGCACGAGTAATAATTATTCCGCCAAAGTATATTACCAAAAAAAAAAAAAAAAAAAACTTTGCGAAAAACATATTTTACCTATTCAGAAATAAATTATAATTTCTAAGAAAACTCCTCCATTTTTTGTTCTGTCAACTTTTTTTTAATTAATGGTTTACTGCGTCAATCATTAAAATAAAATTTCACACATGATCCATAAGCTTTCAGCTATTCAAAACAGTCGTTCTTTAAGCGAACAGCCTTCTGAAGTGGCATAAATATTGTTTATTTACAATAAATTAGGTAAACTTAGAAGTCATCATCATCATCATCATGTCACTCTTTAGAAGTCCACTGCTGAACATAGGCTTCCTCCAAACAATTCTTTTCGCACGCGTGGTTATTTCTCTAGGTTAAAAGTACTAATGTGCTATTCCAAGACCTAAAATACTAATATACCAACATTTGATCAAAATTCCTTCAGCCGCCTAAATGTTTTTATCGATTGCTTGGCTTCTACTATTTGGATTCAGATACCAGTTTTAAGTCAAACCCTAAGCTATGCAACAGTGAAAACCGCATCGCAATCGGTCAAGTAGTTTTTACGTAATGCGTGTACAAACATACATACAAACAGACAAACAAACAAACAGACAGACACGACTAAAAAAAAGTTATATTCATGTTCAGTAGCTTACTTTAAGTACCCTAGACCTTTTTTTTTTAAATTATCTTCTTTGTACAGACTTTTTCGCTATTACTTTACTATAAGCCACTTTTTGACTATAGCTTTTATAAGTATAGATAGATTATAAAGCGCTTGTGCACAACGCTAAAAAACCCCATAGTAGGTACAAAAGAGATTGCAAAATTATTCAATAAGTTAATTTAAAGACATTAAAATGTATACAAGCGGCAAATGTACATTAAAACTATTAAAACCAATCTAAAAACCACCTTCTTTTTAAAAGCTAACTTAACTTGTAACATACATACTTGTACATATATACATACAAGTTAAGTTAAGTTACAAGTTAAATACATATATTTCGTCTGTCCTGTAATCTTGCGATTCAAATCTCGTGAACTTCCCGATTAGCTATCGGGCTGAAACTTTGAGGTAGCCGAAGACAAAGCAATTTATTTTTTATTAAAAAAAAGAGTAAAAAGTGAAAATGCAATAAAAAAAAGAGACATTAATAAAAAAAATTTTTTTTTATATATATTTTATTTTACTTAGTTACTTATTTAATTAAAATGCATTGTCGTCGAGTTATGTATATCTGTTCTGAGCTACGAATAAGTATATTATTTATTCGTAGGTTCTGAGTATCTATGAGCTGTAGCTCAGAGCAGAAATACATAGATACATACAAGTGTAGTTAAATAAAAGCTTTTAAAAAGGATGGCATGGAGATTACTTACAAATATTTGGAAACAAGGAATAATTATTTATTTAAATACAGCCGAGACATTGCAAGTAAAATAAATCTCCGAGAAGGTGATTTTCACCTTCTCGGTGATTTATCTTACGTTACAATGTCTCCGATGCTGGGATATGGACGAAGAGACAGTTCAGGTACACACCCTACACATGTGGTTACATTGAATTCAAAGCGATACATCTTGTAGAGCCTGGCCTCTTGTACGGAAGAGATCGTATTTAAATAAAATTGAAGTCAAATCACCGGTCAAATACACTGCATTAACCTCGGGTTTCTGAAACATTTTTAACTTTAACAACAGATTAATTCTAATGCTGTCTTTGTCTGGGGCTAAACAAATGACAAAGACAGCAATAGACTTAATCTGTTGTCAGAGTTAACTAACGTTTCAGAAACCCGAGGTAAGTTGTGTGGATTGATTATGTTCCAGCAGTGCACTAAGGATCCAGTCCAGTAAATATCCGTAAAGGGCCCCGGAGACGATCACTTATTGACAATATGGTGTCTAATAATATGAGTAAAATTTGGAGCACCCGTCCGTGATCATAACTTTTTCTTTAAAAATTATTAATAAAGTATGTTCTCGTTCAGGTGATAATGTTGTAATTATAATCGTAAAAACATTATATTGGTGTCTCCAGACTATCTTCCAACCCTTCAAAATCTGATTTAGCGCGGCACCTATCGCTTCGAGTTAAGTTTTTGATAGTTGGGAACTCCTAAGGGAAGAGGAAAAATTAGAAAATGAGAAGAGAGGCTTAGACGATAGTCGGGAGCCACCATTATATTTTACTATGATTTACTTCACTGGCCTATGTCTAGCAGTGGATGAACACAAAACCCCAACTTGCCTATCTATTTTATTATTTGCCCTCTTGCTGAAAGGTCTGAGTCGCAGCATAAAGTGATGCATGCAAGTGATGATGATGATGATGACGATGTGATAATAATAGTTTATGTAATGGTTGCATAATGAGGGGTGTTAAAACAGGAGAGTGAGTTTAAAAAAGGATCCGTAGGCGGTTTTTAATAGTATTACTCAATTGTTTTAATACCTAGTTATGTGCCGTTTCATACACTACTTTATCTACACTCACGCAATAGGAACTTATATATAAAATAAGTCATATTTTTTTCTTGATTTTGCTGGTAAAAGTTCGTTCGTCTTGTTCGTTACTGTTTCCGTGATGTAATTTATACTCAAATTCTCCTCACTAACACTGCTTACATTTTTAATCAGAATAATACTTTTGAACAACAAAAATACATATACCCAACACATTAAATTGGTTACGTACTAATTAAATGCGTAAAGTAAATTATGGCGCCAAAATCCAGTCGACAGCGAATTCGCGCGCTTATGGTCTAACATGCGCCGCCATAGATAATAAATGGCGAAAACCCTCGTAGTAAGGAGCCAACCGGTGCTTTTATGAGGAAAAATATATTTTATAAGAACTAACATTGTTTACTTAAAAAAAAAGTTATAATGTAATTACTTTTCTTATTAGAGATTTGCCGTGTGTAGTGTATGTCATTATGCCACCATTTTTGAGTTCATAATCCAGATTTTACGATAGTAGTATAGATAAAGTTATTTTAGTAGACTAGACTGGATTGTTTTAATTCTCGCCCCAACCACTGACTGTACAGATGCGCGGCGTGTAGGTGTTTCGAATCCTGCAGACTCTTCCTGTTACCACAAATTTAATGATAACAGTTAGGTACCTTGATTGCTTGGAATTAATTATAATTAAAACAGCAGTTAAATCGATGTCCGTGAAGTAATATAGGGCGCGCTAAATGCAGCGCGATTTTTTATTGCAAACTTACTTGCAATGCTAACTGTATTTCTTTTGGAGTCCAAAATACAGTTCATTTGTACCTTTCTTGAGTTTAAGATTCGAAACTGTCATGGTTACTAACATTATAATGATCATTAGATCTTTCTTGTCAACATAGGTATAATGTAACTATAAGGTATATTGTGCCTATGTCACGAAATGAAAAGTTAAAGTAATGGGAATTTTCTTCACTTGAAGGCCATGCGAGATTTGTTCTCTGTGCGGTGCGCGCGTTTAAATTTTCGTCTAGTAGTTGTTTGTGCATTATCTTACCGATAATACAAATAAAATGTCATTATTATAAAATAATACAACAGCGACAGAAACTAAGAAGAGGCGAACAAGCTTTAGACTTTAGATTATTAAATATAAGACGCAGTGGGAGGCATAACGCATTTCATTTCTCCATTGACGAGATAAGCTACACTATATAGAACCTCACGATTTACCTCTCATGCATCACAATTTTGAAATTCTCTGATTATATTTCAGTACATTTTACTTCTTATTGAAACTTTTTAGATTCCGTATATATTTTTGGAATGATCTTCTAGAGGCCTTCATTTTGATACCTCTCTTGTAAGGTAAGTTATTTTTTTTTGTCTGAAATCCAATTTGGAAGCTGTAAGCCGCCATATTAGTTTAATTGACACTTCATATATCCTATGTCACTCTCGTGATAAGACGAATCCAATGTTAACTAATTTATCAAAATCCATCAAATCGTTTATAGGCTGTAGTACGCGCCAAAGGAACATACAAACATAAATACAGACCAGAAACACAACCCTGGGTAAAAAAAAACTCAGTGTTAAAGAAACCAGTTGCATTATTGTAATTCATTTCACCGTAAGCATTATGCAAACTAAGTAGATGGCGCTTCTGGTTCTGGTCCCTCAGTCCTCTCTTCACAGGGAGCCTGGAGACTAATATTAATGTGTCTGTTATTAATATTTTACAGAACCTTTTTAACTTCATAACGTGTGCATTTTGCGATCGTTTTCTTTTTGCGATTGAAATTTAATTTGGGTATTACTTAGACATAATTTTTGATACTTTTTGTTGAGTGCAAAAAGATGAGGGGACTACCGGTCTTTCACTTGCTATTGATGTGTTGAATTGATTAGTAACGTGTTTGTAATGTTTGGAAACACTGCTTTTTAACCCCCGAACAAAGACACGGGTGAAGCTTAGAGTGTGTATCACTGTGTGTGTGAGGGTGTGTGTGTGTGTTTTGTGTGTCTGTCTGTGGCATTGTAGCTCCCAAACGAATCGACGATTTTTTTCTGTTTGAAAGCTGATGTTATCGAGGTGGTACTTAGATATATGGGGAGGGGAAGGGAGGTGAGAAAAGGGGAGTGAAAATCGTAGCTTCCAAACGAATGGACCGATTTAGCTGTGGTTTTTTAATGTTTGAAAGCTGGGGTAAACGAGATGTTTCATAGCTATACTGGGGGAATGGAGGGAGGGGGGAGGGATGTGTAGGGGTTGGGGGGGGGGGGGGGGGTTAGGATCGTGGCTCCCAAACGGATGGTACGATTTTACCATCCGTAAAATACGATACGATTTTACGTACGATTTTTATGTTTGAAAAACGATGTAATCGAGATGCTCCTTAGCTATAATGGGGGGTGGGGAGTCGGGTGTTACATATTTTCTTAATTTGTGCTTGTTTTTAAAAGCTTGTATGTAACTTGCAATGTATGTATGTGTGCATAGATCAAATCTTGCAAGCTGAATTAGAACCACTTCCTCTTATCCTACGGAGTTAAATTTTTACATGTTGGTTCAGTTCCGATAACAATGCATTTTTATGGTAAGTATGACCTGAATCGACATTCAGGAACAGCTCCAGATAAAATAACTCTTCAACGGTCAACAGCACTGTCACGAAATTTTGTGTACGCATTTTATCATGATAGCCGGCTTTAAGTTTTACCATGACATGGTTGCTGCACTCAGGGTTGGGTCCTGACAGGGAACTCCTCAACGGCTAACAGCACAGACACGAAATGTTGTACTTATACGCATTTAATTGTGATAGTCAGTTCTAAGTTTCACCACGACATGGTTACTGCATTAAACCATTTTTTTAAACGTTTTTTTTTTATATACTTATTTTCATTTTTTTGTCTGTCTGTTTGTCTATCTTGACCGTGCATCACGCCGAAACTACTGAATGAATTCAACTAAAACTTTGTATGATTTGAGGTCATACTACAAGATAGGACATTGGATACTTTTCATCCCGAAAAATTAAAGGATTCCCGCAGGATAGGGGATGAAAGTTATTTAAAAGAACACGTATCACGCTAAAACTACTAAACGGATTTTGATGCAACTTAACACAGAGTCATAGTTTATATGATAGGTTAAAACTGAGAGTACTTTTTATACCGAAAATTAAAGCGTTCCCGTGAGATATGGGTCCAAAGTATGTTAATTTGAAAGTGAAATATATATATATATACGTATAATAAAGCAATAGGTATGAAGAAGTCAGTACAAAGAACATACAAAAAAAAAGTTTAGGGTACATAAAATAAGCTACTGAATAAGAATACAACAAAAAAAACGTGTCTGTCTGTCTGTTTGTCTGTATGTTTATTTGTTCACTCATCACGTAAAAACTACTGGACCAATTGCGGTGCGGTTATAGCTTAAGGTTTTAAAGGTCTTACTTAAAAATCGTAATCCGCAATCCGATGAGTAAAAGCGGAGCAAACGTTAAAAATATTTTTGACGGGACGGAAGTTATTTTGATCAATTGGTATATTGGTATTTTAGGTCCTGGAATAGCACTGAAAGTACATTTAACCTAGAGAAATAACCACGCGTGCGAAGCCGCGGGTACAGCTAGTACTAATTTATAATAATGTGTATATTATAATTATTATATGGATAATATGGTGAGAAATTATTAAATTATATTACAGAGACAAGCAGAAAAATACAGGAAAATCGTTTTCTTTTTTTTAAACTTATCCGATTACAGCAAAGCAAGGGAAGGGTAATGAGTTTAACAGTCTATTTATGTATGTATGTGGGTACGTGGATGTTCCACCAAAGAATCAAAGATTCACCGACCGTTGTCGGGTTTATGTCTTGTTTACTGTTAATAGGCAAATATTTTTATAATTTTGTCTAAAATATCAAACGCCTCCTTTTTTCTTCGAGTGAGTGAGCTATGTGATGAAACTATAATTTTGCCACTGTTTTGCATAACTTCGGGCCCTTAGGGCTGCGACCTACTTAAAGATACGATGTTTGACCTCTCATTCGGCCCGACACACTTTCTATAGTGCGTCGTTACGTAAAGCACTTATTGCTCGGCCCGTGATATTTGCATTGTTGTCCTGACACAACTGATGTATAAGCAGATCATATTTCTTTAAAAACTTGGCCGAGGTATCCGATTGCAACCACTTTCCAAAAACACCGAAATTTTTGCATGCTGATGTCCTTTCTGGTTGCTGCGCCTACGGTTAAAAGTACCTAATTCATATTAAAATAATATAATTTGATATTATGTGATTTACTCCCAGTTCCACTCTGAATGCCAAACATAAGCACTGAGTAATTTATTTATCCGTTTTTGTATCTGTTAATAATTTATTTATGATTTATTATGAACTATTTGTGCCCGCGGCTTTGCCCGCATGGTTAATTCTCTGGGTTAAAAGTTGCCTGTATGTTATTCCAAGACCAAAAGGTACAAAATACCAAATTTCGGTCAGCCGTCAAATAGTTTTATCGAATGCTCGGCTTCTACACAGTAAACCGCATAACAATCCGTCCAGTAGTTTTTCCGTGATGCGCGTAGAATCAAACAAACAGACACGATTTTTAAAGACGTTACATTCCTGTTCAGTAGCGTATTTAAGTCCCCCAGACCTTTTTTTTTATTATCTTTATTGTAAAGACTTATTGGTACATACTGCTTTATCACAATTACTTATAGATATTTTCCAGGTGATTTTTGATGCAATCTGGTGCTTCTGTGTTGGATTTTGATAACTTTTTAGTCAAACTATGTAAAGTTAATAAAAAATATGGGAATTCAGGGAATTAGATAAATATTGAAAACATTCTAAGCTACATTTCTGAGCTATCCTACAGTGAAAACAGCATAGCAATTGGTCTATTATTTTTTTACGTGATGCGCGAACAGACAGGCAGACCAGACAAATATAGTATCTCAGGTGTTATGTGGATATGTCTGATGCAGGTGACGTGTACGAAATATGAATCATGTTTAGAGATATGTACCTATTATACCTTATTTAAATCTGCTTGCCTGTTGCATTTAATATACTACGTGTGTGTTTTGTAGCAATAAATAAATCATTTATCTATCTATCTGTCTAACAAATAAACAGACAGAAGAAACGATTTAAAAAAAAATATGTTCAGTAGCTTATTTAAAGTACCTTAGACCATTTTTTTATTATCTGCTTTGTACAGACTTTGGTATTCTACCATGTCTCTATTTGATTGATGTTTTAATTCCAACACGGAAAAATAAAGTAAGAATGTTGTAATAATAATTAATAATAATAATAATTCTTCATGATGCACGTGACGGATCATACGGGCTCGTCGTAAAGTGAAGTGGAAGCACCTGCATTCTACCGGTGACCAAGGTTACGTCGTCGTCGCGTCGCTGCGAATGAGGTCAAGATCGGGTATTGGATGCGCTTGCGATCCTTTTGTCCTCTCAACACTAGCGCACGACACGTTGCGAATCGAT
Source organism: Alsophila aescularia (assembly GCA_946251855.1). Classification (NCBI taxonomy): domain Eukaryota; kingdom Metazoa; phylum Arthropoda; class Insecta; order Lepidoptera; family Geometridae; genus Alsophila; species Alsophila aescularia. The sequence continues at coordinate 6,430,537 of OX276376.1, read as the reverse complement.
TGTCTCGCATCGCATCGCTCGTTATGTGAGCGGAATCATAATCGGCAGTTGTTAGGCAGGACACAGTTTAAATATTAGTTTTCTCTGTACAGCAAATTAGAGATGATACATGCAGGACTTTTATTATAATGAATTACAGTCTGTCGGGCTTAATGTTTGTTTTATTATTTCTTTATGAGACCTTCGAAATAATTTGAGAACTAATTTTATTCCAAGAAACCGTTTTACGTCCCTACACTCCCTAATTGCGATTAAGTACGCGCTCGTATAAGTTCTTATTTTATTGATTGGTACTTTAAAATTGCGTCCGAATATTATTTTTACTACACTTTTTCGAATTTAGCTCTGGAATTCTATACTTATTTTTCTTCCATTTACTTATCCCTAACTTCTCATTTTTGCAAGACTGCCCACAAAAGAAGTGTCATGATTTCATGGTTCATATATGTAGATTATAACTAAGGACCAGCTAAATAAACTTGAGCGCCTCCAAAACTTTTGTATCAGGTTCATATTTGGCATACGTACCATGTTTCTGAATATCGCGCTAAGCTCAAGTGGCTTCCCATTCGTCGTCGCCGGAATGCTCATATACACTAACTCCGTAATTTGAAATAGAAATAGTAACATAAATAAATAATTAATACAAATACTAAATTAAACACAAAAAAAAGTTTAGAATAGAAAAATAATTTAAAAACCCTAAAAAACACGCTTTAATACCATTAAACCGAACTAATAAGTTAAAAATAAATTTCAATATAAGAATAAAGTGATTAACGAGAAAATTAATGTTATTGTAAAAAAGCGTGGGGTGCTTTGTACGACATTCTTACACTAACTCTGTAATCTATATACTTATAATAAAACTGTAACGGGTCCAATTCTGTACATTAAAGATATTTAGAATTTTTTTTTTGGACCTTACTCTATATTCGATACTGAAGCCAAAACTGTTTTTTTTTTCATTTTTGTCTGTCTGTCTGTCTGTCTGTCTGTCTGTCTGTCTGTCTGTATATTGGCTAGGCATCACGCCGAAACTACTGAATGAATTTAAATGAAACTTGGTATGATTTGAGTTCATACTACGAGGTAGGACATAGGCTACTTTTCATCCCGAAAAATGAAAGGGTTCCCGCAGGATTGGGGTTGAAAGTTATTTCAAAAAACACTTACTTCTCTGAAACTACTAGACGGATTTTGATGCAACTTGGCACAGTCATAGTTTATATGATGGGTTAAAATTGAGGATACATTTTTTCCCGAAAAAATAAAGAGTTCCTGCGGGATAAAGTTCCAAATTCTGTAAATTGAAGATATTATGTAAAAATTTTTGGAGGCCGTTCTATATTCAATGCTAAAGCCAACAATATTATTTTATTTTTGTCTGTCTGTCTGTCTGTCCGTCTGTCTGTCTGTACCTTGGCAGCGCAATACGCCGAAAATACTTAATGAATTCAAATGAATTTTGGTATGATTTGAGTTCACACTTCGAGGCACATTGTATACATTTCATCCCGAAAAAATAAGTGTTCCTGCAGGATAGGGGTGGAAAATTATTTAAAAGAACACGTATCACGCTGAAAGTAATGGACGGGTTTGATGCAACTTGGCACTGTCTTAAGTTATATGATGGGTTATATTGAGGACACGTTTTATCCCGAAAAAGTAAAGGGTTTCTGCGGGATATGGGTCCAAAGTTATGTTAATATTTAAGTAATAAAATATATTTTTTGGTTGGTTCTATATATTAGATACTGAAGCCAAACTGTTTTACTTTTTAATTTTGTCTGTCTGTTTGTCCGTATCTTGACCGCGCATCGCACCCAAACTACTAAATGAATTCAGTTGAAAAAAATACTCTGGGGTGCTTAAAAAAAATATTGAACAGCAGTTTTTTTTTTGTTAATCGTGTCTTTCTTTCTGTTTGTCTGTATGTTTGTTTATTCACGCATCACGTAAAAGCTACAGGACCGACTGCAATGCGGTTTTCATTGGTGGATAGCTTAGGGTTTGATTTAAATCTGGTGTAATTGGTATCTAAATCCGGTGAGTTAGAAGCCGAGCAATTGATAAAGTATTTCTGACGGCTGTATATTGGTCCTGGAATAGCACATTATGGTACTTTGAACCTAAAGAAAAGAACACGCGTGCGAAGCCGCGGGTACAGCTAGTTTGAAATAGAAATAATAACATAAATAAATAATTAATACAAATACTAAATTAAACAAAAAAAAAAGATTAGAATAGAAAAATAATTTAAAAACCCTAAAAAACACGCTTTAATACCATTAATAACTAACAAGTAAAAATAAATTTCAATATAAGAATTAATGTCATTGTAAAAAAGCGTGGGGTGCTCTGTACGACATTCTTACACTAACACCGTAAGTCGAAATAGAACTAGTAACATAAATAAATAATTAATAAAAATACAACAATTAATATCGAGCACCCCACGCTTCTTTTACAATGACGTTAATTTTCTCGTTAATCACTTTATTCTGACATTGAAATTTATTTTTTAGTTTTTCTTTCAAATTCTCCTCACTAACACTGCTGTCGGACATATTTAATTAGGATAACACTTTTGATCAACAAAAATACATTAAATTGGTTGTACTAATATAAAGTAAATTAGGGCGCCAAAATCCAGTGCACAGCAAATTCGCGCGCATATTTTCTGTCTAGCACGCGCCGCCATAGATAATAAATGGCCAAACTCTCGTTGATCAGAGCCAAACCGGAGCTTTTATGAAAAAAATAAGTTATATTATAACATTGTTTAGTTCAAAATTTCTTATTAGAGACTTGCCGTGCGTAAAGTATTGCATTATGCCACCATTTTTGAGTCTGAATTTTACGATATGAGTGTAGATAAAGTACAATATACTACATTTCTTCAAAATTCGTTTAGCAGTTTAATAGTTTTTTATCAATTGTTTGGCATCTACCTAATCATCAGATTAAAATACCAAGTACCCCAGTTTTTAAGCCAAACCCTAAGCTATCCAACAGTAAAAACGGCATCGCAACTGGTCCAGTAGTTTTTACTTGATGCGCAATCAAAAATACAGACAAACGGACAAATCTATATACTTATAATAAAACTGTAACGGGTCCAATTCTGTACATTGTATAAATGTAGAATTATTTTTTTGAAGTGTACTCTATATTCGATACTGAAGACATTTTTTTTTTTTTTTTATCTGTCTTTCTGTCTGTCTGTCTGTCTGTATCTTGGCTAGGCATCACGCCGAAACTACTGAATGAATTTAAATGAAACTTGGTATGATGTGAGTTCATACTACGAGGTAGAACATTGGATACTTTACCCCCGGAAAAATTAATGGGTTCTCGCAGGATAGGGGTTGAAACTTATTTAAAAGAACATGTACCACGCTGAAACTAATGGACGGGTTTTGATGCAATTTGGCACTGTCATAGTTTATATGATGGGTTAAAATTGAGGACACGTTTTTTCCCGAAACAGTAAAGGGTTTCTGTGGGATAGGAGTCCAAAGTTATGTTAATTTTGAAGTAGAAGATAATATTTTTTGGGGGGTTCTCTAAATTCGATACTGAAGCCAAAACTGTTTTTTTTATTTTTGTCTCCCTGTTTGTCTGTATCAAGACCGCGCATCACGCCAAAACTACTGAATGAATTTAAATGAAATTTGCTATGATTTGAGTTCATACTACGAGGTAGGACATTGGATATTTTTCATCCCGAACAATTAAAGGGGTTCCGCAAGATTTCCGCAAGACAAGAAGAAGGGGTTGAAAGTTATTAATAAAAACACGTATCACCATCGACCCTAGTAACAAACCCTTTCTTTAATAGGATCAATGCGTATTACGCTGAAACTACTGGAAGGATTTTTTGATGCAAATTGTAAAATGACATCTATCTATACTTATAATAAAGTAATAGGTACGAAAAAGGCTTTACAAAGAACATAAATAAAAAAATGTTCAGTTTTGTTTTAAAGGTATTATTTGGCGTGTTTATGTTTTTTTTTTCACTTATGAGCACATTACCTAAAAATTAAAGATGCCACTGCTGCAATCATATTCACTTACCTTGATGATTACTTGTTTCAGGATAGAAGCATCCCGGCTGTCAGTCCTGGTGGGAGAGTACGACGTGAACCGCTCTCGGGCCGAGGGTTTCGAGGTCGCACACGTGGTGCAGCACCCCGACTTCAACCGGTTCTCGTACGACAACGACATCGCGGTGCTGCGGCTGGCGGAGCCCCTGCCGGACCACTTGTACAGGCCAGCTTGTATACCCGGTACGTTCTTAACAGGTTCACAGTCCACAGGCCTCATGTGGTCAGACCACTAATATGTGGACTGCAAGCTGGACAATTCATAGACTCTCTGGTAACGTGGACTGAAGAAGAGATCGCGGAGTTGACGCTATAAAAATGTTGCTGGGACTCTGCACCAATTTTTTTTAACCACTCCAGGCATTCCTGCTCAGGAGCTTGGTCAGTTTTTACCAAACTGCGCAATGCAAGGCCGGGAATGTGTTTATCAGCCTATGTATGTAACTATGTATGTATGTCTATGTGTGTTTGTGGCACTATACAGATTAAACGCGTGTACCGATTTTGATGATTCTTAGGTCAATCTATTTGTTTTAATCTTGCAAGTGCTACTAAAGACATGACAGTAATTAAAATTCAATATAGCGACTACCAGACGCCATATTGTGAATAACTAGCTTAAAAGCTAAAAAAACACGCCTGCCCTGCCAAAAATGAACTTATGCCGATAAATTATATATTGTTGCAATTTGCTTATCAAGGTCTTCAATTTGATACCAGTATTGTAAAATTCGAAGAAAAAAAAATCTTTTTTGGCTTTTGCGAATGGACCTGCCGGAGTATAGTTTTTTTTCAAAAAAAATAAAAAAATGTAGCCTGCGTGTTACTCGGGGGGATTTAAGGATTCTAACGATACCCCACACGTCTAAATCTGTTTAGGCATTTAAAAGGTTTGGTGGAATAAAGAAATTCACATACATACAAACATACATGAATCCTAAAAACATTACACTCCCTTTTGGGCAGTCGTGTAAAAAATGGAATTCGACGAACTATGTTAAGTGGGGTATCATTCAATAGCTATTTGAAAACCATCTTTAGATATCTCATTTGATTTTTCATTTCGAATGACCATTTAGGATCTATAACGGTTTAAAGTTGGTTAGCAACCATTCTCACTTAAATTTTTGTCTCTTTTTAGTTTTGTTCGCAGTCGGGTTTTTTGTGAAGGTGCTTGACCGTTTTTGTACTAGACCCTTGTATGATTTTAAAACTCGTGTTTTTAATAGTGATAGGGTTTTTCACGTCTGCCATAGAAAGAACATAGCACTCATAATCAGCTTATGTTTGTCCACTGCTGGACGTAGGCCTCTCTTAATGCACGCCACTGAGCTTGGTCTTCAGCTCTCCGCATCCAGTCCTGTTTCTGCCAGCCGATTTACGCGACATAGCACCTCTGCCAGATTTTGATTGCACTATGCAATCGACCTCATGTGTTTCAAAGGCAACGGCATCCAACAAAAGCACTAGTCGTAATCTGAGTATGTGACCAGCCAGACCAGACCAAACCACGCAAGATCTTGTACACTAAAGTTCTGTCTGGGTCTTCCTGCCGGTGCCCCAACCATGCGAACTGGGCCCCGATTCTGTAAGCTATTGAAGCGCGATAACGCAAGTCGATCGCTTGAGTTATTTTGAGAAATTTTCTTATTTACCACTTAAAGTTTTTGTTTTTTTTTGTTTTTTATTTTCCATTTTTTTTATTTTTTGAATATTTCCAAATAAAATATACTTCTAGCACTTTTAAGTGGTAAATAAGAAAATTTCTCAAAAAAAAACAAGCGATGATTGACTTGCGTTATCGCGGTTACAGAATCGGGGCCCTGTTGTGTGGGCCTATTAGTTTATCTTGTCTTGTTGCTTGCCTTCTTTAGTTTAATAATGAAACTACTTATTAATACGAAAGTGAACATGTATAGACGACTATGCGTTAATAATTTTGGCTACAGTTGTTCTGGGTCCCCAAGATACAGGCTTTGCCTAGTTTGGGACCCACAGTCAACACAATTAACCTTTTTACCTACCTACGAGTACATAATAATTTTACAAATTGTGTTCAATATTTCATTGTAATGCATAATTTATTTTGTTCTATTAATGTATTTGATTAGTTTAATAAAAAATAATTGTTCACAATTTATAAATGTAATTGTTATTTTCTATGTAATATTTATATAGATATTATATTATATTACATCATATTTAAAAAAAAACAACTTTTCGGGCACACACTAACATTTATTTTTATTTTCTTCAGCAAGGACTTAAAATAAATAATAATAATAAATAAATATATAAAATCTAACACAACAATTACGATACTGTAATTGTTACTGCACTTCTGTCTGTTTGGGCAGAGGTTCCACCTGACTGTGCTTAGTCCAAGCTGACCGGCAGGCCTAAGACCGGCAGTGCGATTACGCAATGTTGATCATGACGGTTTCAAGCCGTCAAATTCAATAATACTTTGCGATAGAGTCGATTTTGCTATGAAAAAAGTGACAATCTGATTGAAGCCAAGTTCTGTGGTCGGGCCCCCGGTCCGTAGTCAGGTGGCTTCAGAGTGCGATTAAGGAAAAAGCCTCGAATACTAGAGATCGCGAATTATATACCTTTGCATATTGCTGACAGTGTATTGAATGGTTATTGGAGGTTCGCCCTTAGGTCAGCAATATGCGCAGTGTAACGAACGACCGGCACTTTTCGTCAATCAATTGTGTAATAAAAACGATTAGTAATTTTCTACACGGAGTAACGGCACAGAATAAATCATAGTACAAGGTAACGGACGAACGGAGACAAAGTGATTCCATTAAGGGCCATCACAGATGTGGCGTATTTTCGGCGCCTATAAGCTCGTATTTTGACGCTTGTGCTAAACACGCGTACATGCGCAAACAATACAAAAGAACGCGCTTGCACGGGCGTATTCCTGCAAGGTTGCACGAATCCATAAAACTTAAAGGCGTTCTTTACTGCTTGTGCGGATACTAGCTTTATCGCTGGCAAATAGTGGCACGTGTCGCCGGCGCATATCTACAAACACGAGCTTACGAGTATAAGCGCGGAAAATACACCACATCTGTAATTGCCCTAATGTTTTAAACCTCGGTTAGCGCGAACATGCTGAAATACACGCTTGCACGTACATTTGATTGTATTGTTTGCTCATGTACGCGAAAATGACACAAGCGTTAAAATACGAGTTTATACGAATACGCCACAGTTGTAAAGCTGTAATGGCCCTAAAAGCGAGTTCCTTATTGAACAAGTAAGGTTCGTTTTATTCCTCAGAGGTCAGGTTTCTCTTCCATAAATTCTGCACTTAATAACTGAAACACTGATTGATTTTACAGTTCGTTACATGCCGAGCGAGATGAGATCATTTTCACCTTATGACCTCACTCATCCTTTCTCATTGAAGCCGGTATCAGTTCGCAACCTAGTATATGGATAACGGGACCAAACATTATTTTGTTTGGCTCACTTTTCAATTAATTATTAGGGACTAACCTTTAACCTTTGCTGACTTGTTTTTTTTTGTTTGTAGTGTCCTAAGTACCTAAGTATATCATGTACTAGCTTTCCCACCCGCGACTTCGTATGCGCGGACTACTGTTTATCGCGAAAAAAAGCATCCTATTTCTTTCTAGGATATTAAAAACCAATGCAAAAGTTGGTATAGTACCAATGCTCTTGATGTTTTTTGACAGACTTGTTATTTCGTTTCCATGGCAACCACAGACCATTCTGTAATGACAACCGTTCCTTACAGTGAGTAATCAACATTTTTACAGTTTTCCCGTGGAAACTTACAATTTTCTGGGATAAAAGTATCCTATGTTTTATTCTAGGTTATAAGCTATCTCCATTCTAAATTTAATCAAAATCCGTCCAGCCGTTATCGCGTGAAAGCTCCCCAAACAAACAAACAATCCAACAGACAACGTTTCACTTTTATATATTGGTATGAATGAACTAATACTTCAGTCAAATAAGCCTAAGACAAAGGTCAACCTCGGAATGTGAGATAATAAGCTGGAAACTCGTGTCTGCGTCTTAAGATATTCAAGGTCAAAGGAAGCAAAAATCAATTTTATGCAAATATCTCAGTTCCTATGGCTCCAATGATGCCGACATTTATTACAAAATTGTAGAGCATAAAATTTACAACAAAATATGTTCCAAACATTTATTCATGCGTTACAATTTACAGTATGTATGGATGAGCGCTGCGCGTTCTCCGCGCTCTATTTTAAAAACGGTTAAGCGCATGAAAAAATGATTAGAACTAAATTTGTTGCATATTTTATGCTCTACAATTTTTTGATGAACATCATTGGAGCCATAGAAACCGAAATATTTTCAAACAAACGATTTTTGCGACCTTTAAACCCTAATATGACTGGAGTATAACTCACAGTTGTCAGAAGGCTAATGACAAACATAGCTTTAACACAGAATAATTAATTTAGTTAGTTGCCGCAAACGCAATGCATTCGCGGTCTGTGTAGCTTTGCACACGTGAATTGCACATGGATAGAAAAAAACCTTTGGCTTTTCTGCAAATGTATCAACTTCCGGCGGGAATGAACTTCGTAAATAGACAATGTCAAGATAGGTACACCAAAATGCTTCAGCAGAAATGCCGGATTGGAATCTGACAGACCTCTGTTCCCAGTCGCTCTGCATTGCAAACGAGTAAATACAGCTTAGTCAATTCTCTCGTTCACATATTGCATCTCGCGTGACGTGACCCAAAAAGCTGCAAAACTAAAGCTGAACAGGCGCCTAATTCTCTAATTTTAAGACGCCAATTCCATGCCAATTCCACACCGCCTGCGTGGATTTTGTTCGTGATTCCACGCAGGCAGCGTGGAATCGGCGTGGAATTCGCGTGGAATTGGCGTGAGTGGTCATACAGAATCCAGGCCCTGGGCTGGACATGTCTGCCGCATGTCGGTTGATCTCTGGGCAAAAATTACCACGCGATTGGTATACCTAGCGGCACGTAAGTCTAGCGGTGAACGAAACGTGGCGGGGATCTTGGCACAGTACTTGTACTATTATTTATTCTGTGGCACAGTCAAAGTTTATATAATGTGTTAAAATGTTGAATACTTTTTATCACGAAAATTGACTGTGCCAAGATCCCCGCCACGTTTCGTTCACCTCTAGACTTACGTGCCGCTAGCTATACCTACCGAGGTTTCCGTGCCACCACACAATATATTGTTGTTATGTATTTACCAAAAACATTGTGTTTTCTTTCATTTTACGGAATCATTAGCGCAAGTCCGACTCTCTCTTGAGTAGTTTTTATTATTTGTTATTTTAGGTACTTTAGAGTTTGTTTATAGTCACTATAGTCGCATCAGGTTGCCACACGAACCTATGTACATATTTCTGTAATCCAAAATAAAGCAATAAAAAATACGTCTTTTGTAAACAATAAGATAACACCGGTAATTTAAAAAAAAAAGAAGATATTATTTGTTAGGATATAAACCATAATATCATATATTATTTGAAAATTTCAACTGGCTGCCTATTATGGGTCAACAGATTCATCTTTTAGTATTTATGTAGGCTTAAGAATTGGGCTCCGGTTGGACTCTTTGGGTACCTACTGAAGGCAAAAACTCTCTTTGTTTTTTCATAAGATGATATTTCTTTTTATGATTTGATCCGTATCGCCAACAGAGTCGATTGGTGCAATGATACTGTTACAAAATTTTCAACCCCTATCCCGCAGGAACCCCTTATTTCTTCGGAATAAAAAGTATCCTAATTGTTCGTTTGTTTTGTTATATATTAATTCTTTTTAAGATTTCATCCGTTTCGCAAACACTATCGATGGGTGAAATAATAATTTTACATATATTTGAACCCTTAACCCGCAAGAAACTTAGTTTTTTGGTATAAAAAAAAACCTAAATTTTAACCTACATAAAGTATAAACAATATAAAGTAAGTATAAAGTATATCAGTGCGTGTTGCCAGTGATGACATACGGCACTGAGACGTGGTCGCTAACTATTGGTTTCATACAAAAGCTCAGAATTGCGCAGCGTGCAATGGAGAGATATATGCTTAGTGTTTCACTACGTGACAGAATCCGAATGGAGGTAATCCGTAGAAGAACCAAGGTTATCGACATAGCTCTCAGAGTTTGCAAGTTGAAGTGGCAATGTGCAGGCCATATAGTTCGTAGAACCGACAACCGGTGGGGAATAAAGGTTCTCGAATGGCGACCACAAACAAGCAAGCGGAATGTAGGGAGACCCCCCCATATGATGGACCGACGACATTGTGCCCATCGCAGGAAGCTGTTGATGAAGGTGACACAAGATTGCTCGTCATGGCGCTCTTTGGGGGAGGCCTATGTTCAGCAGTGGACTTCTAAAGGAAGACATGATGATGACGATGATAAAAAACAAATTACTTCCCCTTTCATAGTTAACACATTTAGATAAAGAGAAGGTACATTTCATACACATACAAACACGCACACACACACACACACACACACACACACACACACACGCGCGCACGCACAGGAGATAGTCTAAGCAACACCTTATCTATAATTAACTACTAAGTAGCATTTAAAAACAAAATGAACGAAATAAAATGTTTTAATAATTATGTGTGTGTTTTCTAACTGGTAGTTACAATTAAGTGTTTCGTATCGTATCGTAAATCACATAAAATAAGTCTTATTTATTGTTTATACAGTAAAATTAATACTTTATCACGGAAAATCTTTAAAAAAATAAATAGACTAAGACGATTCCTAATCAAATCAAAGTAAAAATGGTGAAAATTTATTATTAAGGTCCCCTGACAAGTTATAAAGGGACCGTTATAATAAATCAGCACCATTTCTACTATTTTATTTAACATTTTGTGACCCTAGTCAAGTTTTTACTTTGACAGTAAAAGCTAACTAGGGTTACAAAATGTACAATAAAATCCGCCGTTACCAGCGGCCCGATTACAGAACCTGGTTACAATCGGTGTAACCAAGTTCTGTGGCCGTATTACATAACTTGGCTTCAATCGAATTCTCAATATCGCAACCACTAATGCCTTGCGATAGAGTCGAATTTTTTGCTATGAAAAAAGTGATAATCCGATTGTAGCCAAGTTCTGTAATTGGGCCACTGTAATCGGGCTGCCGTAGTCTCGTAGCGCTGGCTCGCAGCCACCTCACTCTCGCCTCGCCTCACTCGCCTCACTCATTCAACGTCAGACCAAAGCCTAACAAGTAACAATATATTACTCCCTAATACCTCATAATGATTATAGATTGTGGTCAGCCTGTCCAATTAATTCGGTCAATAGAATAGAAATAAGGAAACAGTAAGTTTTTGAGAAGTTTGATTCTTTATTAATGGTAGTATTTTACATAAACCATCAAGAATGTAAAACTCGAAAAACCCGGGTTTTCAATCTTAAAAATCCGAGTTTCAAATCAGTCGCTTATTCGGGGTTTTCGGTTAATCGGGTATCCGTGGCCCAATTCCATAACTTGGCTACAATCGGATTATCACTTTTTTCAAAGCAAATTCGACTCTATCGGAACGCATTAGTGGTTGCGATACTGAGAATTCGATTGAAGCCAAGTTATGGAATCGGGCTGCCGGTTTGCATGCCCTATCGTATAATAACTTACTGCGGGGCAATTCCATAACTTGTTGCAATCGGATTTTCATTGATCCGTGCACTTAATGCGCCGCGTTAAAATCGATATTGCTATGAAAATCTGATTGCAATAAATCGCATATGGATACGCCTGCTGCAGCCCGATTCCATAACTTGGCTTCAATCGAATTCTCAGTCTCGCAACCACTAATGCCTTGCGATAGAGTCGAATTTGCTATGAAAAAAGTGATAATCCGATTGTAGCCAAGTTATGGAATTGGGCCACGGATGTCACAGAACAAACGTGTACCTACCTACACAATAAGCTAAAACACACACATAATTATTAAAACATTTTATTTCGTTCATTTTGTTTTTAAATGCTACTTAGTAGTTAATTATAGATAAGGTGTTGCTTAGACTATCTCGTGTGCGTGTGCGTGTGTGTGTGTGTGTGTGTGTGCGCGCGCGCGTGTTTGTGTGTGTATGTATTTGTATGTGTATGAAATGTACCTTCTCTTTATCTAAATGTGTTAACTATGAAAGGGGAAGTAATTTGTTTTTTATCATCGTCATCATCATGTCTTCCTTTAGAAGTCCACTGCTGAACATAGGCCTCCCCCAAAGATCGCCATGACGAGCAATCTTGTGTCACCTTCATCAACAGCTTCCTGCGATGGGCACAATGTCGTCGGTCCATCATATGGGGGGGTCTCCCTACATTCCGCTTGCTTGTTTGTGTTCGCCATTCGAGAACCTTTATTCCCCACCGGTTGTCGGTTCTACGAACTATATGGCCTGCACATTGCCACTTCAACTTGCAAACTCTGACAGCTATGTCGATAACCTTGGTTCTTCTACGGATTACCTCCATTCGGATTCTGTCACGTAGTGAAACACTAAGCATATGTCTCTCCATTGCACGCTGCGCAATTCTGAGCTTTTGTATGAAACCAATAGTTAGCGACCACGTCTCAGTGCCGTATGTCATCACTGGCAACACGCACTGATATACTTTATACTTACTTTATATTGTTTATACTTTATGTAGGTTAAAATTTAGGTTTTTTTTAATACCAAAAAACTAAGTTTCTTGCGGGTTAAGGGTTCAAATATATGTAAAATTATTATTTCACCCATCGATAGTGTTTGCGAAACGGATGAAATCTTAAAAAGAATTAATATATAACAAAACAAACGAACAATTAGGATACTTTTTATTCCGAAGAAATAAGGGGTTCCTGCGGGATAGGGGTTGAAAATTTTGTAACAGTATCATTGCACCAATCGACTCTGTTGGCGATACGGATCAAATCATAAAAAGAAATATCATCTTATGAAAAAACAAAGAGAGTTTTTGCCTTCAGTAGGTACCCAAAGAGTCCAACCGGAGCCCAATTCTTAAGCCTACATAAATACTAAAAGATGAATCTGTTGACCCATAATAGGCAGCCAGTTGAAATTTTCAAATAATATATGATATTATGGTTTATATCCTAACAAATAATATCTTCTTTTTTTTTAAATTACCGGTGTTATCTTATTGTTTACAAAAGACGTATTTTTTATTGTTTTATTTTGGATTACAGAAATATGTACATAGGTTCGTGTGGCAACCTGATGCGACTATAGTGACTATAAACAAACTCTAAAGTACCTAAAATAACAAATAATAAAAACTACTCAAGAGAGAGTCGGACTTGCGCTAATGATTCCGTAAAATGAAAGAAAACACAATGTTTTTGGTAAATACATAACAACAATATATTGTGTGGTGGCACGGAAACCTCGGTAGGTATAGCTAGCGGCACGTAAGTCTAGAGGTGAACGAAATGTGGCGGGGATCTTGGCACAGTCAGTTTTCGTGATAAAAAGTATTCAACATTTTAACACATTATATAAACTTTGACTGTGCCACAGAATAAATAATAGTACAAGTACTGTGCCAAGATCCCCGCCACGTTTCGTTCACCGCTAGACTTACGTGCCGCTAGGAGGTATACCAATCGCGTGGTAATTTTTGCCCAGAGTCACAGAACGAACGTGTACCTACCTACACAATAAGCTACCTCCTGTGTATCTACATAATATATTTCAGTGGCCCAATTCCATAACTTGGCTACAATCGGATTATCACTTTTTTCATAGCAAATTCGACTCTATCGCAAGGCATTAGTGGCTGCGATACTGAGAATTCGATTGAAGCCAAGTTATGGAATCGGGCTGCTGATTTTATATGTTTTGTGGTACTATGCTGAAAATTGAGACTACAGCCACAGAATAAAAATTATTACCTACTACCATAGACATATACTACAAACAAAATAATTTCCAGAACGATACATGTAGGTAAAGGCAGTAAAAGTTGTTTTATTTTAATATGCACTTTTATGGAAATTACTGGCTACATTTCAAAGTATGCTTAACGGCTAAAAAACTGACGAGTAAGAAGACCGGACCAGGTTTTGAATTATTTTAAAGTCTTTCATCTGGAAGTTTTAAGAAGAAATCTATACTTATAACTAGTACACGCCCGCGGCTTCGCACGCGTCGTCATTGCTCTAAGTTAAAAATACTCTTTGTGCTACTCCAGGACCTAAAATACCAATATACCAACATTTGACCAAAATTCCTTCAGCCGTCAAAAATATTTTGGTCGATTGCTCGGCTTCTACACATCGGATTGAGATACCAAGTACCCCAGTTTTTAAGTCAAACCCTAAGCTTTCCAACAGTGAAAACCGCATTGCAATATATATATATCGGTATCAATGTCTCTCGATCCGTATTTGGACCTCAATAACATCCATAAGTCCCGAAAATGTATTATTCCTCGCTTCACTCAGGACTCTCTAGAGTCCTTCGTTACGCTCAGGGTCCAATATGCCGCCCGTGACGTAAAACACTACTTTATCCCCTTGGTTCATAATCTTTTATTCAATAACGGGATGCGCCTTTGCCTTTGTGGCCTATTATATTAGTCCGCTTTATCCCCGAGGTGAATACTCGACTTTTCATACATTCTGCAAGGCAATAAAAACCCAGGGCTATCTAGATAAAGCGTCTATACCAATATAAGTATAAAAGTAAAACGTTGTCTGTTTGTTTGGGGAGCTTTCATGCGATAACGACTGTACGGATTTTGATGAAATTTGGAATGGAGATAGCTTATACCCTGGAAAAAACATAGGATACTTTTAATACAAGAAAATTGAAATTTTCTAAGGGAAAACTGGGAAATGTTGATTACTCGCTGTAAGGAACGGTTTCCATGGAAACGAAATAACAAGTATGTCAATAAACATCAAGAGCGTTGGTGCTATACCTACTTTTGCATTGCTCTTTAATATCCTAGAAGAAGATGCTTTTTTCACATTAAACTGTAGACCGCGCGTACGAAGTCGCGGGCGGGAAAGCTAGTTTATAATAAACTCCACTCACTCGACTATATTTTTGTTTCAACTTGGAAATGATAATATATGGAAGTGTTAAATAACACCAAACACTGTCTTTTGTTTCATATTCTTAACAATCGTGCCTTTTTATTTTTTTTATCTGTTTTGCGTTCGATTTTTCCAATAAACTCTCTTTAGATTTAGAATGTTCGTTTCTAAGCCAAGAGTTTTCATACGAATTTTAACGATCAAAACTCATATCACATTATATGCCATGGGAGTTTCATATAACTTTGTATCCTTTGGGATATAATTCCTTGCTTTAGTTTGAGATTGCGTGAGATGTCATTGGACATTGTCGATCAGGTGGTATGAAAAAATAATTATTAAACTTGATAACCTTTGCAGATGCTGATGATGGACTCTTGCAAGAAGGTGACGGTGCTGTCGTCACTGGTTGGGGAAGTACAGTCGAGAAGGGACCTTCATCGAATATTCCATTGAAAGTGTGTATATCTATCTACAATTATCTATAGAAGTCTAATTAACAAGCACAAATAAAAAAATAAAAAAACCCCGACCCCCCTCCTCATTATAGCTAAGAAGCATCTCTATCACATCAGTTTTCAAACATTAAAAACCGCCTCAAAAACGTTCCGTTCGTTTGGGAGCTACGATCCTCACCCTCTTATGACACTAACCCTCTCGTTTACACCTCAGCTTTCATAAATAAAAACCACAGCTAAATCAGTCTATTCGTTTGGAAGTTACGACTCTCACCCAAATTTAATACTTATTTACTTATTATTACTACTTATTATTATTTACTTATACAAAGCCCATTTTTTTAATACTTATTGAGTTAAGTAAAAAAACTGAACAAAATCAGAAAATACAGGTAAAAAACTTGCATGTCCATGAAAAACAGGGGGAAAACAAGCAATATCATAACTGAAATATTGCTAAATTATTCTTTTGATCCCTAACAAAAGGTATATTTCGGTACTACATAAAATAATAATATATTTATTTATAAAAATATACATATATTTGCCAAAATATGTAACATACTTTTGTTTATCTAAGAATCATTATACTTTATCCCTGAGAAGTATTGCTTAGCTTTTGGTCCACAAAACTTTGACTTTTATTACACGGCGCAAAACACAACAAACCGTAGCAACAAACGAACGAAATAACCTCCAAAACAAGACAGAAAACAACCGTCAAAGTGACAAAGACAACCATGGACATCGCATATTTTTCTGCTGTATGACTTGGACATTGCTTGTTATTGCAATGTATCAATATTTTTGAACGAAGATTACGCTGCGATTAAGCATGTTACTGCAAAGTGTGTTTGGCGTTTTGTTCTATCACATTTGAACTTTACAATGGCATTGACAGTTTAATAAACATAAAAATGTGACATTGCATGTTCTTCCCCTGTGCCCTTCAATTGATATGCCGTCACAGAATAAATAATAGTATGTTTTGTTAGCCGCGCTTGCTACACAGACATAGATAAGTCTGTGACATGCTAACGCTTGGCAACTGTTTTTTTTTGTTCTGTGGTTCCACGATCTAAATGTTAGACAAGCTTTCGTTCTGTCTCGTAGAGAGAGTATCTATCAATCTCTAAGTTCTGTCTATTATTAATGTATTCTGTGTTTAAAGGCAGAAGTACAAATCTGGGCACAGGAAGAGTGTTCGGGCGCGGCTTACGGGCGCAGAAAAGTGACTCCTCGTATGGTTTGCGCAAACGCCCCGGAACGGGACGCCTGCACAGGTGACTCCGGCGGCCCACTGCTGGTACCACAACCCCACTACACTATTGTCGGTAAGGAAAAAATAATAATATTTAACTTTGGGTATAGCATAACTACTTATTATACCTTTGGACTAAAGAAGTACATAACCACAGAGAATTTAGAGATTTGTTTGTTTGTCGTATGAGGTACCTACATAGTGCTGGCTTCTAGTTTCAGAGTTTGTCAGGCCGCCCGAGGGCCTGTGACATTGCTTAACGACTGCAATTAAACAAAAAAAATATGCAGCCGCGACCCGACATTTTAACGTGTCCTCCGAAGCACAGAGCGATGGAAAACCGCACATAACTTAGAAGTCATAGGTGCGAAGCCTAGGACCGAACCCGGTATCGTTGGAATCTATTTTGAACTTGAACTGTTAGGCTACCATCGCTTTTTAATAGATAACAGAATGAATTAAAATTACAACATTTAAAAGCTCTTGTACTTGGGTAAGTAATGAGATCACATCCCAACATTATAAAGACAACAGCAGTGCGATTACGTAATGTTGATCTTGACAGTTTCAAGCAGTCAAATTCAATAATGCTTTGAGATAGAGTCGATTTTGCTATGAAAAAAGTGACAATCCGATTGTAGCCAAGTTCTGTAATTGGGCCACTGACCTAGACGATCACTATCCTCTCTGAAACTTTTATGTACACGACACGTAAATAGAATTGAATCATGCGGTAAAAGCCACAATAAATGCTGATTATCTTGAAATTTTCGTTTCCAGGTATAGTTTCGTGGGGCCGAGGCTGCGCTAGGCCGGGGTACCCCGGTGTGTACGCAAGGGTGGACCGCTTCCTGCCCTGGCTGAAGGTTGCCCTGCGCCACGCGTGCACCTGCCAACCTCCGAAATTCGGTTAAACACAGAATATAAATACCTAGGCCGTTCGTTATTTACTTTTTTAATATTTGGTTTTGGAAGGATCGTTAGTAGCAAAAATGGCAAAAGTGTTGAAAATGGCTTGTTAAAAATGTACATTGTGAAACTGTAGGCAGTTTGTATGAAGAGAGGGCGTTTTAGGAAACGCCATACCTTCATCTCGAACGCAGAGAAAACAGCTCAAATTTAAAGGTTGAAACAAACGACCCAACGACAACAGTGGGCCAATTCCATAACTTGGCTACAATCGGATTATCACTTTTTTCATAGCAAATTCGACTCTATCGCAAGGCATTAGTGGTTGCGATACTGAGAATTCGATTGAAGCCAAGTTATGGAATCGGGCTGCAGACGTGGCCACAGAATAAATAGTCCGTACGCGGCCTACCCATTCTAAAGGCCCTAAAAGGGTATTCAAGGTGTGTTTCGTAGGGATCTATAATTTATTCTGTGGTAGGGCCAAGAAAAACACCGAGTATTTTTTATTAATAATTAATTTATTATATTTTAATAGCCGTAACAGACGATCCAACTCGACTGATCTGATTAAATATCTATGTCGGGTACCATTCACACCACTGCAACATTAGAGTACGTACTGTGGAGTACTATGATTAGGGCTAGAACATCTGATTGGTCAACAAGTCGGAACGTCTGTTAAGGCGATAATGCGTTCTTTGTCGGTCGGGTGGAATCCTATTTATTATTATTTTTTCGTCAGGCTCTAGAGTAATTATATTATTTAATTGTTGTAGGTACGAGAAAGACTGTTCTTATGTTGAAATGATAGTTATGGCCAGTACAAACGCTATAGCTAATTTAGCTATTGTAAATGAGTGTAAGCAGGTTTAGTGACATTACATAATTATCGCAACATGCTTCCTTCATACCAGTCTCCGTAGTAGGTACCAACTTTTAGAGTTATCTGTTGCAATGAGATTTTCATGAAATATTTTGTTAATCGGTAAGCAACAACTTTAAATTGTAAACAGTCGATTAAAAGAGCTTAAGGTAGGGCAAAACAAGTTGCGAAATCCCAATACAAACAAAAGTAATCCCAATAAACAACTAAATTCAGCCGTAAGAGTGCGCTTTGGTTGGCTTAATACTGGTAAGTTTATATCGCACACCTACGGCCCTAGTTTGAAAATACTTGTTTGTGACTTTTTTATTTCTGTATTGATTTAACTAGGTACGTTTTAGCAGATTCTCAGACTTCGACATTAGATAAAATTGTATTGAATACGACAAAGGCGTGTAGTGTAAGTAAATGTTCTTTGACAAAGAACATAAATTATTGTAAACATTCTTGCTTGTTTGTGTTCTATTACACAAATTTATTATAAAGATCAGTATTATTATAATTATTTAGGATTATTGTGTAATGGCTGTGATTAGATTTTAATATTTTATGTCAGTACTTACCTAATATGTTTTTTGTCTTCGTGCAAACCAGCGCAACAGTAGATAAGTTAGATAGGTATATCTTATTAACATAAGTTTTTAATGTTCCTATAATGTTTATCTAAGTATTATATGATACAATATAAGTTGAATTGAATGTAAGAAATATTATTACATGAGTTTTATTTTTCTCATTTTGTTCCCACTACTTTTAATTACATATTTAGGTACGTAAGTACTTATACTTTGATTTTTATAGCTTGATCTCCATGACGGCTGTCATCTAGATAAAGCGCATGAAGTTTCGTATTTTTTACAGTCAAAATGTACCCAAAAATACTCTCTCTACGATCCTAAACAATGTCGTACTTTAATGGTGTGACGGAAAGGGATGTTCAATTTTAATTGCGACATCTTAATCACAGACTATAAAACAATAATAGTCGCTTATGAAAATCGAAATAACTTTATTTGATTATTCGTAATAAATTCATAGAAAAAAACACAAACTAATTTGAATCTGTTGTTGTGATAATGCAAAGATTTTGAATTACGCTTACTGGCGTAAAATAGATTCCGCTCTAATCTAATTTTATTCTAGCAAAATGTCACGTTTTATTTGGTCGAGATAGTTTATAGTCATTAAGCACCCAAATAAAAATAAAGAAACTGAAGGAAAAAATATATATCAAGTACTAGCTTTCGCCCGCGACTTAACTCGAATAATAATAATAACTCGAAGAACTGACAACAGTTGGGGTAAGCGAGTTTTTTTGTGGAGACCACGATTAAGCGAACGTAGTTAGCCATGCCACAGTTGGCCATGTGGAGTGAAGAGTTGCGAATGGCGAGAAGAGTTTAAGATCGGCCTCAGTGGCATTGACAAGGAGAGGCCTACGTGCAGCAGTGGATGAATACGGTACGGGCTGATGATTTTGATGATGAGGATTATAGATGATGTATCACCACATCAAAGTAAAGATAATAAATACTTACCTACCATCGTTTATGAGTACATAATATATTATGATATGTATCGATCCATTGTATTACAAAAAGTGTACAACCTTTCAAAATGGATGCTAGACAATTGTACGTTTTCACTTTTATATTGGTGTGGATGTTTCTAACTAAATAAAACAACTATTTCTTTGGATATATATTTAATTGAATGAGCGAGCGCGACGCATCTCCGTTTCAGCTTGGGCAAAAATTCTTTCGCGCGGTTGTCTGTCCGGATGTATGTCCGGCTGTTCTCTACAGGTCGCATTTCTTAACCAATCTAGACTAGACTTGGTATACAGGTTCAACGAATTTTTAGTTTTTTTTTATTGGATTTTTAAGTCCGGGATTTTTGATCGGGGCAAGGGGGGTATTTCTTCCAAAAAGGGGGCTACTGAATATCTCCGCCCTATTAAATCCTTTTTTTTTATATGAAATGTAGTAACTTTAAGTTGGTCTCCTAAATAATTGGTAAAGATTTGATGAAGATCTTCAGCGTGATGATCAGAATAGCTCCTCAAAATACAGTAAATTGCTCACTTTTAGGTTTCTACTAGTGAAATCAGCCCTTTACCTACTATGTAGGGATTTATGGAGCACCTGTGTTATTAATGTTAGTTTTACAATAAGGTAACTAGATGGCGCTACTGTGCACTGCTAGATTATTTGCATAAAAGTTTGCGCTCATGAGGTCTACAGCTCGCAGAGCCACTAGTATTAGTTGGCGTCACGCATAAAATTGGACAAAAAAGCCAAAAAAATATATGCTTATTGTTTACAACGATGATGAAGACGAGTTTTGGTAAAAATACTCTGTAAAAAAAACAAATCAAGAGATTTTGCTAAGTCTAATATAAAGGACATTTCATCAAGCGAAGGTATTTTACGGCATATTGGGACAGACCTACAAGAGGAATTAAGAGATCTTTAAATCGAGCCAGCTCAAGAAGTAGGTACCATATCCTTTATTCTGTAGCGCTAGTATCTATAAAAAAAGTGTTACTGCTTTTTGGATGAACCGATTTTGATAAAACAAAGATAGAAACCTCCGCAGGACTCCAAGAAATACAGTTCAGCAAACATTTTCATAATCATCCAAGTGTTTTTTTTAAGCGATGAAGTCACAGACAGACAGCCAAAAATTCTAAACGATATTTTTGAATTCTCCTACTTTCATATAATCAAATAACATATATATTTTCTATTTTTTTTCCATGTTTAGATTTCACTTTGTTTATAGTTTTATTATATGTATTGATATAAATAGATATATATAGATAATGTATGTACTAGAAAAGTCACAATTAGAATATAGAACTTAGGTGAGCCACATAATTAAATGATTGTTTTTTTTTCAAGATCGTTCGATAATCCATTTTTCCCTACACTACTCCAACCCTAGAAATATCACTCTGGCAGCTGTCTTGGCGATCAAGCTTTGTTGTACAAACTATAATAGTAAGTAGCTACCTTTATATCTCGCTTATTAGATTACCTAATTTGTGTGATTTTACCCTAGTAGCATATAGTGTACTTAGAGATGAAACGGATAGCTGTTTAGCCGGATACCGGATACCCGGCCGAACATTGGCAATTGGCGCATCGTAACGGGCTCGGGTGAATTCGGGTATTTTCGTTATGAGCGAAGTTAGCAAGTGTTTAGGGACTTGTTGAATTGATTGCAAACAAGGTCACTTGAGGTTATTGCAAACTTGCTATTGTAGTTTGAGGTTATGATAAAAGTATTATTATAATTCTAAAAGATTTACCACAATCTGCCTAAAGTGCAGTGCTATTACTATATTTTTGATGAAAAATGAAAATTAGGTGATTAAATTTTGTTATGTGAATTAAATAAAGTACCTAAATTTGATATTTCATACTGTTTTCTAAAATCCGGTATCCGGCCGAATACTCGCTTACTATCCGGTATCCGGCTGGTAGTATTTTATAACATGCAGATGATGTTATAATTTATAATTCAAATCAAAGTGTCGATAAAGCCTGCTCTTCACTTTCAAATGCTCTAAAACACCTTAAAATCTGGTTGGACACTAATGGTCTACAACTGTCAGTGTCCAAGAGTTGTACACTTTTGTTTACCAGACTGCTTATGCCCCCACCTATAACTGTATTATATAACGGAGAGCTCATTTGTATTAAAACTCAAACTAATTTTTTAGGGTCAATTCTAGACTAAAAATTAACTGGATTACCACATTGTGAATATATTGCTGGTAAGTGTGAACGCTCACTTAATATCCTTAGGTGCCTGTCGGGTGTTTGGTGGGCGCGCATCCCTTCTCTTTAAAGTTGGTCTACAATGCTCTGATTAGAATTACAATGCCGTCCAGACTAAAGCCCTTAGGATCATAGCCGGTGCCATGAAAAAAGACCTATAAACGCTTCACAGGTTGAATGTGTTGAACCACCTCTTCAATTACGACGACAGTTTCTGGCAGATAGATTATTTTTCCGTATTTTACAGTTTTCAGAACTATTATAAAATTTAAACGAATTTCACAACTAATTAACACTTCTCACTATTGGGCTCACAAATCTTCACCTCATTTAATTACTAGTTACATTAAATTTAATACAATAAGTGTTCCAACTCACCGTACACCCAATCTTGCACTATTTGAAACTAAATATAAAGCCCTAATAATTTCGCCAGAAATTCATCTTAACATAGGTATTGTAAAGGTTGATCCATATTCAAACACGTATTTTAATTCGGTAATTGAAGAACGTTGGCAAAATTGGCATCATGATCATAGTGATGCTTCGAAACATTGCGACAGTGATTGTATTGATGTAGGCCTAGTTCATCAACAGTATAACATAGTAGAAAAAAATAATTTGTTCATTAACCTCAAATTTCACAGCCGAGTGCTACGGAATATATAAAACCTTAGAATACATCGTTATAATGAAACATAAAAAAACTGTATTTTTTTCTGACTCCATGAGTGCATTACAAGCCCTTTCTAAATTTCCCTTCAAAAGGAATACTATCATTCCTCCTGTAATTGTTGTCTCGAGAAAACTTTTTAGCTGCGTAAGCGACGGATATTCGGTTTCGTTTGCCTGGATTCTGAGCCATTCTGGAATTAAAGGCAACAAAAAAGCGAAAGGCGATAGAGTGTCGAGACGTGTTTCCTTTCAAAAATTATACCCACGACCTCACTGCTCTTCCTAAACTTCATTTCCAACAATCTTGAAGTGAAGCTTGGAAGAGTAGCGCCCGCTTAAAATGAAAATATTATTGTACCATATAACCCGAAATTCAATTGAAGCCTTGGTTCTCCAAGGTAAGAATCAGCAAAAGAGCCAAATCCGTGCCTATACGTATGCGTGTGGGTCACATGTGCAGTTCGGCACATCTTGCTCGAATTCGAATTAATGACTCTCCAAAATGTGAATGTGGAGAAGATGTTGGTGATACCACATCATATTTAACTGCCCCTTGTACGATAAGACTACATTTTACAAAGACCTGGCAAAACTTGAAATTCCTTTTACTACATATATACAATGTTTACTCCATAACAACTTTATTCCTATATATAAAGTCTTATCTTCATTTATTGAAGCTAACGACATAAAATTATAATTTTGCATTATGTATGTATAATATGTTTTATTTGTATACTATGTTTTATTATTATTACTCACGTATCCTCTCCTTGATCCTCTACACATCCTTTCCTTTTTCCGATATTCCGTTCTCCAATTTGTTAATTTTGTAAATAGTTATTTTGTTTCCCTCTTTTAATAATTAAAAAGAAAGCAAAAGAAAAAAGAACTCTAATTATAAAAATGAAGAAAGCTGGCAAGAAAATGAAAAACCTGACACTGACAAATACACGAGAAGTGTGACTCCTAATCCTCGAAAGATGAAAAGAAAAAAATAACGTTGACTTGCCCTGCATTCGAGATGATGAGATGGCGTTGTGAGCAGGTTCGAAATGTACATTTTTAACACTTTTGCCCTTTTTTTTGGAACTTTTGACACTACCGAACCTATCCAAACCGAATGAAAAACGACCCTATGATAAGGGAAATGAAGTCGATTTTCATATGTAATCTAAACATGCAAAAGGAATGGTGATCGAAAACAGTTAGAGAACGCTAATTTCGCCCACAAATGTCCAAAGGGAACTGCATGTGTGATCATATTTAGCGTTTTTAACAGTTAATTTCGCCATTTGCTACAAAACGAACGGCCCCTAGAAGTCAAAACAAAATGTCAAGTGTCAAGTCAAACTTACCTTACCGCTGTTTTGGTTCGAATTATTGGAGTTTGTTTTTTGTGATTTTCTATCAAAATTTTACATAGATAACTCATTTTCTACTCCCGTTTACTTAACTTGGTCCTAATGAACATTTCTGATAATGAAGCTGTGAGTTTAGCTGTGTTTCGAACATTTCGTTAGCGACTCGTTGTATTTACTTTGTGTTTTAAGCTTTTCTATGTTAAAACCACCCTTTTCTAAGTTAATTATTGCGTATATAACTTGTGTTAGCTGTCGATATGTACGTAAATCATGAATAATTAACAATTTTGTAAAATTTTTAACGTTTAAGTTCTTTGTCCAGGACGATACATCGAGTGTTGAAAGCACGTCAAATACAGACAATACGTCCCGCAGCGAGACCCCAACCAACTCTCGAGGTAAAAAACGGCGACGCGGAAAGAAAAAGACAACTATCAAACCTGTGAAGCCACCCTATAAGTTCAAGTAAGTAGGTAACACACACTACTGAATGCCTCATCATACAGTACTTCTTTTTTTCCTCATGCTAGAGTACAGAATTAAATTGTAATTTTGTACCCTATTTAATATAAATAGGGCCATCAAGTTGATGATGACCCTATTTATATTACAATCAAGCCATCAATAATTGTAGGCTATTAATTATTTAAATTTAACATAAACTTTTAGCTTGACTATAACTAAGAATTTGTCCTAAAACACTTTTCTTACAGCCTCTCTCTATTATGGCGAAGACACTTTGTTCATGTATTCCATGTATGATGCACTTGCACCACATTTCACAAATACCTAAAATACTAACAAACAGTTTTGTTCTTTTAATTCTTCTCACTATGTCCATGTAGTTGAGGAGCCGGATTTCCTGGATATTCACATGATGATGAATCTTTTTTCATGAGATTCTATAAGCATATCTCTTAATTACTTTTTTAAGTAACTCTTATTTAATTTCCTGATAGAGACCATAATTTCTTATTTACAAAGGTGCATTCACAATTTCTCTCAGTTCTTTATTCTGCATTCGAGCATCTCGTCCACCAACAGCTTACATCCTTTCCTATCCGAAACAACTTTTTAAACCCTATTCAATCTGGTTTCCGTCCTGGACACAGCACTACACTGTGTCAGCATTGGTAAAGATAACTGACAATATTTGTTATGGTATGGAGGATGGTCGGTTAACGGTTTTATCACTACTTGACTTTAGTAACGCATTTAATCATGTAGATTTCAACATCTTATTAGGACTTCTGTGCTCGACATATCTCCAATGGTAATTTAATGGTTTCATAGTTACCTGTATGGTTGCCGGC
Source organism: Alsophila aescularia (assembly GCA_946251855.1). Lineage (NCBI taxonomy): Eukaryota > Metazoa > Arthropoda > Insecta > Lepidoptera > Geometridae > Alsophila > Alsophila aescularia. Next base: position 6,404,684 of record OX276376.1, on the reverse strand, counting down.
AGCGTGTTCGCATTAGTGACATCTTCTCATCTTGGTGTAATACGGCAGCAGGTGTACCTCACGGCGGCGTTCTATTTCCTCTTCTATTTTCAAGTTTTATTAACTCAATTTCTTGCCAACTCTCTTCACCACCTTTATGCAGATGATTTACAAATTTACAAACAGGCTCCTTCGCAGCAATTACCAGTAGCCATTGACACAATCAACGACGACCTTCAACAAATTTCAGAATGGAGCCACTTGTACGGTCTCAGGATCAATCCGGCGAAAACACAAATCATAGTGATAGGTGTAGTTCAAGGATGATTTCTAAAATCAATTGGTTTTGTCTTCCCCAGGTAATTTTTGAAGGAACCAACATTGCAATCAGCAATACCGTCAAGAGTTTAGGGATATTTATTGATAAGCAACTTTCATGGGTACCCCAATTGGCAGAGACAAGTTGCAAAATGTTTGCTTCGGCTTCTTGTCTTAGGAGTTTGCATAATTTTCTGCCTATTACCACCAAAATTGCCCTAGCACAATCACTCTTACTCTTTATACTTGATTATGCAGGTATGTGGCATACCTAGATTTAACCGAAGAACAGCTTAATAAGGTTGAACGCCTACAAAAATTTTCTATTAGGTTCATATAGGCCTACGCAAATATGATCACATTTCCGAATTTCACAAAAAGCTGAAATGGTTGCCCATTCGTTTTTGCCGGAATGCACATATCCTATCTTTGACCTGATTATTCCTTTCACTCCACCCTACCTCAAAGAACGCTTTGAGTTCCTACTACCTTCACACTCCATGCGCTCTTCTAGAGCCCTTTAACTTAAAATCCCTATCCACACTTCCCAGTTCTATAGCAAATCCTTCACAATACAAGCTGTCCGACTGTGGAATGCATTGCCATTAGATATCCGACGCGCTAAATCAAAGTCCAATTTTCAAAAATATGGTGAAAATCACTATTTGTCTAACCTCTGACAACACAGCTGCTTATAATTTTTCATTTAAGTATTCATATTGTTTTTTTTTTTTTTTATATTTATTATATATTTAAGTATTTTTAAATCATTATTCTGAATTGTACACCACCGTCTATTTCTGCTTCCTCTGATACTGTCCATCCAAAGGTTGTCTGGAAGAGATCGCTTTAAGCGATAAGACCGCCAATTGTATTACCTTATTTAAGTTTTTACATTGTTTGTTCTTTGTTTTGGTATACAATAAAGTATTTCGTATCGTATCGTAACACATATACTTTAGTGATGCAACGAATACGAATATTCGTATTCGGCGAATAGTAGACATTTACAGAATATTCGTATTCGGCGAATACTAATACGAATATTTAAAAACTAATATTTTACGTACAAACGGAACTCTAATTACTGGCAGACTTGAAAAACGCGCGTGTAAAAATACGCACGTGTGCAGAGGGCCTTAACCGCAACGACGACGCAACGACGGACTCTCCGGCCATAGTTTGTACAGTACCGCAGCTCCGGGAGTTTCCATATCATTACAATTACGAACCATTGATTGATTGATTCATTTCTTTCACTTCATTTGTTAGTCGAAAGCAGAAGTCAAGCAAGAGAGTATTGTTTTATTTATTTTCTGAGGTTGCTGCGAAGTAAAAGAAGTTAAAGTTGAATTGAAAATGTCTTCTCGTAAACGAGATCAAAGTGACATATGGAAACACTTCGATAAATTACCGAGTAAGTAGTTATATGGTCTGTATTTCTTTGGTATCAACAAAATGTAGGATAGTAAGTAAGTAACTTAGACGAACGTTGGTAGTTAATGGCTGCGTCAATGTAGTACTAGACTTTGCCCGCGACTTCGTCCGCGCAGACATCGGTTTTACTTTCACATGTAATATTATAGTGGGATAGGATTTTAAATTGTGTTGTTTTTATTTTAGACAATGAAAGCAAAGCTAGATGCAGATATTGTGCTTGTGAATTGTCTCGGGGTGGGAAAAATGCATATATTAAAGGATTTACTACGACCGCACTGTGGACTCATGTGAAGAGATTTCACGAAAATGAGCTTGCTGCCAGTATAAGTACTGTAGACGAAACAAGCACTGAAGTTGAAGTAACTCCAGCGAAGAAACAAGCGTCCTTAAAGGAAATATGGGAAAAGCGAACTACGTATGAAACGGGTGATCCTCGGGCTGTCAAAATCACATATTTGATTGCTGAACAAGTTTGTCTAGACATGGAGCCCCTGAATTTGGTAAATAAACAGGGATACCGTTGTTTGCTCAGTGAACTAGCTCCAAGGTTTGTTTGCTTTTATTAAAATGCTATACATTTGTTCATTCATACATATCAGTGGGATTTTCTTTCAACTGACACAAAACCCTTTTTAATTCCTGACTGCTATTTTTTTTTACAGATATAATATTATATCTAGAACCCACCTTACAGAAAAAAATCTGCCGGATATTAATGAACGTGTTAAAATAAAATTGAAGGAGCAGTTAACAAAGACCCCATATCTCTCTGTCACAACAGACATGTGGACCAGTGACGCTTCCTCACAAGTCAATGATTTTATAAGTCTTACTGGACATGGTGTCAATGAAGATTTCCAGCTCAAATCTTATTGTCTGGAAGTGTTTCCCTTTGAAGGAAACACTTCCAGACAATAAGATTCTCACATTCAGGAGAAAATATTGCCCACAATATGCATATGATGTTTCTGGAATGGCAGCTATTGGGTAAAGTTGCAGCAGTTGTAACGGACAACGCACGGAATATGGTTAAAGCAAATGATGAGCTTGATCTTAGTATTAAACATATTTCTTGTTTGGTACACAGCATCCAATTAGCGCTGAAAAAAAGTTTATTTGGTCAAGAACGCTTGACCGAAATGTTAACCACATGCAGGGGAGTTATTACTCATTTTAATCACTCAACCTCCGCACTCAAACAACTGAAAGATTCTCAACAAGCTAACAATATACCGAAACATGTTTTGTTTCAAGATGTTGAAACTAGATGGGACTCAACATATCAGATGTTGAAGAGATTACATGAACAACGCATAGCGATTCAAGATGTTTTACCATCTCTACCAAATTGTCGTCATGAAATCACAGCAAGGCAATGGGCTCTTATGAGCCAAATCATTGATATTCTGGCCAATTTTGAAGAAGCTACTAAAGAGCTAAGCAAAGAATCAACGACGTTATCTCAAGCAATCCCAATAATACGAAGTCTAAAATCTTGCCTCAATAAAATTTCAAATGATCCTTCTTCTCATCCTGATGTAAATGATCTGGCAAACTCCCTATTCAGTGGACTTTCGAATAGATTTGCCTTTATGGAAAGTGATGAAACTTATCTATTAGCAACGATCCTTGACCCACGGTTCAAAACAAGGATTTTCAGCTCAACAGTGGTCGCTGAAACCGCGCGATCAGTTCTTAACGCTGCTTTTGATGGCAAAGAGGCCGCAAGACCGACAAGACCTCCAGAAGAACCTCAACCGTCGACAAGTAGAGGAATTTGGCAAGTATGCCAAGAAATAATTGAAGAGGCTGAAATGGAAGAACCAATTTCAATATTTTCTGGTGAGTATGAAAAAAGTTAGAAAAGTTATTAATAGGTAATAGGTACTCTTTGTCATCTACATAGTATACTAAAAGTTAAATTTAATTTCAAAATGTCTTTTTACAGGGGATTCGCAAACTAAAAACGAAATAGATGCTTATCTAAAGCTCCCAAATTTATCGCCGACTGGTGATCCACTGGCCTTTTGGCGAGAAGATGTCCATTTTCCAAGTCTGAAAAAACTTGCCCAAAAATATTTTTCACTGAAGCCATGTACAGTCACCTCAGAAAGACTTTTTTCAACGGCTGGGAACATTCAGACTGAAAAAAGAAATCGCCTTAAACCAGAAAATCTACAAATTTTATGATTTTTAAATAAAAATTTGCCTGTTGTAAATTTTAATTATTAGAAGAATAGAAATTTATCAAATAAATTAGTCTTTTATTACCATGGTGAGATATTCGTATTCGTATTCGCCGAATAGTAGGTTTGATATCCGTATTCGTATTCGTAAAAGTACTATTCGTTGCATCACTAATATACTTTTAATCATCATCATCCTACTTCACTCTCAAACGGCTGAAGGGATTTTGATGAAATTTGGAATGGAGATAGCTTTTACCCTGAACACATAGGATACTTTTCATCATCATCATCATCATCATCCCTCACGTGGGTGAAACCGCCAAGCGCAATAATGGTTATATAACTTTGAACAGAACCTGAGCAGATATTTTTTTGGCAGATATACAGTAAACTGCTCTAAAAATATGTAACATTTACATATAATTGCTTGTTACTACTTATTTTGATATCCAGTTGTAGTGCCAAAGAGGACCACGGGCAGCCCCTGTTTGGCTGTCAGTTCAACCACCACATGGGGGAGGGAGAGCCGCAGGTGTTCGCTGTCGTCGGCAGCAACAGGGTGTCCATATACGAGTGCCCCGAGGCCGGTGGATTCAAGTTCCTTCAGTGCTATGCAGATCCTGATGTAAGATTTTATCAGTTGCTAAGTTTCTGATTTAACCTGCCACTGAAAGCTCTTCATTAAGAGAGATGGATCTAGATTGATGCCCAGAGGACTTACAGAAGAGCCCTACTTCAATCACTGATTGAAGTAGGGCTCTTCTGTAAGTCCTCTGTTCTGTAAGTCTTCAATCACTGATTGAAGTAGGGCTCTACTTCTTGAGTACTTACTCAAGCACTTAGCTATTGTTTTGTTTCAATTTAAATACAGTATAGTCCAGGAAAGTGGAAAGAATGGACGCCAGTAGGTTCGCAAAAATAGTGACGGTATGGAAACCCCAGCAAAAAATAGCGACGGTATGGAAACCCCAGCAATAAAAAGCAACGGTATGGAAACCCCAGCAAAAAAATAGCGACGGTATGGAAACCCCAGAAAAAAAGCGACAATATGGAAACCCCAGCAAAAAATACCGCGTGGTAGACCCAAGAAGAGGGGGGATTGCATCGAGGACATCTTAGAAGCGATGGGAAGACCTAAAGGATAGACCCAAGCCGCCACAAATAGAGATGGGTGGAAAAAATCGTGGAGGAGGCCCAAACTCATTAACTCATACTGGGTTGTAGCGCCACTGGATGATGATGAAAGTCCAGAAAATTTACATACTTATATTACATAACTAGCTGATGCCCGCGGCTTCGCACGCGTGGTCATTTCTGTAGGTTAAAAGTACTCTTTGTGCTATTCCAGGACCTAATACCAATATACTCGTACCAGCATTCGATCAAAATTCATTCAACCGTCAAAAATATTTTTATCAATTGCTCGTCTTCTACTCATCAGATTGAGATATAAAGTACCCCAGTTTTTAAGTCAAAACATAAGCTATCCAACAGTGACTACCGCATCGCAATCGGTCCATTAGTTTTTACGTGATGCGCGAACAAACAGACAGGCACGAATTTTTAAAATGATATATTCTAGTTCAGTAGTTTATTTTATGTACCCTAGACCATTTCTTTTTTAATTATCTTCTTTGTACAGACTTCGTTCATATTGCTTTATTATAAGTATAAATATAGATTAATTGGTCTGGGCTGCATAAGTCTGCCGTATGTCAGACAAGCTGTAGACTAAATCCATCCCAGAATGGATCCCGGCAGGCTCCATATCCCTCACGCACCGCGCAACTACCTCAGGAAGTGGTCTCAGTTTTGTAGTTTACCTATAATGCATAGTAGAGAGGGGTGCTTATGGGGACTGGTCCGGGTTGATATCTAATTAGTCATTGCATTTAAAAGTTTGTGCTCGCGAGGTCTACAGCGCATATACCCACTAGTATAGTCCTTACGGACAGTAGAGAGAGTATCGAGGAGTAAACGGCCGAATTGACGCACGCGGTGCGGGGGCCGGGAGGCAGGGGACTCGGAGTGGTTTTGAAACGAAAACTACAAGCGAGTGAAGTGAGTTGTGTCGGGGCCCGAATGAAGTATCTTCACGAAAAATGCGAGAAAGAGAGCATGCTGTGCAAGTAGTATGCCAGTACCACAAACGCTAGTAAGCGAAATTCAAAATCTTTGCAAATATATTGGGCCAAAGAGTATAACCTAGTACTCAGGGATGTTAAGGAGCTCCGTAACTGTAACCGAAACTATCGGATATCCGAAATAAATATAAAAAAAACGGATATGGGGCGGAGTATAAATGGGACACGTTATGACAGATCTCGACCGAGCCGACACACTAGCCGCACGCGTCACTTGCATATTTGTGTTTTGTTTTTAGAATTTCTTAAAAATCTGATATTCTTACTGAAACTATCCAATGCTAACGGACAATACTAAATAATTTCATATCTGAAACCGGTATAATATTATTTCTATATCCGTATCCAGATACGAAATTTCATATCCATAACATCCCTGCTAGTAATATAGGTACTTATATCAGGATTGGACTCATATGTCCAATATTTTTAAAAGCCCGCCATTGTGATCCGTAAAGAATTAACTTCATTTTTCGGTTAAACCTTCGACAACGCATCCAACTCCGTTTTGAATATTTTTACATCTTTGCGATTCTGCCGGTCTGTTATTTTTTTTCTGTCATGCTTGTGTGCTTTTTTCTCTCCATCACCAGGTCATGGCAAGTCACCTACCCCTGCCCTGACAAAATGTCCCCTGCTTTTTGCTGTGTGTTGCAACAACTCCAAAAACTCACAATATATATAGTTTTTTTACTTCCTTCTGACACCGAAGAGGAAGATAAGAATAAACTTAAATAGTTAAATAATCCCGCAGCTCTGCCCGCATGGTTTTTTTTCTGGGGAAAAAGTAGCCCATGTATTCAAGAACCAAGGTACATAATATAAAATACAATTTACTAAATTTCGTTCCGCCATCAAATCTTTTTTCATCGGTTAATCGGCTTCTACTCATCAAATTGAGATACAAAGTAGGTAAACCTTGGGGCGCAGTACAATCAAAACATTGACTATCACTTTCATGTTGCTGGTCTATAAACAAATAAACTAGTGACTCTGTGAGCCGTAGACCTCGCGAGTACAAACTTTTTTGGAAACAATCTAGCAGTGCGGCAGTAGCGCCATCTAGTTACATTATTGTAAAAGTAACAGTAATAACCAAGGCGCAAGGAAGAAACCTAAAAGTGAGCAATTTACTGCATTTTGAGGAGCCATTCTACTCACCAGGCCAAAGATCCTCATCAGATGTTCACCAAATTCAAACTTTCAAGTAGCCCCCCTTTTTTGAGGGAAGTAACCCCCCCCCCCCCCCCCCCTCAATCAAAAATCACCGAAGACTAAAAAATTCTAAAAATTCGCTTAACCTGTATACCAAGTTTCGTAGATCGGTTGAGAAATGCGACGTGTAGAGGAGAACAGAGATCCGGACACACGAAATCATTTTTGCCCAAGCTGAAACGGAGACGCTTCGCTCGCGATTCGCGCTCGCTCGGTCAATAAAATACTAATAAATAAGTAATAATCTTAAGTTTTTTACAATTTTGACATTGTTGCCTGCTGCGAAAAATAAATGAAATGAATTAATAATAAATGAAATTGATAAAACGTTTTATTTATTAATGTTATGTTCCATCAGGTTGACGAAACGTTCTACACGTGCGCCTGGTCGTACGAAGAAGAGACCCACCTGCCTCTACTGGCAGTCGCGGGATCCCGCGGCATCGTTCGCATCTTCCACCCGGCGACGCAGACCTGCATCAAGCACTACATCGGGCACGGACACGCCATCAACGAGGTCAAGTTCCACCCCAGAGACCCGAACCTCCTCCTGTCAGCAAGCAAAGATCACGCTCTGCGGCTGTGGAACATCATGACTGACGTTTGCATCGCGATCTTTGGCGGCGTCGAGGGCCACAGAGACGAAGTCCTCAGCGCTGACTTCGATCTGAAGGGGGAGCGGATAATGTCCTGTGGGATGGACCACTCGCTGAAGCTCTGGAGGCTCGACAAGCCGTCAATGCATGAAGCTATCAAACAGAGCTATAATTTCAACCCGCACAGGGCGCTTCGGCCTTTTAACTCTTTGAAGGAACACTTCCCGGACTTCTCAACGAGAGATATTCATAGGAATTATGTGGACTGCGTGAGGTGGATGGGGGATCTCATTCTGTCCAAGGTATGCTTATGAACTTTTAATGTTAATTAATTGAATGAGCAAATCAAGATCCAAATTTTTAACAAATTTGTTGTACACTAACTTTTTACCGGTTGGTCTAGGGGCTAGAGATCCTAGGTACGAAATCAAACGGTCGAGGGTTCACTGCAAGGTGCAATCATTTGTATGATGAGCAGAAATGTTTGTTTCCGAGTTATGGATGTTAATATTCTTATCTATGTATGTTTATCCGTTATCTAGTGCCCATAATACAAGGTATCCTAGTTTGGGGCCAGGTAATTGGTGTGGAAATGTCCCGAATATATTTATTTATTGCATGATGAATGAATGTATTCATTAGCCTAAATTAATAAAGTTTAGACAAATGGCGACAAGAAGTGTTTTTTTTAATGATTTTAGCAGTTAACGCCTGCTTAGCATAACATATATGATAACTTTAAAACATATTGATCGCAGACGAGATTCGAACTCGCATACATTATGCCTCTGTGCCGCACATAACCAATTCAACTACCGTGACCTATATTATGCATCGTCTCCCAAATTTTTCCGCTAGCTTCTGAACCTGTCTTACGGAGTCTGTAACGCCATCCATTGGTAGTATTTTGAACTGACTAACCGAACACGGCTAATATTGATTAAATTCGTGTCTGAAAAATGAAGACTCCCAAATCTAAATTTTATGAAGTTATATTTTTTTTGAAAATTATCATTTATTTAATTTCACCACATTACGTAGGTTTACCAGGAAATAAGGCATTTCTAGGCTTGTTCCGCCTACAAGAACGTGTACTTCAACATTGTCCCACGTTCCTTTCAGTGTTGGGACCTAGGGTCCCTAAGAAGGACATCCACACTCCCCTTTAGTCCTTCCCAAGCCACCACGAGCGTGGTACTTTGAGCTCGTTTCATTCGGGTTACATTCTATGCCATTTCATTCCAAGTTAATAATTTTATATCCTGTTTTTTTCCTAATTTCCTTATTCTTTCTAGACGTACGTTTATTTTAGGTATTTGGGGGAGTTTCTACCCAGTGGCAGTACTTCCGTACAGGCACACCGTGCCTCCAAGAATGTTGGTTGGCTTTCGCTATTTATTTTAATAGTATGAAACAGATTTCACCGCCGGTTCCTTCCTCGACCCTCACCACACCCGCTAGGGATCTCACACCAGCCTTTTCTTCCGTAAGTCTTCTGTGGCACCAAGGTTATTTCTCCTCGGCACCTTCGTTAGTTCCTTTACTTTCCATTGACGCCAGTTAAACTGCACATGCAGTCATATTGTTTGTTTGTTTGTTTGTCGTATGAGGTAGTGCTGGCCTCCGATGTCAGAGTTTGTCAAGCCGCCCGAGGGCCTCTGGCATGGCTTAACGACTGCTATTAATCAATAACAGCCGGGACCGACAGCTTAACGTGCCCTCCGAAGCACAGAGCGATGGAAAACCACACATAACTTAGAAAAGTCAGTCACCAGCCTAGGTTTTGAACCCAGTGTCGTTGGATTCTAAATTGCACTATAAAACCGTTAGGCCACCATCGCTTCATATTTCATGCAGTCATATTTCACTAGTTTACACTTCACATCCGGATAAAGTATTTTGTGAACATTTATTACACATCAAAAAATAAAGTCAATTAACCGTTTTCAAAGGCCTAGTTTTAAATATTCGAGAGGACTAATTGTCAAATTTGGTATACCCTTTGAGATGTACATTCTACATTCCCGGTCACAACTGAATGGCAAACAGCGCCTCTAAAACGATTATTTTTCCTGTTTCTGCGCTTTCTAAAATCCCCGCAACGAGGCAAATTTGTCATGCCTTCTTTTCTCAGGAAGTCAAATCATATTCTTTATGTGGGTACCTTCCATTTTTTGTTCGGAAGGTACAATGTTTTCAGCACAGAAACTGATTCCAGAATAATTTTACGTTCTAAAATCGCACAACACGACAAGCCAAGCAAGATCCATAACTTTCGATTGCATGATGGGATCTTTTGTCTCTCAGTTTGTTTGTCTGTTTGTTCGCGCAATTTAAAAATATGTTATATTCTTGTTCAGTAGCTTATTTTAAGTCCCCTAGAGTTTATTTTTTATTATCTTCATTGTTACCTTTTCATTTACTGTTTTATCATATGTATAGATTATGTTGCTAAGGACAATTCATCTTGCGCCGACCCCTTATTAACCCCCGAACAAAGAGACGGGTGTTATAAGTTTATGGTGTGTGTGTGTCTGTGGTACGATGCCACAACGAATGGATCAATTTTGATGCGGTTATTTATATTTGAAAACTGATGTAATCGAGATGCTTGGGGGGTATATTTTTTTTAATTTGGGCTTGTTTTAATTCTTTTGACTCGAGATATGTTTAAGTGCTGCAGTGTATATTTGTTGTTGTTTCCGGCAGTCATGTGAGAACTCCATAATCTCGTGGAAGCCAGGCCGGCTGGAGGACGCCGAGCTGCGTCCGGGAGACAGCTCCGTCACCATCGTGCACCGGTTCGACTACAAGGAGTGCGAGATCTGGTTCATCAGGTTCGCGGTGGATTATAGCCAGAGGGTGAATATAATATAATAATAAAAAAAACTGGTTAAATTCAAATAAAGAAATTATCCAAACGGCCCAGTAATGACGACCTTTCACCGTTAGTGACTACAAAGTCAACCAACACTCGCGGGTTCGAATCCCGCAACGTGCAATGGATGTATTATTCGTATCAATGTATGTTTATCCGTTGTCTAGTACCCATAGTACAGGGTATCCTAGATTGGGGCTATGTAATTGGTGTGAATTGTCCCGAATATATTTATTTATGTATATTTCATCTTGTGGAAATCGGCATACATAAAAAAGGATAAACAATGAATAGAAAACCTCTTCCTCTTTTAAAGTAGGATAAAATTAGTCTTTTTAACCTTGCAATCGATATTCTTGCTGGTAAATGGTAGACCTTTTCATCCGCCACATTACGCATGCGTAAGCCGCATGATTGCCACCATTCTGAATTCAAATGTTTCGAAATGTATAGAAGTTTTCATAGAAACTACCTAGTACATTTACGAACCGGAAATCTGTTTATGGTAATTTGCAAGATAAATGTATTACTTCCTTAAATTACGCCTAAATAATTTCAATGTGCCTTTTTTTTGTGGGAGCTGCGCAAATGTTTACTAAACAGGTGTAACTCTTAATAGCCTTATAAAACGGCAGCAGTTTTGTTACGATCAAGTATGTAAATTCGTTTACGTGTGTAATTGTTGAATACATCGTATTTAAAACTCCCATTCAACAACCCTAAATGTTTGTTTACTATATATCACATCGCACCCAAAAGTACATACATATTGCTCCATCTGCGGGTTCAGGTTGCTAGGAGTTTCCTCCCTCGCGCCCTGGTAGAAAGACGCCGTTGAGTTGAGACGGTTCACCAGTCCGAGAAAGCAGAATATGTGGGGCGAGCCAGTCTATTGTTACACGCACATAATTCGAGTAAGAAGTGTTAGTTATAGAAAAAAAAAACGAAGGCTCAGGAAACGACAATGTTATGTTGCACATTAAAGTAATCACAAAATAGATAATTCTCACTTTTTACAAAATAATAACGATAATTCGATTCCACAGATTTTCATTTTGACTGACCACTGCGCATTAGGCTCCGATGCGTGAGGTCTGTCAACCAGACTTGTAAAAAAACCAAGGTCTAGGTCGCTAAAGCTTTTTTCCAGAGGACTACTAGGTAGTACTATTATTTATTCTGTGCTACTAGGGTTTGAAGTTCCAAGAGAAATCTTCAAAAGTAAATTCATTAACGAAAAACTTCGAAATCGCAAGTCGTAAAACTAAAGTTGTTCACTATGACGTGTGGAATACCCCACCCCGGGACTTAATAGGTAATTATGTTACAACCTGTATAAGTGCGTGCGTGGTCGGGCGCAGCGGAAATAAAAAGGTATCTTAGATGTACTCATTTCTTTGAAAACTCTTACTCTTGTTCGAAACATTTGAATTCCGAAAGGGGGATCAAATCGGAAAAAGTCTATGTAATTATTTTTATCTGTCAAGTAAAATCTTAAAAGCTTCCTTAGCGGTTATGCCGACTTTTAAACATGAGGTTGTGGGTTCGATTATGTCTAGCTCGTTACGCGCTAAGATTTAAACTACGACTGAATAGCTGGAAAAGTCTGACTTATATGCGTTATTCGTGAATTTCTGTTTGTGATATTCAAGATATATCAAAACCAAGTCAGTTTTAATTTGTTATTGAGACAGTGAGGTCCCAGCTAGGTGAAGCGACGATATACGCAAATTGTCTGGCAGCAATTGGAAGAAAAGAGCCGGAGCTCAGGCTCAGGGCGTTCAAAAGAAAAAAGGGAGAGGCCTATGTCCAATAGTGGACTGACACGGGCTGATGATGATGATTATGACAGTGAGGTTACCTTGTGTCGCAGGTGATAGCGCTCGGCAACCAATGCGGCAAGACGATGGTGTGGGAGCTGGGGAACGTGGCCGGCGGCTCAAAGGCATCGCAGCTCGTGCATCCACGGTGCGTGGCGGCTGTTAGACAGGTATGTCTCGTGCTTTATCCTTGTGTCGCAGGTGATGGCGCTCGCAACCAGTGCAGCAAAACAATGGTGTAGGAGCTGGGGAACGTGGCCGGCGGCTCCAAGGCATCGCAGCTCGTGGTGCGTAGCGGCTGTTAGACAGGTATGTCTCGTGCTTTATCCTTGTGTCGCAGGTGATGGCGCTCGCAACCAGTGCAGCAAAACAATGGTGTAGGAGCTGGGGAACGTGGTCGGCGGCTCCAAGGCATCGCAGCTCGTGGTGCGTAGCGGCTGTTAGACAGGTATGTCTCGTGCTTTATCCTTGTGTCGCAGGTGATGGCGCTCGCAACCAGTGCAGAAAAACAATGGGGTAGGAGCTGGGGAACGTGGCCGGCGGCTCCAAGGCATCGCAGCTCGTGGTGCGTAGCGGCTGTTAGACAGGTATGTCTCGTGCTTTATCCTTGTGTCGCAGGTGATGGCGCTCGCAACCAGTGCAGCAAAACAATGGTGTAGGAGCTGGGGAACGTGGTCGGCGGCTCCAAGGCATCGCAGCTCGTGGTGCGTAGCGGCTGTTAGACAGGTATGTCTCGTGCTTTATCCTTGTGTCGCAGGTGATGGCGCTCGCAACCAGTGCAGAAAAACAATGGGGTAGGAGCTGGGGAACGTGGGCGGCGGCTCTAAGGCGTGGCAACTCGTTAATCCACGGTGCGTGGCGGTTGTTAGACAGGTATGTCTCTTGCTTTATCCTTGTGTCGCAGGTGATGGCGCTCGCAACCAGTGCAGCAAAACAATGGTGTAGGAGCTGGGAAACGTGGCCGGCGGCTCCAAGGCATCGCAGCTCGTGGTGCGTAGCGGCTGTTAGACAGGTATGTCTCGTGCTTTATCCTTGTGTCGCAGGTGATGGCGCTCGCAACCAATGCAGAAAAACAATGGGGTAGGAGCTGGGGAACGTGGGCGGCGGCTCTAAGGCGTGGCAACTCGTTAATCCACGGTGCGTGGCGGTTGTTAGACAGGTATGTCTCTTGCTTTATCCTTGTGTCGCAGGGATAGCGCTCGCAACTAATGCGACAAGATGGTGGTGTGAGTTAACAAACATACCCACTCACACACATACAAATATTCGCACCCATACTAATATTATATAAGCCAAAGTAACTATGCTCTGTCTGTTACCTATTCACGACTAAACGGCTGAATCGATCTCGAGTAAATCACGCATCAGACCATTCGGTTCGAAAATAGCTGCATCGTTGGCGCTTGTAAAAGCCTAGCGAATGATATCGTTAAGGCTGGCATGACGGGAAATTCGACCAGCACTTCTAGATAGTTTGAACCCTGGGGAAGATCAAAAGATAATTTTTATCGCGATAACCTGTAGCCTGAACGAAATCGCGACAGGCAAATCTAGTTTATAATATTAGTGTGATTTTATTACCAACCAGTCCATAAAAGAAAAAAAACGTTGATTAGCACGCCATTTCATTACAATTTCAGGTGACTCTGTCACGTAACGGCAAGGTGCTGCTGACGTGCTGCGATGACGGCACCATCTGGCGCTGGGACCGCGCTAGCGGCTCCACGTGACACGCAGGGGTGCGCGGGCGTGTCGCCTGAACTCTTATAAATACTGCTTTATGAGCAGGTGTTAGCGTATGACTGTGTGGAGGCGGACCAACTCCTTTTTTTACAAACACTAGCTGTGCCCGAGTGGTCATTTCTCTAGGTTAAAACAAGCACAAATAAAAAACAAAATAAACCCCCAACCCCCCCATTATAGATATCTCGATCACATCAGCTTTCAAACAGAACCGCATCAAAATCGGTCCATTCGTTTGGTAGTTACGATGCCAAAGACACACACTGATACATACAATGATACACACCCTAAACTTATAACACCCCTCTTTTGTACTTCGGAGGTTAATAACCTGTGTCCCAGGACCAAAAGTACCTTTAAAGTTTAGTGCAAAATACCAAATTTCGTTCAGCCGTCAGGTAGTTTTTTAACGATATCTCGGCTTCTACTCATCGGATCAAGGTACAAGTACACCAGTTTTTAAGTCAAACCCTAAGCTATCCAACAGTGAAAACCGCATCGCAATTGTTCCAGAAGTTTTTACGTGATGCGCGAACAAACAGAGACACGATTTTACTATTGTTTATTGTTCAGTAGCTAATTTTAAGAACCCTAGACCATTTTTATATAATCTTTTTACAGATTTTTTTGTACCAATTTCGTAACTATTACATTTTATTATAAGTGTAGATTAGATGATGCGCAGATGTGTGTGTGAAGATCACTCGTGCCAATAGGAACAACACCATTGTCGTAATCCTACAAGTTCACAAATATTTACAGTTAAGGCGTCAGTCCACTGAAGCGGAGGTGAAAGTGAATCGTGCCTATTTTTCACAAGTCACTTTTAACGAAATCCTACAAGTTATTCATAACTATTTACAATCATAAGTCAACACCCACACAACACTAATCTGTTTCAGTGGATTGTAGCCCAAAACGATACTTCTCAAGTGCTCTGTTACCGAGATAATTGGTAGTCTGTGATGAATGAGCTAGAAATAAAAATTCATTTCTCAAACTAGGTTAGAAAATGTATTGTTATATTTTCACTTTGATAATATAAAGTTCAGTGAGATTGATTTTTTACCATGTTATAATTTTCTTTTCATTTGTGAATGTTTTATCTTAAAGTTAATTAATTGAATGACTTTTAATAATATTGATTGGTAATTAATTGATTGTGTTAATGAATGTATTCTTGCAATGTGATTTTTATATCAATAAATACGTTTTTATTCAAATTGAAATCTTGTTTTTTTAATTATTTAACGGACAGTTTGACAATATAAGGTGTAAAGCATTAAAACACAATACATAATTTTATGACAAATTTTATTGTATGACCAACATACATCTACATTTAATAACAAATGAATCACAGGGGCCAAGGTGTTATCTCGTGGTCACTAGTCGTCGTAACATACATTGCATCTAATTGTTATATCGTGATCTATAATGAGTCAGCCGCACCAAATCCGTCATACTACATATATTTCATCACCATGTCAGTAAACAACGTCAAAATCGAGTACAGTATCTACTACGAATCTCACTTTGCATGCGCTATTCAAATATGCTAGTTATCCTACAAGAAAATAAGGTCTAAATCAAAGAGCAAGATACTGTTCGGCAATTGGTAATACTTAGAAATACAGTGAGTTCCGTAGTGCACGGTTTTGTATTGGTGCTGATTTTACTAGATATTAAACTAATTTAACACAATGCTATTTGCCATTTAAAAGCATTAGTATTCACTAAAGCGGAGATGCGCCGTCATCACATTTCTCCGCTCTAATGGATTACCGCCCTTAATCTAATTAATGTGGGTTTTATATGAACCTTTTTTGTCAAACGTATGTTGACCTGTTACGCGTTTTTACATTTAATTGAATCAGCTGGTTCATTAACGTAATAAATTAATCTACTTAGGTCAATCCTAATGAATGATTTAGTGCGGACCACTTCCTAAAACTAGCCACCGATATAAACGCGTCTATTGTTCGCTACGTACTAAATATAACCTTCAATAATACCTACAAACTAATTCTAAACTAACATCCATGACTGCATAATTGAATTTTAGTCAATTTCCATTTTTCAGTCTTTAAAATTTTACAGTTAAACGAGCAATAAAGACTGGGTAACAATAACCAATGTACATCATTTTAACGAGATCATATTATAAAAACATTTTTACGCACATAATTTTAACATTAATTAAGTATAAATGAGTAGGGAGGTACAAAATAAGTACGAACAGTAAACAATGCTACAAAAGTTCAGTCACATCACAACATATACATTGAGCTAATACAACACAAAACGCAATCTCTCTACAGACAAACAACAAAATATCAGTCGGACGCTACTCATTATTGATATTTTACCACGTTTTTACAACTCTATCTATGTCTTCTTCTTCTTTTTTTATTGGATGGCTTCTGCGGAGGCACTGGCCTACTAGCAATTTCGCCAATGTCAAGTGTATTATAGTTTAAAGTAATGTCACGTCACAGTCAATTATTGTCAAAGTCACGAATCAGTAAAATGGTGGACATTTACTGAAACTTCCGAGGGAGATTTGGAAAATTCACAAAATGCCATTTATTTCTCCGTTTGATTCTTTTGTCCGCACTCGTGCACGTTAACGAACACCTAATGGTTAATATTCCACCAATATTACACATTAATACTCGAAGATACACAAGATTGAGAATAAAATCTAACTCTACATCACAACATTTTGTTTTTTTTCAAAAAACCCCCTCTATCTATGTCTACTTCCCGACTTGACTTTGACACTTGAAAGAGGATGTAATCTTATTGGAATACCTAAACATCCGCCTTTATAAAAAAAAACTCGATTACTTGGCTATAAAGAAAACTACTGTAAATCGAACGGAAAAGAAAACTTGAGACTAGAAAGAGGATGTAATCTTATTGGCATACCTAAACATCCGGCATTATTAAAAAACTCTATTTCTTGGTTATAAATAAAACTACTATAAATCAAAAGGGAAAAAAACTTGTTTTTGTGTTTGAAAATTATTATTTTCGTCGTTTATACGCGCTAGAAACACATGCTGCTATCTTGTTTTTCTGTCTTGGTCCTGTCTGTGATGAAATAACCGATACTATGGACCGACGACATTATAGCCATCGCAGGAAGTCGGTGGATGGAGGTGGCACAGGATCGCTGGTCATGGCGCTCTTTGGGGGAGGCCTATGTTCAGCAGTGGACTTCTAAAGACTGACATGATGATGTGTGATGAAATTAATGTCACATAAAAATTGTATGATACATCTATTATAACGTGTGTCATCCTATAGTTGCATGACAAATTAATATTTTTGAACCCAAATATCTCAGAAAGTATATCACAGGCGACGTCGATCTTCAGGCGATCATCGGGTGGCGATATATCTAACATTGCTCAGTACTGAGCGCATACTGCGCGTGCGCGTCGCGGTAAGCAATTGGTTAAACCACTTTTTCCTGTTGCGTACCGCGACTGACTATCGTCAGCTCTTACATTGTTATTAACATTGTTTTATAACAATAGAATTTAATTATTATTTTTTAGACAGATTTAATTTTTCCCATCGATTGACACTAGTTTTATTTATAGCCAAGGAATCGATTTCAAAATGGCGGAGGTTTAGGTATGCCAGGCTGAAAACAAAATTGTTAGATAGTATTTTTGTAATTGATTTTAAACTAACTTCCCGATTAGATAGAGACGTTTTTTGTCCGTAATAAAAACGTGGTGAAATTAATCTATGATGGAAATAAACGGCAAAATTTATGACAAGTCAAACTTGTCATGAATTATGCCTTGGTAATAAGTTAAAAAATATATAAAATCATACAGTTGTATGTAATTACATGCACATACTTTATAGCTTATGTAAACATTTACATTTTGCTTAATAAGTGGACGAAGTTCTGTTCGTAATAAAAATAACATAGATTTTGGATCATGCTTTGTTGCTAAAAATGTATACTTTATTTTGTAAGTTTTTGACATATTTTAGACCCATATTTTTACAAAATGTAATGTCATTCATCTGAATGTTTGAAACGTTTCATTGCCGATGTATGTGCACTGAATTGGTTTTACAACAAGTAAAAAAAATAATTTAATATACACTTATACATAAAATAAATAAAAAAAACGTAGCACACGACTGACGACAAGGATTATAACATGAAACAGCGTAACCAAATAATACGAATCCCAACTCAAGTTGAACAAGTGTTCCTACATAACCACATCAAAACCTTTTACAACACATGGTTTAATAAAATTACTTAAGTACGTTCTTCCCGTGACAGCTGGGTCACGTGAATGACCAAACAGTCCACAATATTAAAGGATTCACTAGGGTGCATTCCGAGACGCGCAAAAATCGATATTATCGCACTAAAACGCGTACCGAGTCATCGTGAGCGCAACAACGATAATCCTTGTGACGTCATGGATTACGTCATTACATCCGCCATTTAGCGATTACTCCGACCATGCCCCAAACCGATATCACCGTGAGCACTACTGTCAAAGTGACAGACTGACGGATGTTTGCAAAGAAAACTGTTATTTGAATTCAGTTGTGTGATTTTCGATCATTTTTTCAAATATTACTACAGACAATTGACTTCATTTTTAGATAGACTACTTTACCCACGAGTAATACTTTGTATTTTAAGCAAATTTTGAGGTTACGTTGTTGTGATCTTGTAATCACGCTCACGAGCGTTCCGAATCAACTGCAGCACTCAACTGCCGTGAGCGCGATATCTGAATCGGAACGCAAATTAGCACTGTGATCGTGAATCGGAATGCACCCTAAGTTCGCCCGATTCGTGTTCCACCAAAACTCCGCGCATTTCCCGCTTATAGTGGAGACGGCTTCTTTAATTGTCAAATAGGTAACTAAACTTAATCATCATAAAAAGTAAAAAGCCGCTATCCATAGTTTGGAGCCGGGCCAGCACACATAACTAATCGACTACATATCACGCGACACTCATACCACATTTTGAATAATAGTAAGTATTAAGTGCTTGATCTTTATTTGTTTCTTTCATCGAAGACTAATTCGGCAACGCACGCAACCAAACCATGGCATTGTCTTGGGTCATCACGGGAAGAGACCTCGTTTTTATACCATGCTAAAACAACAATCAACAACAAAGGTACTCAATTTATACTTCTTGGTAAAGGCACGAACTATAAATAAACCATTCAAAACAATGGTCAATGCAGTTATCAATTTATTGTTTTATTCAATTAATTCGTGGTTGTAGTAACGATATTTTACATTTCCTTAGTCTTTTTGCGAATAGTTGTATTTTAAAGACAAGTCTTTTTGCGAATAGTTGTATTATAAAGACAAGTCTTTTTGCGAATAGTTGTATTATAAAGACAAGTCTTTTTGCGAATAGTTGTATTTTAAAGACAGCGAGCTATAATAGTCATTGATTAATGTACGATATTCTATTTCACGAAGTCCGTTTGACTATGAATGTTGTAAGGTCTGTACGTGCACACTGTTTTAGTGTGCGTAACCTCGGGAGCGCTCAGTCACGATCGCGACGCGGTCAGTCACTAGTGTTTTGTTTCCGCGCTAAAAAATTCAAAGAGT
Organism: Alsophila aescularia; assembly: GCA_946251855.1. Classification (NCBI taxonomy): domain Eukaryota; kingdom Metazoa; phylum Arthropoda; class Insecta; order Lepidoptera; family Geometridae; genus Alsophila; species Alsophila aescularia. The sequence continues at coordinate 6,384,734 of OX276376.1, read as the reverse complement.
AACGTCAGCATGGCAAGTAAACGCAGAAAAGTTGTCCACAGTGAGGTAACATTTTTTTTTTAACTATTGTTACTACTTTTTGTGTGCTATTAAGAGTTTATCTATCTAATATTATGAAACTTGTTACTTAAATAGGTATTTCGATTTGGTTTTGTTCTAGGGTCGAAGCATGATAGCTAGCGTTTATCATTTCCTGCGAGAAGAGTATGAATTCACAAAATCAGTTGCGGAACCTAACTGTGATTTGTCTCATTTACGAGATATTACAAGGCGTACAGCTGAGGCTACAGGTGTTTCTATGAAAACTGTTCAACGGATATTAAAAGAAGAGAAGGAATTGCCATCCTGCTCATCAAATTTCACTTCTCCTATGAAGAAAAGAAGAAAGCGGGATAGTAAGATAGAAATAGATAATTTTACAGCCGATGTTGTTCGCAGTACTATACAAAATTTCCATGTCATCCATAAAGAAATTCCAACGTTGGCTAAGTTAAAAACTGTATTAAATGAAAAAATTGGTTTTGATGGTTGTATCGAAACTGTTCGTCAATTGTTACTGAAGTTAAGTTACAAGTGGCGTAAAACAGAGAATAACCGTAAAGTTTTGACGGAGCGTCATGATATACAAATGTGGCGTTTAAAATTTTTGAAGAAGATTTTCTTTCAACACACGTGCGAAACAACACCTGGGCACAAAAGAAAGAGAGTACACCATTCTTAAAAAAAATTAGCACAGGCACTCGCTTTATATTAGTGCATGCGGGTACAAAGGATGGATTTATTGAAAATGCTTCATTGATTTATAAAGCCAACTCAACAGCTGGCGATTACCATTCTAATATGAGCTACGATAATTATGTTAAATGGCTAAACGAAAAACTTTTACCCAATTTATCCCCACGCTCTGTCATTGTCTTAGACAATGCTTCATATCACAACACACGGACTGAAAAACTACCGACGTCGGCTACAAAGAAAGCAGACATGCAGCAATGGCTCAGGGATAAGGGTATAGCATTTGAGCAATCTCTCCTTAAATTGGAATTGTACGATATTATAAAAAAACACAAAGATGAACACATAACGTATAAAATTGATGATTTTATTAAGAGCAAGGGTTTTGATGTCATACGTCTTCCCCCCTATCACCCAGAATTAAATGCTATTGAAAATATTTGGGGTATTGTAAAAAATTATATCGCATCAAAGAATATCGAACAAAACATGACGAACATGGAAAGACTGATCTTTGAAAGCTTGGATAGAGTAACCAGTGAAACATGGCAAAAAACCTGTGCTCATGTTGAAAAAATTGAAAAAGAATACTTAAAATACGTCGACCTGGATTTTGAGTTCATAATTAACTTAGGGAACGATTCTGACGAAAGCGAATCAGAAATTGAATTTGATAGTGATTAAGTGCTGATTTTTTTGTTTCTTCTCTGTAATAAATAAAAATATTATTTACTTTCAACTGTTGTTTCTTTTCTCTGCAACTTATCATTCTAATAGCTAAATATTATTTACTTAAATTGTCTATATAATTTATTAAATAAATATATAATGCGTGTCAGATTTTTTTCCTAACGCTACCTACGTTTACACACACTAGCGCGCCTATCACTACACGTCACTACTACAACCAGAGCTAAACGGACTTCGTGAAATAGAATATCTTGTAATGAAAAATATTTTCATGAATGCTCTTTAGGGCCCATGTGATAAACATTATGTATTTAAGATTATTATTCTCACTTTTATTAGTCATTTCCATGACTGGGTTCCACGACGTAAAATATGTACAACTTAATATCCAGGCATTTTAAAAGTCTTGAACATAGAAAACGGCTTATGATAATTTATAAAATATTGTTACTTATTATGTCATAAACAGCTAAATCCGAATACGGATTGTGAATAGGTTCTAACTACAACTAGATTATTATTTGGGGTACGACATAGGATACGAGAGTGCTTACATTTGTATTTAATATACTTATTGGGGCTGTTAAACTTATGTGATACTATGTTAAGTAGTTGACGAGCATAGCTCTCATGAATAGCCAGCTGAAATATTCTGTAGTCGTAAAGTTGGAGGTCATAAAAATGATTGTTTTTAATTTGATTTATTGCAGAGGCGTGCAGGTCGCTCGCCTGATGGTAAGCGTCACGCCTGCCCATGACAGTTGCAGTGCCACCCAGAACTTTGCTTGCTCAAACTAGCTCGGCACTGCACTGCGCTCGTCACCCTGAGAAATTGATGTTAGGTCTCATTGCCCATATATTGAACTACTGACCGCAAATTCTCGAAATTACATTCTTTATTAAAACATTGACACCATTCAAAATTGTACAAAAAATGTACCTCGCTAATCATAAATGTACCTCGCTAATCATAAATGTACCTCGCCAATCATAAATGTACCTCGCTAATCATAAATGTACCTCGCTAATCATAAATGTACCTCGCTAATCATAAACTATAAAAACAAAAGTAGCCGCAACGCAAAACGCATTATCAGCAATCGGTTTAAAAATTACATTACCTACGTGCTAAAATTTGACGATACCGCAGCGGGAGATATTTTGTCGTTTGATTTGGGTACATTTTTATGACTCCGAGGTGGATATGACACAGTCAAAACTTCTAACCAATCAAAAGTACTTTTGACCGTAGGCTTTCGACAATAGTACTTTTGACTGGGATAACAGTCAAAACTAGTCTTGCCCAATGGAACTGGTTAAAAGTAGTTTTGACTAACTGATTCAGTCAAAACTAATTTTGACTGGTTATTTCCAAAGGTTATATCAGTAAAAACTCTTACAATGTCATGGAGGTCGATGAATGACTTCGACTTTTCATAAATATTCGTGTTTGCAACCTATTATTTTTGTTAAAAAGGTTGATGAATGAATACTGTTCATAAACATTCGTGTTTGCAAACTACTATTTTTGTTAAAATTGCGCCTAAAAAACAAGGTAGGTTAGTTAGGTTGAACATGAAAACTGTTTATAAACATTCGTATGTTTGCAAAACTACTTTGATAGAATAGCGCCTAAAAAACTAGATAGGTTAGTTGCGTTGAACATGAAAACTGTTCATAAACATTCGTGTTTGCAAACTACTATTTTTGTTAAAAAGGTCGATGAATGAATACTGTTCATAAACATTCCTGTTTGCAAACTACTATTTTTGTTAAAATTGCGCCTAAAAAACAAGGTAGGTTAGTTAGGTTGAACATGAAAACTGTTTATAAACATTCGTATAATTGCAAAACTACTTTGTTTGATAGAATAGCGCCTAAAAAACTAGATAGGTTAGTTGCGTTGAACATGAAAATTGTTTATAAACATTATTCTGCAGTTAAAAGTGATTTTGACTAATGCTCTAGCGGTTAAAAGTATTTTTGACTAGGAGCGTCAGTTAAAACATCTTTTAACCGCAAATTTGCAATCAAAAGCAATATATTAGATAATATTTCAGACAAAATTACTTTTCACTAACCTGTTTAGTCTAAAGTAGTTTTGTCTGGTTTTTTTTCAGTTAAAAATACTTTTGATTGTTTAAGAGTTTTGACTGTAACAGCTACATATTATTGCCACTGACTGTATAACAGCTGCTGCCCGTTTAGTACTTACTAAGTTAAAAATATTACCTTTATTATATTATTAAAACTTAATATTACAAACAGTATAACAAGAGGAATAAAAAAATTAAAGCTGTAGATGATTATAAACTTTTTGGGGCCTTTAAGACCTTGCTATTGCTACGTATAAAGGAACTTTTCAAACTTGTACAGACAGAGAAAAAAAATGTTTTCTTCCCAATACCCAGTAATATCACCGTTGTTCACCTAAAACGTAAGCAGAAATGACTGCTCATCTAAAAAACAGTGCAGTAAGTACGGAAATCCATTACTTAATGTTCGGTTGCATCCCAGTCGTAATCACAGTTCTGTTTTTATTTTTTAAACTTAGCAGAGACTACAGAAAAGGATTGATTAGTTTCATATTGAATTAATGCATTCGTCCAATAGAGAATTAAAAATTGAATGTGTTATTTTTTAAATACGAGCGCGAATTCAATAGTCAATGTGACTGAAAATGGTACTGCTTACATTTAGGTGTATTACTTTGTAGTGGAAAGAAAGGCAGATTACTGAAACTCGCTCAAGTGACTCCTTGCTGCACTCGTGTTTTAGAGCCCTCGCTGTATCGGTTCGGGCTATATCTAACACTGTTTTTAATCTGTTTTAAACTTCACTTGTCCTCTCTGTACATTATCTAGATAAAAATTTTGAAGTCTTTTTCGTTCCTTTATTTAGGTCTTTTTAGAAACATGATAAGCTGCTAGTATATTAGACTCAGTTTTTAGAAACATGATAAGCTGCTAGTATATTAGACTCAGTTTTAGAAACATGATAAGCTGCTAGTATATTAGACTCAGTTTTTAGAAACATGATAAGCTGCTAGTATATTAGACTCAGTTTTTAGAAACATGATAAGCTGCTAGTATATTAGACTCAGTTTTTAGAAACATGATAAGCTGCTAGTATATTAGACTCAGTTTTTAGAAACATGATAAGCTGCTAGTATATTAGACTCAGTTTTTAGAAACATGATAAGCTGCTAGTATATTAGACTCAGTTTTTAGAAACATGATAAGCTGCTAGTATATTAGACTCAGTTTTTAGAAACATGATAAGCTGCTAGTATATTAGACTCAGTTTCAGAGTGAAGCGAGTTATTTTTTAACCTCGCTTGAAGTGGTTTTAAAATATGCAGTAAATAGCTGTTTTCCATAACTGTACTCACAAACTACTATCGACTTAAATACCCTGACTAGAATTATTTTGACTATTTGTATATTTTTTTTTTATTGAATGATTTAGATAGTTATTAGAAACGTGAAATGCGGAAGCGATCCTTTGGACTAGTAAATGTAACGAAGAAAATTAGCCACTTCTAGTATACTAACTAAACAGTTTTTAAAATAAAAATCGTTTGAGAACCGTTCCGGTCCGATAACTGTATGGTAAAGTATTTTTTCATTAGATAGCCGTAAGTTTGATCCGAGGTTTAACTAGCAATAGTCAGAAACCAATAGATTATAATATTGTGTCCGCCTTAAAAAATACGTGCCGTACCTTTAGTAAATATTAGACGTCTTTTTTTTTTATTAAGGGTGCGCGTTTCGTACTTTTACTAGTCAATTATTACGTACAGAAATAGTAGAAAAAAACAGGCGTTGATAAATCACAACACCTTGTTTACAGTATAGCATAAGAAAAGGGAAAGGTTACGCTGACATTGGACCTAAAGCCATCAAAAAACTGGTGCGGTGGCGGTCAGCCACGGCACACACTGCAATTACGCACTGTGAATGTGACCACAAGGCATTATCACGTCCATCGCACCGGATTGTTGATACGTTTATGGTGCAGAGTGATAGAAGAATATGAAAGAAGTGGATGGTGAATAGAGATGAATGTACTACCTATATTACAATCTAGACAATTCCAAAGGAGTATACTATACCAGGCAAGGATTTTATGCTTGCTCTTCACTCTCTTAAAGGCAAGGAAAGTGACCACGAGAATGGTGTTAATATCCCCGCCTCACCTAGTTGCGCCTCGCCTCTTGATGAGGAGGGAAGCCGTAGCAACTACACTATTGAGTTCCCGCGCTATTTGTGATACACACGAAAATATTACTAATAGAATGAAAACGAAAATTTGTCGAATGGGCAACTAATAGGTTATGGAACAAGAAACCCCAAAATTATAAACAAAAAATATGTGACAGAGAGCACGGTGAGAGTGCGGTCCGAAACTTCTCATGTCGCCTCTCTCGTGTTGTCTCGCCTCGCTTAGACTCCACGAGAGTGAAGAGCTAGCATTATGATCAGCGACAAATGCTTATAATGAGTTACTTTGACACATGGTCTTATTGTTTTTATATCGAAGCATGGGCGGCGTTAGTATCGCCCATTGTAAACTTTTTGGAAGAGCTATTATTTTGTATAGTATTTGTATTTGTATTATTATTGATGATGCCTAAAAGTCGTGATTTATAGAATTTATACATGAGTAAAGCGACAATGGCAGCAATTTGGTAATTTTACTCTTTAAACTAAACTAGACTAAATTTCTTCAAATGTAATTTAAACCTTGTCGACTTTGTAACAAGGTCTTTTTGCCCCTGGCATCTATTCTAAACTTACGTCAATTTAAGCAGCACCGCTTAAAATAACGTAGTTAAAACTGGTTTTTAACACGCTGTCTAACAGCATTTGGATAAATTCGGACACGTTCTGAGACAGCGTTTGGACAAATCGGGACTGTCACCGCGTGGAAATAAAGTTGATTTTACGCTGACAGGCTTTAGTAATTGTTTAGTGAGTGAGGCTTAGATGCCAGGGAAAAAATACCTTGTTACGAAACTAACAAGGTTTATTTTTCATACGAAGAAATTAAGTTTAGTTTAGGGGTTGTCTGAATCGCTACCATTATGTGTTTAAGTAATGTCTTAAAATAACTCATATGATCGTTCTCAATAAATCATAGTTCATAGAAATTATGTTTCCCTTGATTATATCTCAAGAGTTTAATTAAAGTAAATAGCCGGTTATACTGCGACAGTTCCTAATCTAATCAAATAAAATTTAGATTGTAAGAAAACCGTGTTCAAATTAGATAGTGAATAGTTTGCTCGAATAAAGAAAAAATTAAGATCTATTACATGAATAAATAAAAAAGAAAATATGGCAGCTATAATTTATGATTAATAAAACTCTACTTAAGCTAAACAACTGAGCAGACGGATTCCAAACCGCCAAATCGAAAGTGAAGCACCCAGGATATACCTATCGGCTTGGACGCACAAGCCTCACGCACACACTTACAGCATGTTATGCCGGTCGGCGCCACATCGCAGCAATATCTCGACCTTGTTAGTCGTGTTCTCGCGGAAAATCAAAGAGAATGTAGTCTTTTGTGATGGAATTGTGTATCAACCTTCAATCAAATAAACTATAGATGTGTAGACAGTGTGTCTCTATGAAAATCAAACCTCAAAAGTGTCCCTACGGCAATGCTTACTTGTACTTATTAATTCTGTGCTTGTACAGATGTATGCCTCTTCAGCTAATATAAAAATAGTCCACAAGCGGAGAGAGAGAGAGAGAGAAAGAGAAAGAGTTCTATTGCGACTGAGAGCAAAACAAGTCATGTGCCGTTTTTCGAGCGGCGGTCGGGGATCTACCCTATATTTCATCGCAGATATCAACCATAAATTATCCACTCACATTACTCCGTTTGCTATGCTTCAGTCGTTTGTTTCAACATTCTGCATTAGTCCACTGCTGGACATAGGCCTCCCCTAATGCGCGCCACTGAGCCCGATCATCGGCTCTTCTTTTGTAATTGCTGCCATGCTTCTTTGCGTAAACTGCTCCATCTGGCCGGAGGGGCGTCCTACACTACGTTTGCCTATACGTGGCCTCCACTCAAGAACTCGTCCACCCCAACGGTTATCGGTTCTTCGACTTATGTGACCGGTCCATTGCCACTTCAGTTTGCTAATGTTATATCGGTGACTTTCGTTCTCTGCCGGATCACCTCGTTTCGGATGCGATCCCTTAGGGAAACCCCGAGCATAGCCCGTTCCATAGCTCGATGAGCGAACTTAAATTTGTGGACCAGTCTCACAGTCAGTGTCCACGTTTCGGCTCCGTATGTCATTACGGGTAGGACGCACTGGTTAAAGACTTTCGTTTTCAGGCACTGTGGGATGGGCGACGTGAAGACATGACGAAGTTTCCCAAATGCTGCCCAACCCAGCCGAATCCGCCTATCGGCTTCCCGAGTTGTTACTCGTTCGTTTGGCGGTATGGAATCTGTTTTATTTAAAAATAAGCATCTGAGATTCATCTGTAAAAAAATAAATAAAAACGTTTGGCGTTACTGAGACCAAAACGTTATAATTAGTTTCAGACCGTTAATGACTTGCAATACAGTTCAAACTCGTTTCGAAATACAGATGGCGCCCGGATGCGAGATCAATATCAATGTACTCTTCATTGACGCCAGCTTTTAACTACGCAATACATTTTTAACCGTTAATTCGTTGATGGTATATTTCATTTTATCACAAGACAATTTCAACTATCGACTACCACAACACAAATCTTAATTAAGAACTCAGCATTTTCGAAGAACACTTCACTGAGGCACGCAGGTCGTCCGTCTTCTGGTAAGCGCCACGCCTCAACTGTATCACTATTTAGTGACCCATCATTTAAAAACGTCTATGCATCTCAGAGCACTATTTCTTAAGATTGTATCATGCATTCGAACCGTCTATTCACGTCATCACAACATTCGCTGGAAGATCACAAGTCAAACTCCAAAAACAACCATAGATTTAGTTAAAAGGGGATAGAAACGGCGCGATTCAATAAAAACTGGACTAGATACACAGACTACATTCCCACCGACGTGATGCATGTGCATCAATAACAAAGATAGAGAGACATACGCGAATGAGTCTAACGTGTAACTAACGTCAAAGGTCAACTGTGTGCGTTGCACCTAATTCATGCGGCCCACGCCTGTGGAGCTGGTACCAATTCTTCCCTCTTTTAATTAGATCAATGGAACAACACAACAAATCTCCAAATGAAAACTACATGTACGAATAACGGGAGTATCCATTTTCATCGCTGTACCTCCGAGTGATCGGCGTAAGTTCTATCTCCACTTGTGGGCCGTGGGCGTGGTGCGGTCACCGCACGCGGCCCGAGGGCGAGCGCAGGTGTGACCGGATGTAGCCGGTGCGGTAGTCCATGGCGTCACGGTTCCGGCCTGAGCCGTTGTTTCCGCGCTGCCGACTGCGACTCCATCTGATGGAAAATATTTGGGTAGTTAACGGTGCACGAAAAACAAACATTCAGTGTATAAATAGTTTGTCTTAAGGATGCCGAATTCAGTTGAAAGTTAGTTCATTAATAATTAAAGACATTTAATAGAAAAAAAAAGTTTTGCCATTTTACTAAAATACTGAACAGTACGCGTGGACGCCATTCTTACTAAATTAGCGATTGTTTTGTTCCTCTGTGGTTACATAGTGACGTCATACAGTCGCCATGACAGCTATAGTCGTTTTCGCGCGATTCAATTTAACAATACTCTAAAATGCAAAAATATAATGTTATTAATTTTTTTTTTTTTTTTAATGATTCATGTACTTTTTTGCTTAAGTTTAGACGGCTGCACCCTATTGATTAGTTTACGAAAATTAGTCAACTACGAAATTGTCAAAAATTATATTCAGTAGAGTTTTTTGGTGCTGTCTCCTCTAACGGGCGTACTTCCGAAGCACAGGGAGATGCTTCGTAGCGAGTACCTACCTCAAAAGTCTCATGATGTAATCGGGCCAGTTGTCGGGGAACATGACGAAGGAGAACCCGACAGCGATCAGAATGATTCCGGCCAGCTTCATCCCTTCAAACTCCACTCCGTATAAAACCACGTCGAGCGCTGGAAACACATTTTTATTGCAAACAAGACATTTTATTGCTAGACACTCTATACCTCAAGACACGCTCAAGACCGTAGACGCGAGTATGTACCTACTATAGACTTGTTATTGAATAGCAATAATAATGAGAGAAGGACATACATACCATAAAAACAGTAATATTGAGCGAGACGAATATGTATATTTTTTATCCCTTTCGCGTATACGCCTGTTTCTCTTGGGAGCCAGTGATCACTGGCTCCAACATAAACAATCTAAAGTCAGCTTGCGGTAAATTGATAGCATATTGGTGTGTAACATCCACATACCAACACCCACATACATACATACTTAGACTGTTTAACTCATTAACCTTCCCTTGGTTTGATGTAGACGGGTAAAAAGTATAATATGTTATTCCAAGACCAAAAGTTTCTATAAAGTACCTCTACCTCTACCAATTTCAATAATGAAATGGCCATTCAGTGATAAGCCTCTTCACAGCAAAACTCAGCCTTGGTTTGGATCCGACTGTGGTCGTGCTGTGGCTCTAAAGCATAAAGCATACGATGATACTGGACTGATGCTCGAAAGCGTAAATCCTAAATCCTAAAACCTGCAAGAAGACTCTTAGGAAGGCTCATTTTGATCACATAGGTCGAATAGGGGCCAAACTGGCTTCATATCCTGCGGGTAGCAAAGCTTTTTGGTCCCTTGCCAAGTCGGTCGAAGTGAACTTCTGCTACCCCTCACTGCCACCATTGCTGAAACCTGATGGATCACTGGCTCACACTGCTGGAGAGAAAGCGAATTGGTTTTGCTTCTCTTTTTGCAGAATCTTCGCATCTTGATGCTACCGGCAAGATACCTTCCTGCCTTCCTCATTGCGGGGTTTTTATGCCCAATATACGCATTCGCCAGAAAGAGGTTCTTATTCTCAGAACGCTTCGAGCCCTAGATGTGAACAAGGCCAGTGGTCCTGATGGCATCCCAGCGATTGTGTTGAAAAACTGTGCGTCCGAATTGTCTCCCATCTTAACGCGTTTGTACCGCCTCTCTCTTAACTCAGGTAAAGTTCCGAAGAGCGGGAAGCTTGCCAATATGTAACCAGTACCTAAAAAGGGTAGTCGTGCTGATCCGGCCAATTATCGCCCCATCTCGATAACCTCCTTACTCTGTAAGTGTATGGAGCGTGTCATATACATTAGGCTATTGGCATACCTTGAGGACAATGATCTCCTCAGTGACCGGCAATAATTTCGCCAAAACCGGTCTACTGGGGATCTTCTTGCGTATGCCACTCACGTATTGAGCGAAGCCATCGAGATGCATGGTGAGGCACTTGCCGTCTCCCTTGTATATCTAAGGATTTTGATTGGGTCCGCCACGGTGGTCTTTTAAACAAGCTTCCCTCTATAATATGGATTACCGGATGGCTTTTGCAATTGGATAGCTGTTTTTTTGGGGGAACGATCTATTCGAGTAGTCCTAGAGGGCTGCTCGTCTGATTAAATGTCCATCAATGCTGGTGTACCTCAAGGATCGGTTCTCTCGGCTACACTGTTTTTACTGCACATTAATGACGTTTTGAAGCCCGGTACCTTTGAGTACTGTGGTTGAGATACAGTTCCAATGCTCAAACCAGCTGCGACGCTGTCCGGCTTCAGAGAGAGGCTATGGTGGACCGTTTGAATTTAGCCTTAGAAGCCGTGTCCGATTGGGGCGATGCTAACCTGGTTAAGTTTAATGCTACTAAAAAGCAGGCATGTTTGTTCTCTGCTAAAAAGAGTCCTCTTAACCGATCTCCGTCTTTCCGTAGTGTAACAATACCATTAGGCGACCATCTGGAGCTTTTGGGTTTCGAACTCACATCGAACCTGAATTTTGGGTCTTACATTGATTGGTATTTTGTCTAAGGTTAGGCGGTACTTCACACCAGGACAGATTTTGAATCTTTATCAAGCACAGGTACGATCTTGTATGGAGTACTGCTGCCACCTCTGGGACGGTTCTGCCAAGTATCAGCTCAAGGCTTTGGATTCAATTGAGAGACGTGCTATGAGGCTCATTGGTGATGACACTTTGGTAAAGAGTAAGCTTCAAAGTCTGGCGCATCGACGTGAGGTAGCAAGCCTGTTGGTATTCTACAGATTGCACTATGGAGAGTGTGCACAAGAACTGCACAATCTGATTTCCCCATCACCTTTCCACTACCGTACGACTAGACGATCGGCAAAGCGCCATCCTTTTATGGTTGAAATACCTCGCACAAGACCGAAACGTTACGCTTCTTCATTTATTATAAGAACTTCATAGGAGTGGAATGCCCCGCCCTCGTCAGTGTTTCCGGTAAAATATAACCCTGGTGTGTTTAAGTCAAGAGTGAATAGGTATCTAGCTAGGCAAAAGTGCTACACCTTCGACCACATCATCGCTTTCCATCAGGTGAGATCGTGGTCAAACGATTGCCTAGACAGTGATAAAAAAAGAAGTTAGTTCAGCCGTCAAATAGTTTTTTATCGATTTCTCGGCTTCCACCTATCGGATTAAATTACAAAGTTCACCAGATTTTAAGTCAAACCCTAAGCTATCCAACAGTGAAATCCGCATTTAAATCGGTCCAATAGTTTTATGTGATGTGATCCTCGGATAGTCGCGGTTATTATACAGGCCCCACGATTATCTCTGTCGGAATACTTCTTCCAAGATGACTCATCAACATCAAGTAAAATTGCCAGTGACCTACGACTTGTCCCAATGTTTCGCTCGCCTAATCAAAGTACCAATTATTAACACACAAGCTGTCCAGGGGCTTTGCCCGGGTGTTCCTTTTTCTGGGATACAAGGATCCTGTATTATTCCAAAAGTACCAATTTCGTCAAACTTCGTCCAGACGTCAAATGGTTTTTTATCGATTGCTCAACTACTACTCTTTCGATTGAGATACCAAGTACGCCAGTTTTAATGTCAAACCCTAGTCCTATTCATCAGTGAAAACTACATCGCAATCGGTCCAGTAGTTTTTACGTGATACGCGAACAAACAAACAGATAGAATGTTATGTTGTTGTTTAATGCTTATTTTAAGTTCACTACACCATTTTTTTTTATTATCTTCTTTGTACATACTTTTCGTTACATACCGCTTTATTATAAGTATTGAAGATAATTACTTTTAAAATTGAAATTACACCGGATTGTGAACACTGGTGTTTACTCTACTAGAGCCAGAGAGGCAAATACTTCTACTAGAGCCAGAGAGGCAAATACTTCTGTGGAGCTCGTATAAAATCAAATTACACCGGATTGTGAACACTGGTGTTTACTCTACTAGAGCCAGAGAGGCAAATACTTCTGTGGAGCTCGTATTAAATCAAATTACACCGGATTGTGAACACTGGTGTTTACTCTACTAGAGCCAGAGAGGCAAATACTTCTGTGGAGCTCGTATTAAATCAAATTACACCGGATTGTGAACACTGGTGTTTACTCTACTAGAGCCAGAGAGGCAAATACTTCTGTGGAGCTCGTATTAAATCAAATTACACCGGATTGTGAACACTGGTGTTTACTCTACTAGAGCCAGAGAGGCAAATACTTCTGTGGAGCTCGTATTAAATCAAATTACACCGGATTGTGAACACTGGTGTTTACTCTACTAGAGCCAGAGAGGCAAATACTTCTGTGGAGCTCGTATTAAATCAAATTACACCGGATTGTGAACACTGGTGTTTACTCTACTAGAGCCAGAGAGGCAAATACTTCTGTGGAGCTCGTATTAAATCAAATTACACCGGATTGTGAACACTGGTGTTTACTCTACTAGAGCCAGAGAGGCAAATACTTCTGTGGAGCTCGTATTAAATCAAATTACACCGGATTGTGAACACTGGTGTTTACTCTACTAGAGCCAGAGAGGCAAATACTTCTGTGGAGCTCGTATTAAATCAAATTACAGTACGTACGTACTACGATGAAGTAATGCGCCTCGGCAATTTTCACGTTTCTGAATTATTTATTCCAATACCGAGGCGCGCACGGTACACGACAACGAGTCTTTAAGGCGAAATGGGCTCCAGATTTGACGATTCGTCCTCACGTATATTTAAAGCTAGACCTTTGAAAACGGTTAATTGATTTAATTTTTTTATCAGTAATAAATGTTCACAAAATTACTTTATCCGGAGGTGGTCCCGAAACACGATTAAATAAATTTGTCTCGAAAAAAATAAAACGTAGTTTCCTAAATAACACCCGTTGTGACGTTCCCGTCGATGGAATGAATCAACTTTATTCAGTTTATATAGAAGATATTTTTTATAAAAAAAAAGTGTGTTTGTTCGACAGTACCCACTTCGGTAATTATGTTACGAGCTGGGGTTTGGATAAAATTATTTAATGCCAATAAATTAAAAAAATTATTAAAAAAAAAAAACAGAAAAAACTGAACCAACCATAGACAACTGTATTACTCACATACTCTAGACAGGCATTTGACGAACGTCGCAATGAGAGCATTTCCATTATGGCCATTTTGGCGCTGATGGCAATAGTTGGGCAGTAGTGAGCGTCCACGGAACTAACGTACTTGTACTATTATTTATTCTGTGACTAACGTCAGGAGATGAGACAATGTAATTTTTAGTTCCATGGACGCTCGGTGGGGGCGCTTTGAATCGGTACAAACGAAAGAAATCACTTTTGAACTCTACTGTACACACTTATCACTGAATTCATCTATAGCACCGTATATTCGCTTCGAATCACTTCGATCGCACGTGTAGTAAGTAAAGCCAAAATGAGACTGACTCACACAGCCGACGCGCGCCGTATTTATACTCCGAGGCGCCGGCGCCGATAGTGCAAATCACATCTCGTGTGTTCTTGTATCTATCCATCTATCTATCTATCTAACTAAATTATTAGCCTGCCAATAAAATAAATAACTTTTGAGACATACGTCATTTAGTTCCGAGCTAAATTGTGTGTACAAACAGCGCTCGCGACCTTGTTACGCAGGCACTTGAGTGCTTATTGCGGGTAGCGGGTGGCAGAGTGCAGGGTAGGTGGCAGGGGAGTGGGGAGTGGGAAAATGTAACCTTGGAGCCTGGCCTTAAGAGTGCTAAATGCTAAGTAAACTTAATTCAATGCTATATTTACCTGCTGAAACGGGGACAGCGGTGATGAGAGCGAGAGACACGAAGATATTGTAGGTGATGATGTTGCCGAATTGGTACACAAGATGGAATACTGAAAAAATACTTATCTTGTTACATAAGTAAACCTCTGCTATATTTAATACTAGCTGTGCCCGGGGCTATGCCTGTGTGTGGTCATTTTTCTGAGAAAGAAGTATCCTGTGTTATTCCAGGACCAAAAGTAGGTATCTATAAATCAAAATATACCAATTTATAAACAAAAACCGTTATATAGTTGTTTGACGTTGGTTCTGCTCATTGGATTGAGATATAAAGTACACTAGATTGTAAGTCGAACGAAACCTTAGCTATGCAACAGTGAAAACCGCATTTCAATCGGTACAGTAGGCTAAACTGTACAATATATACAATCGATTTGGGGGGGTAGGGATGTAGGAATCCCCCCTTTTGAACGAAAAGTTACGCAGCCCCCCCTTTCAGAGTTTTTATTCTTTTTTTTCCATCCTTACTTTCAAATTTACTTCTAATGCCATTGATTAAAGGTGAGGGGTGGTTGGGGGAGGTGAAGGGCTACCCCCTGCCTGTCTGTCTGTCTGTCTGTATCTTGGCTAGGCATCACGCCGAAACTACTGAATGAATTTAAATGAAACTTGGTATGATTTGAGTTTTTACTACGAGGTAGGACATAGGCTACTTTCATATGAAAAATGAAAGGGTTCCCGCAGGATCGGGGTTTAAAGTTATTTCAAAAAACAATTACCACTCTGAAACTACTAAACGGATTTTGATGCAACTTGGCACAGTCATAGTTTATATGATGGGTTAAAATTGAGAATACTTTTTATCCCGAAAAAATAAAGAGTTCCTGCGGGATAATGTCCAAAACTCTATAAATTGAAGATATTATGTAATTTTTTTTTGGAGGCCGTTCTATATTCAATACTAAAGCTAACACTGTATTTTTTTTATTTTTGTCCGTCTGTTTGTCTGTCCGTCTGTACCTTGGCAGCGCACCACGCCGAAAATACTTAATGAATTCAAATAAAATTTGGTATGATTTGAGTTCACACTTCGAGGTAGGACATTAGATACTTTTCATCACGAAAAAATTAAGTGTTCATGCAGGATAGGGGTGGAAAATTATTTAAAAGAACACGTAGCATGCTGAAACTATTGGACGGATGTTGATGCAACTTGGCACAGACATAGTTTATAAGATGGGTGAAAATTATGGATACATTTTGTCTCGAAAAAATAAAGGGTTCCTGTGGGATATAGGTCCAAATTCTGTACATTAAAGATATAGTGTTTTTTTTTTTGTAAATTACTCTATATTTGATTATGAAGCCTAAATGTATGTATGTTTGTATGTTTTTTCATTTTTGTCTGTCAGTATTTATCTTAGCCGCGCATCACGCCGCCGGAACTACTGGATGAATTCAAAAGAAACTTGGTATGATTTGAGTTCGTACTACGAGGTAGGACATAGGATACTTTACATATCGAAAAATTTATGGGTTATTATTTAGGGGTTGAAACTTATTTAAAAGAACACGTACCACGCTGAAAGTAATGGACAGGTTATGATGCAACTTGGCACTATCTTAAGTTATATGATAGGTTAAAATTGAGGACACGTTTTATCCCGAAAAAGTAAAGGGTTTCTGCGGGATATAGGTCCAAAGTTATGTTAATAATTAAGTAATAAAAATATTTTTATGATGGTTCTCTATATTCGATACTGAAGCCAAACTGTTTTACTTTTTAATTTTGTCTGTCTGTTTGTCCGTATCTTGACCGCGCATCGCACCCAAACTACTAAATGGATTCAAAAGAAAAAAATGCTCTTGGGTGTTTAAAAAATGTATTGAATTATTTTTTTTGTTAATCTTTTCTTTCTTTCTGTTTGTCTGTAAGTTTGTTTGTTCACGCATCACGTAAAAACTACTGAACCGATTGCGATGCGGTTTTCATTGTTAGATAGCTTAGGGTTTCATTTAAATCTGGTGTAATTGGTATCACAATCAGTTAGAAGCCGAGCAATTGATAAAGTATTTTTGACGGCTGAAGAAATTTTGTTCAAATGTTGGTATATTGGTCCTGGAATAGCACATTATGGTACCTACTTTAAACCTAAAGAAAAGAAAACGCGTGCGAAGCCGCGGGTACAGCTAGTAGTAAATAATAGCACAAATTTAAGGCTCAAAGCAAGCGAGCGCTTACACCCTCAAGCACCATTTCGGTAACCACAGTTACCGCTCATATCGGGTACATACTGAACATGAAAAATAAGTAGCAAAAATAAAAAAATTATAACAAAACAAAAAAAACAATTGCAACCAAAACTAAGAAAAACTAAGAGGCAAAAAAGTTTTTATCCTTTGACGGGGTCATGTCTCCCAATTGTGAAATTCTCCCTTTTTTTATAAATATAAGATGCAGCCATGATGCATGAGTAGCTCGCCAGGTTATAGCTTATCCCGTCAAAAGAGAAATGAAATGCATGATGCCTCCGACTGCAGCTGTAACCCGCTATATTAGTTCTCTTAGCACTTTATATATCTTAAGTCACTCACGTGATGACTCCAATGTTATCTCATTTATCAAAATTCATAAAGCCGTTTAGGCTAACACAGGACGCGCCAAAGGAACATACATACGGCCCAAACACATAACCCTCCGCAGTTGCGCAATTACAAAAAAAAAACTTTAGCTAAACACATTCCTAAATTATATGACCACCGCCATAATATATTTGATATTTCGTATTTCTATTATTACCTCAAAAAAATAAATTAAAATAATGTGACATCAATAATGAATAAAAACTTTTGTTTGGAATGTATCCGAATGTCCACATTGTGGACATTCCCTGTGATTGAAGTTTAAAGTATAGGTACTTACTGAGTAGCGCAACACTGGTAACAAGCAGGTAAATCCAGGGCATCCGATGTGACGGCAAGGTTTCAGAGCCAGTCAAGTACAGCGCGAGGCAGACCGGCCACAGCAGGGACGCGTTGACAATGCCCAGGATGGAAAAGAAGAGCGCGCGCTGACCCGGGTTCACTTCCCCCATCACTTTTCTAAATAGCACCTGTATGGTAAGAAAGGAAACTGTGGAGACTGTCGTCCGGTTTCTACAATCAACGATACGTCAATGTCACAGCAACCATTCGTAAACAACCTACTAATAACGAGGCGTGACAAAGCGTTCCCCCGTCACTTTTCTAAATAGTACCTGTTTACGAAGAAAGGAAACTGTGGAGACTGTCGTCCGGTTTCTATAATCAACGATACGTCAATGTCACAGCAAACATTCATAAACAACCTACTAATAACGAGGCGTGACATAGCGTTCCCCGTCACTTTTCTAAATAGTACCTGTTTACGAAGAAAGGAAACTGTGGAGACTGTCGTCCGGTTTCTATATTCAACGATATGTCAATGTCTCAGAAACCATGCGTAATCAACCTACTAATAACAAGGCGTGACATAGCGTTCCCCGTCACGTTTCTATATAGCACCTATTTACGAAGAAAGGAAAGTCTTTGGAGACTGTCGTCCGGTTTCTATAATCAACGATACGTCAATGTCTCAGAAAGCATGCGTAATCAACCTACTAATAACGAGGCGTGAAATAGCGTTCCCCCGTCAATTTTCTAAATAGCACCTGTTTACGAAGAAAGGAAAGTCTGTGGAGACTGTCGTCCGGTTTCTATAATCAACGATACGTCAATGTCACAGAAACCATGCGTAATCGACCTACTAATAACGAGGCATCACATAGCGTTCCGACGTCACTTTTCTAATAGCACCTGTTTGGGAAGAAAGAAAAGTCTGTGGAGACTGTCGTGTGTTTCACGAAACTAAAAAGTAAGAAATAAAAACTAATTTAATAAAAAACGGCTTCATATAGTATATAAAACTTAGAAGAAAGAAAAAAAAACAAATTTGTTGAGGTCTGCGCCAGGTAAGTAACCCTATTTACCTACTTTATCGGTTAGGGCGTAGCACAGACCTCAAAGTTTATTTCTTTTAAGTTTCATACGATTTGAAGTTTTTTTTATTATTATTTTTAGGAACAATTTCAGCTTACGTCTGGTAGAAAAGATTACTGTTCGTTACTAAAACGAGTCATTCATAGATATAGGACCCGCATGAATCATTTGAATGTAATGTGTTAGAAAGTGAGCATACAATGTCAGTACAGAGAGCCGATCCGTTCGTCCATTCGTATCCGTATTCTAATGAAAATTCGATAAGCGCGCGTAACCTTTGAACTAAGTCTGGCAGAGTCCAAGAGAACAAGGTCTTACCACAATGTAAGTGGCGAAGCAATCAATCATGTTTCAGTATCGGATGACGTCATCTTACACAACAAAGCTCTGTGTCGATTTGTAGACTGAAGTAAATACGTACCTCCGCTAAGTACCTATATTGATTAAGCGGCTCTGCTCGCAGTTTTAAGGTGGATGGTCCACAACATGAGTTTCACTAGATGGTGCTAAATGAATAGAATAGAATAGAAAAAACTTTATTTGCGACAAACAACACAAAAGAAAATAAAAATTTGTATGAGTAAGTCACAAATCGGCCCCAACTCAGCATAATGCTGGTTGTTAACCAACGCTGATCTTCCTTTGGAGCCGTTAGGTGATGTCACGGTCATACACACATGCACAGCTGCATAAAAAGATAGACAATAACTAAATTAAACAAACTGATATTAAAAATAATAATAAAATTACATTATACAAAACTAACAAGTAAGGAGCTAAAAATTAAAGCTTATAAGTTAAAAAGTAACATATATGACAATAATACACCAGTAACATATAACTACAGTACCACAAGATTACACAACGGTAACTTGTGACGACAAAGGGAGTAAAAACAAAGTAGGGATAACAATCAATTTTAAGGTATGGATTATTTATATTGCGCTCGTATCAAATTTAAGAGTTTCCTCTCGCTGCTGATGAGTGGTAAAAAAATATTTGAGTTTAATTCTAAAACAATGAACATTTTGCAAGTTCCTCACTGGCGGCGGGATATTATTCCAGCATTTGGTAGCAGCGTAGCGAAAACTGCCTCTGAAAGCGGCTGAACTATGGCGTTGCGAGGAGAGCCGAGATGCGCACTGTCGAGATTCATGGGACCTGTGGCTGGATATCCAGGACAATTTCTCATATAGATAAGAAGGTTGTTTATATTTTAGGACACCAAAAAGTAAACAAGCCAGGTGTAACTTGCGACGATGCTTCATTTTAAGAATATAATGTTTGTTGAGGTAAGGGGTCACATGAGCTCTATACGGAATTTTAAAGCAAAAACGAGCACAGGCGTTTTGCACTCTTTGTATGAGTTTTTCTGTCCGTGCTAGAAGTCTGGGGCCAAAAACCGCATCCATATAATTTAATTTGGACAACACTAGAGACTCCACTAGTTGGATACGTAAGTCTTCTTTCAGAAACGGTCTCATACGGTAAAGAACTTTTAATTTATAAAAACAATTTTGTATTGACTTTGCTACATGTTGAATAAAAAAATGTACAATATGTACATTTTTTTTTTGCTTTTAATTGCAATCAGAACCGATTTAAAACTTTATTGGCGGCTACATTACGGTGTAATGATTATATTTAATCTTAAGTTTCAATTGTAAATCTAATATTTTAACCGTATTCGTTCCTTATTAATTTGGGTTCAGATCTTGAGTCAAGTATAGAACCCAAATTTTTAGGGAACGAATACGGATAAAATATTAGTTTGACAATGAAAACTATAGATCAAACATTAACATCGTATAGTGTTTCAACCGTGAATAAAGTTTTGAATCTAATCTGACTGCAATTTAAGGCCCAAAGAAATAAATGAAGCTACTATTGTCATTAGCGCCATCTAGTGACACTCAAGTGATGGACCATCTACCTTAAAGGTTTCTTACAGGGAAAGTAGTTTTCGTTAAGGGAGTTAACGAAAACTACTTTCCCTCAAAAAAAATAATTAATATCAAATTTTGAAAATAGAATAAGCTATACTTTACCCACGTATAAAATTATTTTTCGTGGTAGTTTCAGTTTTCATTCCATAGAGTACGGAGTAATATGCAGTTGTCTATGATTCCATACTAAACTTAAATAAGTCCAAACTTTTTCTGACGATTGTTTTGACACAAGAGTTTTGAACAATCAATTTTTTACATAAATCAACTTAAAAGTTTAGCTTTGTTTCGATCCATCTTGTAGTTTTTGAACGAAACGAAACTAGAAAGGGTATATTTCTGCAATCTTATACAACCCCTACATATCCTTAGCGATAAACCACTTGTTCTTCCTTTGTTCACGGACCATACAGGGCCCAAGTCTACTTATACAACTGTTCATAGATTGTTAATGAATTGTGGCAAAATTTACGCTTTTACCACTTTTAGTTTTAAATTCGTTTTTTTTTTAATGTTACTTGAAGTAGATTACATAAAGTAGTAAAAGCGAAAAATTTGTCGCAATTTATAACAATCTTGTTTTTGTAAACTTGGAGCCCAGGTCGCAGGCACAGAGAAGATATATTGATTAATGTTTGTGTTATATGGTAAAAACTAACCTTAAAAATCCCGAAGCCGGCAGCGCCGCAGGCAGCCAGCACCACGCCGCCTAATGTCGAACTACCCGCGATGCCGTCCATGTACGCCAGCAGGGCGATACCCGTGTCGCAGAGGATTGCTGCCACAATCTATTGCAAAAAGAAACAGTGTCAATGTTACACGCGATATTAAACCTTATTAATACTCATTTGTTTGAAGGATTAATATCGCGTGCACCTTTTAAACTGTGGAATGGATTAATAGAAATTGGATAGTATAGGTATAATAATCGAAACCAACTCCAACTGGTTATCCAACTGGGTAGATCCAACTTCGACAAAGAGGTCAACCGACGAATCCAATTCGGATGGGCAGCGTTCGGGAAATTATGCCATGTCTTCTCGTCGCAGATACCGCAGAGATAGATAGATACATTCTTTATTGCACACACCACAAACAAAATCAACAAAAAATAAAGGAACAATAGCAAAAGAAGTGTACAATGGGCGGCCTTATCGCTAAAAGCTAAAAAAAAAAAAAAAAGCTAGAGCCTCAAGACGAAAGTTTATAATCAGTAAGTGTTGCCAGTGATGACATACTTTAACTGAGACGTGGTCGCTAACTAAATAACGGAACCTAAAAGGGAGTAAAATATTATCGTATCTTAGTCGTCTGTGACGCGCTTAAGCGCGATGCCATGCCATGCTTGGCATTTCGCTCGTGAACCCTAATGTCGAGATCAGGCGGAGGACAAAAGTCGTGGATGTAGGGAAACGGATCACACAAAGCTGAAGTGGGATTGGGCAGGGCATTGCGAAACGAGATGATTGCAGAGGGACTAGGTCTGTGGCGGAATGTGGCTGTGGGTGGACAAGAGAAGGTTTAAGAGGCAGACTATCTGCACGATATAGATAGCCGTCATAATTTTGTTAGTAAAATCGTATTATGCGCTTTAGAAACGGTACTTTATGAGTTAGAGATTTTTTATGATGACCTGAGTAGAAACTGAGATGGTATAGTTAGAAACTTGGCATATATAGCTTGGATAGCTTGGTTAGTGGCTAGCAAAAGATAAATGCACAAATTGGGCAACAACGGTACTTCTTGGTGTAAGACTTAAAAACTAAATTTCATATTTAATTAAGAAATTAGCACAAAAACTAACAGTCTTCAAATCGTATAAAACTTAAAACAAATAAAATATTCTAATTGTTTTGAGGTCTGTGCCAGATAAGTGCCTAAGTACTTTATGTAGCGTAGGGTGTAGCACAGACCTCAAAAAATTATTTATTTTTCATGTTTTATATTATTTGAAGACGGTTTAATTAGTTTTATTTCTTAGTTTTGTTAAACTAGGCCTAAGAAAATTGAAATTGTTTTTCGTGTAAGGTAGTGCTGGCCTCTGATGTTAGTTTTTCAGGCCGCCCGAGGGCCTCTGACATTGCTTAACGACTGCTATTAATTAGTAACAGCCGGGACCGACAGCTTAACGTGCCCTCCGAAGCACGGAGCGATCGAAAACAGCACATAACTCAGTAAAGTTGTACTTAATTTCGTTCGCTTAGAAGAAAGCCATACTGGAAAAAGTTAACAATCCATATCTTTTAAACTACTAAACCGATTTTGATGAAACTTAAACTATTCCCTAAGTTGAAAGATAATGAAGTTTTCGAGTTTGAAGTTTTTGTTTGGCATGTCTGTTTAGATAACCACATAGACTTACATATATATGAATATTACGCATTTTCAACAATATTACATACATATAAGTACATCAACTTTATAATCTTCTTTTTTTGAAGTCGGTAAAAAATACTCACCCTCACTCCAACAAACTGCTCATGTAGAATGACCCAGGACAGCAGGTACATGCAGGAGACGTTAGTGGCGAACAGTGCCACCACGTCAGTGGAGAGCAGGAGCTTCAGGGAGTAGGTGTACATGAAGATCGTCACCACCCACAGCAGGCAGAACAGCCCGCATCGACTTATAAATCTAGCTGTTGAGGGAAAAGTAAATCATCAAGGTAAGAAAAAAAAAACACGAATGCCCCGCCAAAAAACAAACTTATCATAAAAAATATAACGGGCGCTAGAGCGGCGTGACGCAAAAGGCGCACGCCAAAGTTTAAATTTAGGAGACCGGCACAAGGGCACCCAGGGGATACGAACCTAGGCTTGGGCGGTCGCCTAGATTACGCGGATCAGACTAAAAACCCCTGGATCGCTAGTGTAAACAGTGATCCAGGGGGTCCTGACAAAATGGCTAGGAGCCATTGGAATAATTAAACTTTACGACAGATTCGGAATACAATCTTAGAGAAGAATTCGGCAAGAAACTCGAAGGCGAATAACTGAAAATTTACTAATAACGGGACCTTCGACCTCGAGCGAGGTCGGTGTCTGTGTCTAAGGCCCGTATTAATAAATCGCTCTTGGTGGAACCCTCAAGTGCGATATCAACTGATACGCTCTCAAGTTGTGATCAGCATCTTGATCGTCGCTGATTAATAGACATATCAAGAGCATCTCAGATCATGTCGCTTTCAAGAGCCGCATCTCAAGATGCTAGGTCACGAACCAGAACTTGAGAGCAAGGTTGAATTAACTTTAAATGAACGATTTATTTTCTTTAGTGAGTTCGGTTTTTGAGACGTTAGATTAAAATGTATTACTTCGATGTAGTTGAATTAAATTAAATTTGCTTATATCACATGTAATGTTTATTTTCTACATAATTACTATAACTTTAGTTTTTTTAATCAAAAACAAAATTATCTTTATTTTCAAAGTTACACTATCTATTAAATATTATATATATATATATATATATATATAGTTAATGAAAAAAAACGTTGGTCAGCCATCCAGTATTTCCAGCACGTATCCTTGGTTCGGATTTCGGATCTTTTTAGACTTCAGCGGGTCCTCGCCAGGGTCTGATACTTACCAAATCTTTTCACAATCATGCCTTTGTTTAATGCATTTGTTTAATTCCAGAGGAACATGAAAATATTCTTATAATGATGGATAATAACATTATAATAATCAACTTCTGACATAATATTTTCAAAATCCTTTATGCAAGATCCTTTATTTTTTTTTATCCTTTTTGCAAGTGGCAATCACGCTCTTAAGTCACGGATCAACTGCACTCAACATTCTGCATCTCTAAACGCTTCTCAAGTGCGCTCTTGAGAGATTGGTTTATTATTAAATACTAACTCAGCTGCTTACGTCATCTCAATCAACAGCTTAAGATGTTTAATTAGATTCGCATCTTGAGATCACTATCAAAAGCGCTCTCAGAGTTGAGGTTGGTTTATTAATACGGCCCTAAGTGTGTGATCCGGGTTGACGACGACGGGTGACAGGTTGTCAGAGGAGGTAGGATTAGAGTTCAGGCATCAACTTCAAGTTATGGTGGAATAAAGAAACTTACATACATACCTACATGAACCCTGAAAACATTACTCTTTTTTGCGTAGTCGTCTAAAAATAAATTAGGGCAGACATCTCATACAGATGTAACACACTGAATACACTGATGGATATTAGAACAATGTCACTAATTATATCTGTCTGTAAGTTATGATTTGTCTCGGAAACTACAAAACCGTTTTTTTTCAGCTTTCCACCATGTTTTTTTTTTGTTATATTTATTTCCTTAGGTTTATTTCTGGTAGTTTTAATATAAATTACTGAAATGAATGAATGAAAAATATTGAAAACATTAAAAAATAACATTTTAAAAATGCTGAGGCTGTTCAGGGTGACTACATGCCCCCCCCCCCATTACCCTATGGCACACGTTGTGTTCCTGCATGCTATATCTATATCAACAGTTAATGTTGGGCGAGTTTTATGGATAAGGAATAGATGGGCTATTCCTCTTATATTGGTGCAGGTAATACATACCAAAAGTAAATCCTTTCTCTCTAAAATCGCCGAATGCGTCGAACACTATGTCATTGGCCGACTTGCACTTGTTATGTATCAGCATCACTATCAAGTAGAGGGGGTAGAACAATATCAGCCAGTTAGTGCAAAACCACGTCGTGAAGAATGGGGCATTGTAGAGGTGCTGAAACAAAAAGCTGGTTAGCACGAGGAACTTATAGGGCTAAAGTCAAGATACAGGATAACCAATGTCAACATCTAATTTGATGCACCAGCTCTGATCAAATGAGCAAAAATTGACCTCTATGAAAGTTTCTAGTTTTTTGAACTTTTTGATATATAGCACATTTTTTAACTGGATAATATGAGGAACTTATAGGGCTACAGTAAATATACAGGAAATACAGTGTACACCAGCTCAGCTCTGATCAAATGAGCAAAACTTAACATGTATGAAAGTTGCCTAGATTTTGAATTTTATGAGATATGGTTTTTTTTTTATCTGGTTATTATGAGATACTTGTAGGACTAAAGTAAAGATACAGGACATACAGTGTCCAAATGTCAACGTCCAATGTGATGCAGGTTATGAACTAAATACTAATGTTGTTTATCAATGTTGATAACTATTAAAGTAAAGATACAGGACATACAGTGTCCAAATGTCAACGTCCAATGTGATGCAGGTTATGAACTAAATACTAATGTTGTTTATCAATGTTGATAACTATTAAAGTAAAGATACAGGACATACAGTGTCCAAATGTCAACATCCAATGTGATGCAGGTTATGAACTAAATACTAATGTTGTTTATCAATGTTGATAACTATTAAAGTAAAGATACAGGACATACAGTGTCCAAATGTCAACATCCAATGTGATGCAGGTTATGAACTAAATACTAATGTTGTTTATCAATGTTGATAACTATTAAAGTAAAGATACAGGACATACAGTGTCCAAATGTCAACGTCCAATGTGAAGCAGGTTATGAACTAAATACTAATGTTGTTTATCAATGTTGATAACTATTAAAGTAAAGGTACAGGACATACAGTGTCCAAATGTCAACGTCCAATGTGATGCAGGTTATGAACTAAATACTAATGTTGTTTATCAATGTTGATAACTATTAAAGTAAAGATACAGGACATACAGTGTCCAAATGTCAACGTCCAATGTGATGCAGGTTATGAACTAAATACTAATGTTGTTTATCAATGTTGATAACTATTAAAGTAAAGATACAGGACATACAGTGTCCAAATGTCAACGTCCAATGTGATGCAGGTTATGAACTAAATACTAATGTTGTTTATCAATGTTGATAACTATTAAAGTAAAGATACAGGACATACAGTGTCCAAATGTCAACGTCCAATGTGATGCAGGTTATGAACTAAATACTAATGTTGTTTATCAATGTTGATAACTATTAAAAAGCATGAAGTGCTATATCTAGTTTGCAATAATGGGATACTTTTACATTGCATGTGCAAAAACATCAAATTATTAAAGGTATTTAAATATATTATTTTAATTTATGATTATGTTTTATTATCATTTTTTTTTAAATGTTTTTTGATTTTGTTTTGACGTCCGGTTTGTCTAGCGGCTAGAGATCCTAGGTACGAAATCGAACAGTCGCGGTTCGAATCCTGCAAGGTACAATCATTTGTGTGATGAGCAGAAATGTTTGTTTCCGAGCCATGGATGTAATATTCTTATCCAATCGCTTACCGCGACGCGCACACACAGTATGCTGCAGTGCGCAATGTTAGATATAACGCCACGCGATGATCTACTGATTACCTATGTATGTTTATCCGTTATCTAGTGCCCATAGTACAGGGTATCCTAGTTTGGGGCTCGGAAATTGGGTGTGGAAATGTCCCAAATATATTTATATGTTATTTATTTATTATTATTATGTATTAGATTATGTGCACAATTTCAGTTTCCTAGATTTTTTGACTATCAAAATTTTCTATAGGTTTAGACATAACACACATTATAGGAATTATTTGCTGTGAAAAATATTCAAATTCATTGATCTGAGTATCCATAAGAATGTTTTTTATGAATTTTGCTATGAATTTGCAACAATAAATAAACCGTTCCACTTATTAAAAACAAGTTTACAAGTACATGCAAGTTTAATTCTTGATTAGTATTACTCAGATGTGGTGAAATTCATACAAACTGTTACTTGTGACTTTTAACTGGCGATCAGCCTACTTGAAACATTACTTGTGGGTTGTGAAAGAGGCCCTTATAGGAATTAATCTGAAACTGGAAATGGCTTCATCATTGCTCTTTTGCAGCAGAGTGTCAATAGCAAATTATACTTTTACTTTATTGTGGGAATTTCAATTAACTACTGGGCAAAGGTATGATTAGAAGAACAGACAATTATTAGAAAGCTACCCTTTTAAGAATGACAGATGCCTACTAATAAGTTTGAGATACTACAGCATAGTCACATTTGGATTTTGATTTCAAAAAACCTCTATCAATCATAAGTAATAGAATTGAGGTTTCTTACATGTGAATGAACTCTCATGGTATTGTTATAGCCTCCAGTAGGTTCTGTGCTAAATGACAGTGGGTGGACACTGGGAGGGTACTCCTGCAGGTACATGTGTTTGATGCAATGGGTGGTAGTGACCCAGGACACCGTGAGGATTACTGTTACACAGATGCCATAGTAGATCTGAAAAGAGAAAATACATTACTTCATCCTGCAACATGGGTCCAGACTCCGGAGGCAGAATATTTTAATTATTTTATGCCAAAATTGGAAAAAATTGCATTTATTTTTGTTTGATTTTAAATTGCAAATTAAACACATTATTATTATTTTTTTTAATTTGTGACACAACTAAGTACCTCAATTTACTGTCTATTTTTCATTGTAATAATTTTTATTATACCCCTCAGATGATTAGATGTATGACCAATGAGTAAGATATAATAATTATGAAACAGGTGTATGAGTTACCATGATAGAGGTTAAACAATTACACTGACCTTTTTAGCAAACTTTGAGCAGCATGATCTTGGACACCTCTTGTCCCGCAGCTGGCGCTCTTCATCTTGACTGCTCGCTGCGGACTCGCTGTACGCTTGCTGCAGGGATGGCTGGGTTGTGAGCGGAGGCGCCGAGCACACGGAGGCCTGCGGAGTGAGCGGTGCACGGGGACTCAGCGGCGTCGGAGGCCCGTTCGGGCGCTCTCTCTCCGCATCTCCACCGCCGCGCTCTGTTTCCACCACCTCCTCGCTAGTTATGATCACAGATGGTGTCCGCACCCGCTTCGGATTGAATATTGTCGGCAAGTCTCCGTCTCTCGCCATGATACTACCTTACCCAATAAATACACATCGCTAAATCTCTTCGAAGCGCTTGCAAGACATAAAACGAGCAAATCAGCCGTAAGTTCAACGTTGCGATGATTGATTTTTTTGAGAAAACATTTTTATTTTTTTACCGATGTATTTACTTCAGTTCTTAGTAAACTGCGTTAAATGTTTATGACCACAAATTCCACCACCAGTAAGCCAGACACCAACAACCAACCATTTCTTAAATCTTCGAGTTCAAAACTTATTAAATTTTCGTATTCCATTACTGAATTTTTCGCATCAGTGTGACCAGATTCAAATGTCAAATTCTGCTAGACTGAATGACAAAAACTGCTAAAACATGCTAGACATTCTTCAAATAATGCTAAATTACTGCTTTCACAGATATTGCTTAAACATTAGAAAATATGGACAAAAATGCCAATTTGTACGATTAGAATGTCATTTTTATTAGGGTTCCGTACCCAAAGAGTGTCAACGGTCAACTATAATATTTTTAAGCCTACGCTGTCTGTCTGTTTGTCCGTCCTACCGTTTAACGACTGTATCTTTTGAACCGATACTGTATCTTTGGAGAGCAATAGTATCCGAATGGTATCATGTTGCGCTATACAATCTGACGGATTATGGCCCATTCACTCTCTCTCTGAGAGAAGGCCCGTGTCCCAGCAGCGGGAACTGATAACGATGATCTTTTGAATTGTAATAGATATTAAAATGTTTATAGAATATGACTGTAATGTTATGGCGGATTAATTAAGAAATAATAATAATAAAAAAGGGGGATCCCTATACAACAAAAGTACTTATTACGTATTTTGTCTTTGCTCTAAGCGGTGATAAGTACAAGCGTAAGAGGCAAACTTGGCATGATTACACACTCTAAAGTAAAATTATAATAAGAAAAATAAAAGTGGTGTGGTAAGGAACCCTTAGTGCGCGGCCCAACTCGCACTTGGCCAGTTCATTCCTATTTACAACACAATTCACTCGTCACTATCACTGTCCTTAGCAAATCCTTTGTATAATGATGATGAGTTAAGTGATAATTTTAACATATTTTTGTCGGCTCGAAATTCACACCCATTTTCTCATATATTTCCTTTTTGAGTTTTTGGAATGCTAAATTCCAGAATCGTCATGTTTATTTTTGAACCGATATCTAAGCCGGATTTTTATATTGTTAATCAGTGAAATGATTCGTTCACAATAAGTGTGTGGCATTAGTAAAATCATAATAGCCCACGCAAGATTCACAATGTTGGGTTTACCAATACCATTACCATTATTATTTATATATACCACCATTACCATTACCATTTAAATTAAATAAAATTCATCGTTTCAATTTGTCTTCAGAAATGTTCGGTATCTGTTAGTTTGGCATCAGAGCTGCTTCCAGAAGCCAATAAACTCAAATATAAAGGCTTGAGCGTACTGTGTGCACTTTTGGGGCATTTTGAAACGCGTTCAATAAATCCTGCCAGATTATTGCTATTATTGGATACATTATTGGATTCTGCTAAATAATGCTAGATTTCAATAAAATGCTAAAAATCCTGGTAGGAGCTAAAATGAGAGTCTAATCCTGCTAAAATCGCAGGAACCTGCTAAATATGGTCACACTGTTTCGCATTTTCTTCTGTGTTGCTAGAATCACATCATGAATGAATCGCATCACAGACAGAAAAAAATGAGGTGGGTAGAAGTCGAGCTACCACAGCTAGATTTTTTCGTAAATTCGACGAATTCCAATATTTACACTAGAGTCCAAAGAGTAAAGTAATAAAGTGTCAAATAAAGTTTATTTCGTTCAAAATCCAGCAAACTCTATCCACGCGACATTGGCGAAGCCCCGCAAAAGCCTTCTAGGAAGAAGTTGAAGTTGAAAAAATACCCAGTAATATTATCACTATCGCGACTCGCGTAGTAGCTAAACGCCATAAATAATTTGATCAAGTTGTATTGATCGTGGTCACGATAAGAACCACGATCAATGCAACTTGATCGAAACGTCGAGATAAACAAATATTAAGTTTACAGCGCGATTAAGTTTAAATATATAACATACATATACATCCATGATAGGAAACAAACAATTCTGCTCGTTACACAAATGATTGCATCTAGCGGGATTTGAACCCGCGACTTTTGTGGTTGACTAGGCAGGGTCACTAAAATAAATAAGACAATAAAATTATGGGGGTAATTTTTTTGTCACGTTATTAATATAAAATTATTAAATCAAGATAAACCTTCAACAAATATTAATTATTATTTAATATTTTATTGCACTAAGAACGTACAAAATGAGGACTTAATGGTGAAGTATTTCTACCAGTTATCCACATATGGTACATGAGAAGGAATGTAGATCATGTAGGCGTGCATCATAAAATCAAAAAGATAAATAAGCAACTAAAATTTTACAGCGAAGATACGAATAATAATAATATAACTATATAATCATTATAATAATACACACATTTATAAAGTCCAGGGTTACTAAATATATATAAAACAAGCAAAAAAATGAAACTAATTTAAAATAATAACTGAATTGCTTGTTAAATTTCATTACTAAAAGACCATGACCAAAATTGGCACAATTTATCGCAAAAATTTTTTCACGCGGCCTTCAATGTAGCATGGAATTATCAATTTAAGACAGTGTAACAAACAAAACATGCTATGACATGTATACCTCTAAACTCAGTCCGAACCGAGATATTTAAAGAGGATTTAAGTTAAGATATTTTGTATGGAATTTGTTGCCTATTTTTTTTCGCATGGCTATGGATGAACCTTGAAATTATCAATTTTAAACAGTGTCACAAACAAAACATACTATGACAAGCATACCTCTACACTCAGTTTGAAAACTAAGGGCGCGAAATTATTTACTTAATTTGTTTTCAAACCTATAATAGTAAGTTAATCTGATGATCTAGCTAAATCTTGGCACTCGGGGCTTTAAGAAGCAATCAGTCTTGCCCTTAGGCTAAAACGTTTGGAGATCTCTGCTGTAGGAAGGAGATCAAAGCTCTCAAAAGTACACGTTTTTGGTAACGCTTTTTGATGTGAAACATCTAATGGTAAGTTACGGGAGTAAGGTCGACTCTTGGCGTGGCAATCGATTGCCACGGCATGGCGACGTATTGCTCGTGGCTCGTCGTCTCTTGCCACATTTGCTAGGCGATATTCGTTGTTTCACATCTTCCAGGTATCCTGCAACAACTACTTTTTTTTCTGGAATGCCTACTGGGATGACTTTCATCGAATTCCCGTGAAAAAATAAATTCAATGTTACCTCTATGTTCACCTAAACAGATTTCTTGACAATTTGTTTTTGATCGCTATATACTAAAAAGACCTCCTCCTGCAAATGGTAGTTAGATTGGACAACAAGCTATAATGTCTACAAGTTTACCGTATAACCGGTAAACCTAGGCAATTGATTTGGGAAATATCTTTAGACCTGGCAGCACTTTCAATCAAACGATAATATCAAATTGACAATAACATAGACAATAATAATACTCTTTAGGCAAAGGCAAGTGAGTATGGACAAGTAAAAAATTATCATAGACAATCAATACATATAGTGGCAACATTTTACAAAAGAAGATCCTATTGGTGTATAACCAGAAATCAAAATACAATATGCGTTGATTGGCTAAAATATTTAATTTGGTTGACGTTAATTGGTCCAAAAAATTGTTGCAATTAATAAAAATAAACTAAAATTCTACATCTTCAAAGACGTATCAAATAAAAAAAACGTTTAAAAAAAATACATATTCTTGCAGTCATTATTAGCGTTAGAAATGTATAAATTTAAAGTGAGTTATTGGTGTCGATTCTGGTGCACCAATTAAATCTAAAACTAAATTTGACAGCTCTAAAATTATTGCCGTCACTTTCAAACCCTAAGGAAACGAAAGGGACAGCAACCATTTTAGAGCTGTCAAATTTAGTTTTAGTTTTAATTGGTGCACTCAGAATCGACACCATTAGTGTTTTGTTTAATTCATAGATTGATGATGTATTCCTTAGTTATAAATTCCCTAAGATGTAATCCATTAACATTTAAATTCACATCAGTTAAAATAAATCCATCTATTCGTGTAGAAATAAGTCAGACAATACGGGATTTTTACTCTACTCCCTTTCGCCCCCAATATGTATGGTCTTTCTCCACTTAGTTACTCTGTCTACGTTACCCCACTACGAACTCCATGATGAATTAACTTTCATGTTTTTGTTGTTATTGCAATGGGGAAACAGCTCCCCGATTCAGGACCCTTCGATAACTCAGTTGTCGATCGATATGGTATTATTGATTCTGTGGAATCCTTCAATTCAATAAAAAAAAACACAATATCGAATCGAATCGATTCGGTTCGTTCTACTGAGTTATCAAAGGGTTCAGCCCCCCGATTCAGAACCTTTATATAAAGAACTGAATCGATTCGACTCTTCGATTCGTTTTCTACTCACTAATCGAATACGACTGCATCCACGGAGTAATGTGCAGTTGTCTATGACTGCATCTCATTTTACGTTTACGAAGCTCTATAAGTTCACTAATTCTCAAATTTGAATTCTTTAAATATAACTGAAGGTAACTCTAGTTCTATCAGATCAAAAATTTTAGAAATAAATTAAAATTGCAAATAATATCAGATCCTAAAAGTATGTATTGTAGTTAAGCTTTGTAAACATATGTAGGTACTAACTTTCAAACAAATGGTAATGTTTTGTTTATCCCGCATCGTAAGAGTATAATGTTTTCTGTGTCGCAAGATCGAATATAGTACGAACCAAACTTAATGGCGGCTGTGAAGTGCGCTGCTATTGCGGCATCGCGCATCCCCTCACCCCTCCAACGCCCGCATATACCTAATATTTGATTTTGCGCAGCGCTCCGCGCGAACTTCACAGCCGCCATTAAGTTTGGTTCGTACTATATGCTGAGTCCCTATATTGTACGGCCAATAATTCCCAATCAAATAATGTACAGCTAATAATTAGCTGAGTCTGGGTTGGCTCATGGCAATATCATTTTCACCGGGAATATATTTTTGGTCACTACCGTGAGCATAAAAATGAAAACCGCTCAAAACCTGTAAATATTGAAATAATAATAAATTGCAGCTCAAAATTCCAAATTAGAGATAAATTTAGACTTACCTAGATAATTATTATCCAAGACGAAACATGGTTTAACGGAGTACCATAATTAAGTAAATCTTTAGCCTCTTTCAGTGACATCAATTAGCTTTTAACTTTCAAATTGTTATTTTTGTATGAATATTGACATATGTACATAATGTAATGCAAATAAAATATAAAATTGACGTCTCTTGCTTCAGTGCTATAGTAGGTACCTAACTATACATATTAAGCATGGAGAGAGTAATCCCCTCTTGGCAAAAATCTATTTTTATTGAGAAAAAGAAAAAAAAAGAGGTTAGTATGAAAAAGCGAACGTTATGAATCATTAATGTAGGGAAATTACGCTCTTCGCTACGTGTTTTGACGGCAGTGGACAGCTGTTTGTTGTAGCGCTTCGTTATTACAAGTATATTTAGCAAAAAAATCATAGGATAATGCATGTTTTTTTTGTATAATTTCATCAGTTCATATAAAATCATTATCCACCACTAGAGGTGTTAGGCGGAAGCCCGACTTGGTCGTGATAGGTTAGGAGACGAAAGTGGGAGCGAAGCGTGCTAAAAATATGATACACGAAGACAAAGGCGGGAGCTCACTTCCCGCCTTTGTCTTCGTGTATCATATTTTTAGCATTGAGAACTTTACGTTTTTCCATAACTTAACCTCAAATATTTATTTTGTCTTTTCTTAAGAACTATGGGTTTCCGCCACCCTCCTTACAGGGTGAGGGTCATTCCCCAACCCCCTAGTTTTGGCTACCGCTGCAGCCGCGGGGTGTAAAGTAGGTAGAGTATCCCTATTTAGTTTGTGGTTACCGAAAAAAAAAAAAAACGTTCGGAAACTAGGCTTTGATAAACTAAATTCTGAATAGCGTTTGATAGCCGACTATGGCAAAGTTTTAATCGAATGGTATGACGTCAATTCGATTCGATTTCAATTTCGAAAAATTCATCTTCGATTCTACTAAATCGAACGATATCAAACCGAATCGATCGACAACTGAGTTATCGAATGGTTCTGAATCGGGGACGGGCAGGCAACAGCAGCCCGATTCCATAACTTGGCTTCAATCGGATTATCACTTTTTTCATAGCAAATTCGACTCTATCGCAAGGCATTAGTGGCTGCGATACTGAGAATTCGATTGAAGCCAAGTTATGGAATCGGGCTGCGGGACATTGAGCCGTGAATAGTAGGGTTAAAATATAAAAATTGTCTATTGCCAAACTTAAAATGTTTCGGTATAGATGGCGCTTTAAAAAGTTCATAATGTCGCCGTCAGAGGGCGATAATTGTCTAGCCTATTTGAAGCATCCGGGAACCTCGCCATAGTAGTAGACATGGCGGGTATCAACCTGGCTAAATGACGAAATAAATTTTGTTTGCTAATATAAAAACGTGTTAATTTCGTAGAAAAAGTGTTGATACTAAAAGACTAATTAAGTTATATTGGATTAGGACAAAGATGCAGAATGTTGGACAGTCTGAAAACCGAAATATCGATAAGGTGAATGTGCAACTTGATGTGGTAAAATCGTCCACTCCTCAGAGTTCGGCTTCGAGTCCGGCCAAATCTGAAACCGAAACGTACTCAGGAGCGCCTGCCAAATACATGACGGACTCTTCAGAAAGCGAGGATGACTCCGTATCCGAGGTAAAACGTGTTTTGTTTTCAACAGAGGCGGTGGCACTGAGGGAATGTGATTATCTTTACCGCTCTAAATACTGCAAGGGACATCTTGTACATGTCCTGTCTCATCGTACAATATCTTCGTTTAACAAAACTATCCCTTTGTCACGAGCTTTTTGAAGAAATAGTACATAGCACGCTCTATCGAAGTAATCTATTTTACATTCTCGATACAGTACGCCAAATAATGCCAAATAATCCGTAAAACGTCAGAAAGTTCTAAGTACATACGTATTCCCGAGTATTCATGAAATTATTCAATCATGTCGCTGAAACATCCATTTGATTCTTTCCAATTGCAAGTTAGCAATGGGCCGGTCCGCCGTAGAATTTATTCCATTGTCCAATCGTGTTTTGGACAGAAACTGATGAATGGTGGCCATGTTTCTCGAATCACATGCAATCTCGCGATGTAAATCTCTGAATAATGTATATTTCTGACGCTGCTCAGTTACAAAAATGCGAATTACATAATTTATGCTGGAAATCTTCTTTGCTGTCGCCAATCATGGTATGTTTTGTGCAATGATGCGGGCAAGGCGCGAGCGGTACGCCTACTGGGTTTCGCGCAAAAATCACGAAAATTGGTGAATTACAAGGACCATTGACAGTAACAAGTAGGCTCCAAAAAGTCCTGAAGCACCACATTGTCAGTACCTCACATGTTTCTCATTGGTGTTATAGATCTTGCTGGCTTGTTTGTGCCTTAGCAGGCCAGACCTGTTGGTAAGTTGAAGATAAACTTATTGAGTGCCGAGAGCTTCACCAACAACAATTGCTGTTGCTGTTTGAGTTACCGTTAACCTGCATAATGTGTGTGCTATGGACAGTAACATATCACATGATATGTTTTTGTTTTCTCTATGTTGAATGGTCCTTGTGATTCTAACAGAATGTATCGCTCAATTTCCTTGTGTTTTTATTAACCTCACTAACTTTGTGACAAAGGAAGATATTATGTCAAACTTGAAGGTGGCATTTCTTACTCATCTTATCAATGAAAACATGTTTTATTATGAGACTAGATTAATAAATCACAACCTGTTTTCAGTTATTTGCTTGACTAAATGCACTCTATTGAGCCAGCAGTATAAGAATTTGCTTACACTGCATGAAATATTTGTAGGACTTGTTTAACAAGTATAATTAATTACTAAAGAATAACCAACTTTCCAGATTTGCAAGGTCACTTTAATGTTCCTATATTTTGTAATAAATGGAATTTTTGATATTCAAAGTTGTTGTGTATATATTTAGGTAAATAAAAGAGTACTTCTGTGATCTTTGCATCAAAGGCTATGCTGTTACTGTCTGTTTGATATCCTTATAAATTTGATTATACAATCAAAAGTGCAACATGGCATGGTGAGCCACTAAAAGAGAAATATATAATAAGATCTTTCCGGAAGTATAAATATTTTTGGGCCTTTACTCACCATAAACAATGAGGTCATGGCAATACAGACATAACAATGAGTAAAATCCCATAGAGTAAGGCTTTTCTATACTATTATTAAACAGTGGCTGACCCATGTTGAAAATATTTTTGATAGTCTAACTGGTATCAAATATATAAAGGTTACGAACAGAAAACAAGAGTCATAACTTGAAAACTAATAGCCGGATTTTGATAGAAGATTTGGTGTTTGTTAGGTTTGGTTGCAACCTAAAAAATGATGTAGGAATGTATTATATTTTGAAGACCTGGTGACCAGGTGGCTAGCGACTGTGACTGCAAAATCAATGGTTGCGGGTACGAAACCAAACATTTGTGTGATGAGCACAAAATGATGGGTCTATATTTATATTTGAATCTATGTATGTTTATCCATTGTCTAGTACCCATAGTAAGAGGTATCCTAATTTGGAGCTAGCTAATTAGTGTGAATTTATTATTTATATTTATTTTATTTATTTAAGTTACAAATGTTTGCAGGCTTGTACTTAAATGTTTGCTAAAATGCAATTTATATTTTGTTCTCTATGATTTTGATGGTTAAATAGTTGTTTCTCAGTAAAATGGGCAACTCATTGTCTCAGGCTTAAAAAATTATACACTTAAAAAATTACAGATTATTAGATATATTTCATACAAAACATAAGAGATGGGTGCAAATTTAACCTGTGCTTGTGCTGTCTATCCATATAAATTAACTTTATTATATCAAAAACTTTTTTATAATGCTCCAAAAACAGTAAGTACCCTGATGTGTTACAAAAAGGATTATAGTTCCTTCAGATTACATTTATTAATACAATAACATAAGTAATCAATCAAATTGTTCAATTGTTTGAACAATTTTACATGATTGTTGATTTGACCTGCTTATTTTTATTTATTAATTATGTTTATAACACTTAAAAAATAAATTAAAGTTTGTCACAACATTTAGTGAACAGTTCCCCTGTTTAGATCTTAAATTACGCTTCAAGTAGTCTACAGCTTAAAATATCTCAACAAACTGAAACAAACAACCTGAAATATGCACAGTTGCTATCAAAAGCACTGGGACTTTATTTTTTTCGTGCTGCACAAGTGTGGTTTAGAAACCATGTTGCAACACGATAGCCGACAGTCCTCTGATAAGAATTATTTTTACTTATATTTATGTATTTTATTTCTTTCTTAGAAAATTGATTTTGTTATAAAAGATATATATTCCCGGTGTACATTAAAATAACATAACAAAATTGAATCAAATTAAACAGTCCTCTGGCAACAGTACTCTGCCAATATGTAGTACAAAATTAAAAATGTTAGGAAAGCTCATTGAAAAGTATAATAAGTTATACTATAATAAAGCAATAAGTACGAAACAGTCTGGGCTAAAGCTTAGGTTTAGACTTATAAAAACTGGGGTACTTGGTATTTCAAAAAAAAGGCTGAATGAATTTCGATCAAATGTTGGCATATTGGTAATTGGTATTTTAGGTCTTGGCATATCACATAGAGTACTTTTAACACCTGTGTGAAGCCGCAGACACAGCTAGTAACCAATAAAACGATTAAAAAGGGCAATAAAAAAACATGAATGAGAAATTTGTTTATAAAACAAAGTTTCAGATGAATGAGCTAGGGCTGTTGTGAATTTCTACTGATTGTAATATTTTAAGAACAAATTTTGATGAAATGTAGTATAGTAATACCCCGGACTTACGTGGTAGGTGGGTCCGAGCGATTGCCGTGTAAGTCGAATTTGCGTAAGTCGGGGTTCAACTTTGCATATAAATACATATAAAGTATATTTAATCGGGACCAGAGTTTAAAGAAAACAATAACTTAGAAGAAAAATGTTTAATAAAGTGTAAGATAATAAAACAATTTACATTGTTATGAATAAAGTAACCTAAACCGAAGTTATATTGATGTCGAAGGCTTCATATATTCTAACAATGTTGCCTGACGAGTTAAGTTTTTCTTCTTCTCACGCAAAATTTCCTCGTAGCATACCAGTAATTTTTTTATTCCCCGTTTTGTAGTAGAAACGCGTTCTTCATTAAAATCTATTTTTTCTAAAAAAAAACTTGTTATGCTCAAATGACTCATTTTTCGTTCTTTTATATGACATAATTAGAACTAAAATAGAAATTAGAGATTATAAGTAAAACGCACTGCGCACATAAAACAATTCCACGCGGAACAATTTTAAACCTGTCGCAAACTGAACACTGAGAGGGCGGAGCGAGAGAGCCGATGCGCGCGGCAATCAAAATGAAAAACCGCGTATCTCCGAATTCGCGTAAAACGGGGTAGCGTAAGTCGGGGTATTACTGTATATTGTTCTTGATAGGAATTTTTGGTCCTGGAATAACATGTACATTCTACTTTTAAATGAAATGACAGCTTGTCTTCTATACTTATAATAAGCAGTATTTAACAAAAAGTCTTTGCAATGAAGATACTTAAAAAATAATACACTGAAACTTACTGGGACTTAAAATAAGCTACTGATGTATGTCCATTTGATTGTCTGTCTGTTTGTTCGCACATCATATAAAAACTATTGGATTGATTGCGATGCGGTTTTCATTGTTGCATAGCTTAGTGTATGGCTTAAAAACTGGGGCCCTTATTATCTTAATTTGATGATGAAATCCGAGCATTGAACAAAAAACTATCTGATGGCTGAACGAGATTTTGTATTTTTATCAATACTTTTGGCCCTGGAGTGACACATAGGTTACTCTAAACCAGAGAAACGACCACGCAGGCAGAGCCGCGGGCACAGCTAGTAAGAAATGTATTATCATTGTAAGCTCCATCACTATCGCTGAAATGGGACTAGCGACTCGGTAAATTTATTCTTTGAACGAGAAAATCAATTTAATATGGACTTACTAAAAACCTAACACCCGCCAATGCCTTACCTGCACTGTCCAGTCTTCTCGTGTCCACCGTTGATGTAACTTGATCAAAACGTAAGTCAAAATTACATTTTAATATTAGTTTTATACACAAGCAA
This sequence comes from Alsophila aescularia, assembly GCA_946251855.1. NCBI lineage: Eukaryota > Metazoa > Arthropoda > Insecta > Lepidoptera > Geometridae > Alsophila > Alsophila aescularia. Next base: position 6,344,878 of record OX276376.1, on the reverse strand, counting down.
ATAGACCCGTATAAGTGTTAAAAACTACTCAACTTGGTAGAGGGCTTTAATATAAACAAAACATGTTAGTTAGATCTCTCATGAACTAGTATCCTAAAGTATCACATTTCTGAGTTAATAGTGTGTACATGTAGTCAAATGATATATTAAGGCTTCAATATCTCATAAACTCAACATTTTAGGATACCGATCTCAGAGTAAATATTACTAAAGTAATACCGAAGTACCTAAATTTTTTAATCAACTTCTAAAAGCAGGAGGTTCTCAAGTTGCCTTATTTTTATACGCTTTATATTAGCTTCACTTTATGTTTGTATCCAACTTCTTTGGACTCTATTTTGACCCACTTTAAACGGTCAGATTTCATTCAAATTTTGCACACCTGGCAAAGACCGATGACAATGCAATAATTAGAAAAAAAAAAACTCTTATAAATAAACCAAACTAAAAAGCTGAAAATAAATAATAGTTTAAAAACTAAAAAACACGCTTTATATAGAATACCAAACTAAAAAATAGTAAATAAATTTTAATAGTGTAAATAAGAAAAAATGTTTTATTTAAAAAAAAGTGTGGATGTAATTTGTAACACCATGTGTTACAAATTTAAACCTTACACTCGCTGAGTTTATTTAACTTCTACACCTATAATACAGTACCATGACATAACTATTGACTGACAGACAACGCACAGCCTAAACCAGTGGACCTAGAGGTTTGAAATTTGAAGGAAGTAGTATGCTTTGAGTATCCTAGAGGAGCGAAAAGGAATGTTTTTTTTTTAATTTGGTCACTTAGAGATGAATGAGGATGGCAAGGTGTGCATGGGTCAAAGCTGTGGGGAACAGCTAGTATTCCATAATCTCCACAGAACGCAAACAACTCTAAATTCCATTACTATGTAGTACATAAACTGTGATTTCTATGGAACTAGAACAGTCAAGTACATTAAACTATTCTGATGTTTAGAATTATGGAATAGGCTAGCTGTTTGACACAGTTAGGTCATAATGCAGGACTTATCTTATATTATGTGACCAGTCTGGATGTACGGTATCCAACTGCACCACTAGTAACTCCAATATATCGATGTTACAATTATATAGAAATAATCTATACTTATAATAAAGCAATAAGAACGAAAAAGTCTGTACAAGGAAGATAATTAAAAATAATTTGTCTATGGTACTTAAAATAAGCTACTGAACAAGTTTTTTTTTTAAATCATGTCTCTGTTTGTCTGTATGTTTGTTCGCGCATCACGTAAAAACGACAGCTATGCGATTTTCACTGTTGGATAGCTTAGGGTTTGACTTAAAAACTGGTGTACCTGATATCTCAATCCGATCAGTAAAAGCCGAACAATTGGTAAAAAACTTTTTGACAGCTGAAAGAATTTTGATCAATTGTTGGTATATTGGTATTTTAGGTCTTGGAATAGTACATATAGTACTTTTAACCCAGAGAAATGACCACGCGTGCGAAGCCGCGGGTACAGCTAGTGCAAAATATAATTCTGCAATCATTACGTGATGTGCCCTGGAACCTATCTAACTCAGAAATACATGATAATCTAGACAATCAAAGAAGAGATCATAAATGTCACCACTACTTATCAAGACCGAGGAGGCACCCCAATACCTTGGCTGTCCTGTAACTATTTAGTAATCTGTGTCAAGGTGCCATACATTTTAACCCGGCATAATGACCCTTAGAACTATATGCGAGTGTAATTCAGCCAGCTTACAGCTACAAAGTACTACTAGGTATATACAGGATGTATTTTTGAGACGGGACAGTAAGGGCAGGTACCATAACCTTTATAGATACAGAAAACGTTCCTAGGAAAAAAACAACAAAACAAAACAAAGAAGAAGAAAACATCCATAACTTTTTGAGATATCAGGTACCATAACCTTTATAGATACAGAAAAACGTTCCTAGGAAGAAAACTTTTCAAAACTTTTTGAGATATCAGGTACCATAAACCTTTATAGATACAGAAAAATCTTCGGAAGAAAACATATAAATTTTTGAGATATCAGGTACCATAACCTTTATAGATACAGATAAACGTTCCTAGGAAGGAAACATCCATAACTTTTTGAGATATCAGGTACCATAACCTTTATAGATGCAGAAAAACGTTCCTAGGAAGAAAACATCCATAACCTTTTGAGATATTCTGAACTGCATTCTCAGATTTTGGATAAAGTGTACAATCAGCAAGAAAATGGTAATTAAAAAAAAAATGATTCCATTCTATCCTGTTGCTGATAAGGATCAAAAGTCTCTATTAGACTGGTTTGAGTAGGAACTAGAAATGACAGAAATAGCAAAAAACTTTTCCCATACATTTTGTTCGAAATTACCTTAACCGTTGTAGCTATAAGAAAACATTGCTAGGAGACTGTCCTTAACTTTTGGAGATATGGTGACCTGCAATCACAGATTTTGAAAAAAAAATACATAAAGAAAAAAGGCATTTCACAAAAAAAAGTGATGCCATTCAATCTTGTTTCTTATAAAGATCAAAAGTCTCTATCGCGTTCAGGCTCACATTGCTTAGTGTCCTAGATTGTCTAGTATGCTAAAAAGTCTAGTGTCTCATAAAACTTACATTTATATTTTAAGTCAATCACATTCCACAAATTCCTGTAACTATAACGGTTAATGTGCCTGCCCTTAGTGTCTGGTCTCAAAAATCCACCCTGTATTATGACTAATAATAATTGTTCCCCGCGACTTTTCCCACGTGCATCAGCCAACTTACATTTATATTTTAAGTCAATCACATTCCACAAATTCCTGTAACTATAACGGTTAATGTGCCTGCCCTTAGTGTCTGGTCTCAAAAATCCACCCTGTATTATGACTAATAATAATTGTTCCCCGCGACTTTTCCCACGTGCATCAGCCAACTTACATTTATATTTTAAGTCAATCACATTCCACAAATTCCTGTAACTATAACAGTTAATGTGCCTGCCCTTAGTGTCCGGTCTCAAAAATCCATCCTGTATTATGACTAATAATAATTGTTCCCCGCGACTTTTCCCACGTGCATCAGCCAACTTACATTTATATTTTAAGTCAATCACATTCCACAAATTCCTGTAACTATAACGGTTAATGTGCCTGCCCTTAGTGTCTGGTCTCAAAAATCCACCCTGTATTATGACTAATAATAATTGTTCCCCGCGACTTTTCCCACGTGCATCAGCCAACTTACATTTATATTTTAAGTCAATCACATTCCACAAATTCCTGTAACTATAACGGTTAATGTGCCTGCCCTTAGTGTCTGGTCTCAAAAATCCACCCTGTATTATGACTAATAATAATTGTTCCCCGCGACTTTTCCCACGTGCATCAGCCAACTTACATTTATATTTTAAGTCAATCACATTCCACAAATTCCTGTAACTATAACAGTTAATGTGCCTGCCCTTAGTGTCCGGTCTCAAAAATCCATCCTGTATTATGACTAATAATAATTGTTCCCCGCGACTTTTCCCACGTGCATCAGCCAACTTACATTTATATTTTAAGTCAATCACATTCCACAAATTCCTGTAACTATAAAGGTTAATGTGCCTGCCCTTAGTGTCTGGTCTCAAAAATCCATCCTGTATTATGACTAATAATAATTGTACCCCGCGACTTTTCCCACATGCATCAGACTATAAAATACTATAATTATGACTAGTTGTGCCCTGCGGCTTTGCCAGAGTGCACTTTGTCATCCTTACATCCCCTGGGCACAGAATAAATAATAGTACAAGTACAGAAGGATAACTGAGTAAAGTCATTTAAATAAATAGCGACTCTCGCTACAACGCTATAAAGTGCAATTTAACTCGCACAGCGCTACGATCTTTCAATTATATTTACCTAGAAGGCGCTCGCCCATTGCGTGCAGGCTAGAATGCACCGTATCACAACGCGCGAGAACTTCCATTACTCTAACCGTTTCAGAATCGCTCTGTCCCTTTTTCGCTCGGTAGGGTTGTATTAAGATATGACTAGGTACTTGTACTGCTAATTATTCTGTGATATGTTATGATGTTGTAACAGAAGAAATAAGTAATAATGTATTATGTTATTACTTATTATTATAAATTAAAATAGTTCTATTACATACAATTACATTCTTATCAGAATAGACCTACCACCTCATTTTTACTACCTACCTATCCCGTTTTCAGAACGATAACTTTAGTGAGATACCTACCTACGTATAAGTGTCGTTGGTTGATTATGATTATATCCTATAGGTATTGCACTTCGATGAATAAAGGTTTCTGAATTCCTTGCTTTATAATGAGTGAAAGTCGTCATTTCTATTACTATTCAAACAGCCGAATGCTATGCAATACATTCTAGGTTACTTCTTGGTACTCATTATTAAAACACGAATAAAATTTGTAAATAACTGTACGTAAGTAGGTACTTTATCGCTAAGTACAAGGCGCGTGACTCATCGAGCGCACGCTTGACACTCGACTGAACGGACCCGAATATTGCGCCCTCGAATTTATTTGTACTTGTTGCGGAGTGCGACCGCCAAGGCCGTAGGCAGGGGGGGTTTTGGAGGTTCAAACCCCCCCCCGAAATGCCTTTCTATACCTAGGCTTGTACTATTATTTATTCTGTAACCTAGGTAAAATTGCAGTTAAAATTACTACATTTTTAATGTAAACTGGAAACGGCATGGATTTTTTTGGCAGATTTTGCTGATTTTTATTATGAGAGAAAGTAAAATAAAGTATTTACCAGATATTGTTTACAATTAAAGCTTCTTTCTATATTAATTACACTAATCAGTTACAAACTATCAAACATCGCATTGTACCTACTTTTTAAAATACTATTAGGACCCATGAGCGAGAGTAGTTTTTTCCAGTTTGCAACACTGAAAATAGTAAAACATCGGATTTGGGGAAATTATGTAAAGATACCCGAAAAACGCTTTCATAAAGTAGATTTTTCGAAAAAACTGTCACACGGGTCTCTACAACACCCCCGAAGTAAATTCCTGGCTACGGCCTTGGCGACCGCCCTGCCCTGGGTAACATAGACTATATTTATTTTTTTAATTTCAATGTGTCGGCAGTACGGCAGGAACGGCAAAAGCAAAAGTTTATGTTCTATTTTTACTATATGGGTATCAAATAGGTCTTGATAAGCACATTCCAACAGTATATAATTTATTGTTGTAAGTTCTTATTTGACAGGGCAGGCGTGTTTTTTTAGCTTTTAAGCTGCTAAAAAAGCATCAGCTTCTAAGCTCTAACGCATTTTCTACAAGTCCACACACTGTTAATTCATTTGGTCATGCCAAATATGAACTTCCAAAAGGAGTCAATACTCATTTGCAGTCTTTTTTTGTGTGTATTATCTCTCATATCCAGAGGCGGACTAGCAGTCTTGGCCGCCCTGGGCCATGTTGCACCAGTCGCCCCCTTCTCAGCATCACACATTTTTTTTTAATTATATTTTTGGCTTTTACTCATCGGATTCAGATACCAAGTACCTACACCAGTTTTCAAGTCAAAACCTTTAAATTGCTTGGCTCCTACTCATCGGATTGAGATACCAAGTACACCAGTTTTTAAGTCAAAACCTAAGCTATCCAACAGTGAAAATCGCATCGCAATCGGTCCAGTAGTTTGAATGTGATGAGCGAACAGACAGACATTAAAAGTGTGGTCTAAGTTTTGAAGACCATTGTACATGATTTTTCTAGCTGTTGCCTGTTACTATGTCTCCATCGGTATGTTAAATTGTCATGTACTTATCCAGACAGTAACATTAAGTAGTGTGTGTGTGTGTGTGTGTAGACTTCATCTCTCTTGCTAAGTTTGGCCAAATGATAGAAACATTTCACCCACATGCTAACATCTATAATGTCTGAACGGACTAGGAACAAACACACAGACACATGTTTTTTTTATTATTATCCGCTCTAAGGCCCGGTTAGATCTACTTGGCCTATAGAAAAATCCGTCCTTGCTCATATCTCCAAGATTTCTGTGCTTTATTTGAATGATTTTTTAAATTTAAAAAGGTAGACCTTTTGTGTGGTTCTATATAAGTTCCATCAAAATTGATTCAGTAGTGTTTTTAGTAAATCCATTTGAAGTAGATTTTGTTAAAGAATTATCAGTGGTTAGTTCTTGACTAGGGACAATGTAGTTGAAGGTAGTTATCGTGATCAATCTCTATGGATTGCTTTGCCGTACTTTCGTTTGTGCTATACCGAGGGTCCGTGGAACTAAAATTGACATTGTCTCATCTCCTAACGGTCAGACACAGAATAAATAATAGTACAAGTACGTTAGTTCCGTGGACCCTCACTACTGCCAAACTACTGCTATCAGCGCCAAAATGGTGATATCAAATGCTCTCATTGCGATGTTTGTCTAAAGCCTATTTAGAGTACGGAGTAATATGCAGTTGTCTATGGTAGTTATACGCTAACCCTTTAGTGTACTGGCTCTCTAGAATGACAAAAACCTCTCCTCTCTCTCTCTCTCTCTCTCTCTCTCTCTCTCTCTCTCTCACTCTCACACTTTGTTTGTGACAGAGACGCTAACAGTAGTACAGTAACATTTTGAATTTGAAGATATAAATTATACCGCTAAAAACTCACGAAAAGCAGAAGAAGAACTTCAAAATAGTCCGAAACTGGTCGGAATATTTCCAATCTTCTTTTCCTAAGATTTTAGCGGTTTCATCTATACTGTTGTTACTTTAGCATTAACGCCTGCTTAGCGAGAACATATCTAATAATTTTCTAAAGGCAAAAAAAGCGATTAGCCGTGTTCGGCTGGTTAGTTCAGAATACTGCCAATAGATGGTGTTACCATCCCCGTAAGACGGATTTATAAACTAAGCGAAAATTTTTTTTTTTGGTTACGTTTCCGAATTGGTTAAAGGCATGTGCCGAGCACAGGCACGGAATGATTCAGGTTCGAGCCCCGTCCTTGACCCAAAATTTTCCTTTAGATAAGGGGGCATCCATTAATTAAGTGAGGTAATTTTGGCTATTTTTCGACCCCCCCCCCCCTATCCCCTTGGTGAGATGTCGTGAGACTTTGCTCGACCCCCCACTCCCCCTCCCCCAATCTCACGTGAGATTTTTAAAAACAGTTTAATAAATGAATGAATTGTTTCCGAATAAATGAATTTATTAATAGTCAGTAAATTCTTCTGACAGTATATAATTAAACCGCGATAAATATTATTATGCATGATTTAGTCATATTTTAGTGGAGAAACATTTTTTACTTAATTTATCCCAATTTTCTCGCAATTTTACACTGTTTTTACTGGAAAAAAAATTACGTGATATTTCCCGAGACCACCCTCTCCCCCACGTGAGATTGGGTGAGGTTTGGCTTGACCCTCCTCCCCCCCTAAACGTCTCAAGTAATTAATGGATGCCCCCTAATTATTAGATACGTTTAATTTATATCTTTAATTAAAAATTAATTTGTATTTACTTGACAGGCGGAGATGGAAGAAGAAAGTAGCGGCACTGAGCCGTCCAAGTTCCTCCTCTCTCACGACGACCCGGAGCGGGCCGTCGATCCTGAGATGCAGGCGCGGCTCGAAGCCCTACTAGAGGCTGCTGGTAAGTGCACACAACCTTGTCACAGTTGGAATTCTGCATGTTTTGTATATGGTTCAAAGGAATAACGTTTCAGTTGTTGAAACAAGAACACAATGCGTTTACATTTATTATGTACACAGTAAGGAACTCTTCTTCCTTTTATACTTACTTTAATAAACAATAATAAGTATCTATAATTAAAAAAAAAAAACAATTAAAAAATACTCTTTACGCATTTTTTTAATGAACGTCATTTTTGTTTTGTTGTTTTTTAACTTTTTACGTCTTTAAGATTTCATAATTAAAAAAAACGTATTTTTTTTGCTTTGTCTTTGTTTTGTGAGCTACCCTGAAAGTTTCATCCAGATAGCTAATCGGGAAGTTCTCGAAATTTGATTTGCAAGATTCCAGGAAAGATAAAATACATAGATACATACATACAAGTGAAGTTAAATAAAAGTTTTTATAAATGTGTATATTTTTGTAAATTCGTTCAATGGAACTTTCATGCTACACGTTTCAGAATTAAACTTAGATTTAGACTTGTTATAAGGAAAGGAAGCATTTTCCCTAGGGTTACAGTATTTTCACTAGGGTTACAGTATTTTCACTAGGGTTACAGTATTTTCACTAGGGTTACAGTATTTTCACTAGGGTTACAGTATTTTCCCTAGGGTTAGAGTATTTTCACTAGGGTTACAGTATTTTCCCTAGGGTTACAGTATTTTCACTAGGGTTACAGTATTTTCACTAGGGTTACAGTATTTTCACTAGGGTTACAGTATTTTCACTAGGGTTAGAGTATTTTCACTAGGGTTACAGTATTTTCCCTAGGGTTAGAGTATTTTAAAACAAAATATTCAATCACATTAATCTGCAATTGGCTCTAAATCATGAAGGGGGAAAATTTCAAATATAAAATATAAATAAAACGGCTAAAAACTCACGAAAAATAAGATCGGAAATACTCCGACCAGTTTCAGACTATTTTGAAATCCTTCACCTGGGAGTGTTATGCCGACAAGCCGCGACGAGCGCTACGAACTTCAGCACGCAACTGACGACGCGTGCGTGGCGCGGGCGGCCCAGTGGGCGTCGAAAAATTTTGTTCGGCAGCAAGTAAATAACTCAAATTCAGTTTTTTTGTGAGCATTAATAAATAATATCAAAAATTATTCGTATAATTTCCACTGTACATCATACAATTCATTCATCATACTTCTTTTTGTGAGCTTTTAGCCGTTTCATTTATAATGCTTATTTTTTAGCATAAAGCCTGCTTAGGGAGAACATATCTAATAATTTTCTAAAGGAATAAAACCCATTAGCCGTGATTGGTTGGTCTTTTCAAAATACTACCAATAAGACAGGTTCAGAAGTTAGCGGGAAAATTTGGAAACCGATTGCGTTGTAGTTTTCGCTGTTAAATAGCTTGAGTTACAACTTAAAAACTGGTGTACTTAAGGGCGTCACAGACGATTAAGATACTATAATATTTGATGTTAAGATATCTGCATATAAAATATTATAGCATCTTAGGGTATCACACACGGTTAAGATACGATAATATGTTGAAATTATTCATTCGCTCGCAGACCGTCCTAGGTGCCACACGTATTTCTTCACCGCTTTATATATACAGGTGATAAAATATGATTTCGATTTTGATATGCAAATTGCATTAGCGCCCTGTAAAAGGCGATCAATTTGGATAGAAAATCACATTAAATTTAGAAAAAGCCGCGGTGAATTTAAACATTACGCAGATTATTCGAAAAAAAAAAACTTATTTTAAGAAGTCGAAGGAAACTTTTCTCGAAATTCATAATTTGATTAAGGAAGATATAGTGAAAGAAAATACGAACATGCGGGAGAGCATTTGTACGGATCAACGACTTGCGGTATGCTACGAACCTCGTTTACCTCAGCTTTCATACATAAAAACCGCATCAAAATCGGTCCATTCGTTTAGGAGCTACGATACCACGCACGCACGCACACACACACACACACACACACACACACACACACACACACACACACACACTCAAACACTCAAACACACATACACAGTGATACACACCCTAAACTTATAACACCCGTCTCTTTGTTCAGGGGTTAAAAAAAAGTCACGAATACAAAACAGAGCAACCTGTAGAGCACATTACGATATATTTTGTATCTTAAGATGGTATATAAATATATATTATGTATCTTTTATGATATATTTCGTATCTTAAGATGACATCTTTTCAAAAAATCCATATCGCTCGATATCTTAAGATACTGTAAGATGCAAATATATATTATCTTCGCCGTTTGTGATGGTTCATATAAATTGTATGGCGAGCGATATTTTATCGTAAGACAAAATATTATAGTATCTTGGTCGTCTGTGATGCGCTTTAGTATCCCACTGGTGAGAAGAAGCCGAGCAATCGATAAAAAAACAATGTGACGGCTGAACTAAATTTGGTTAATTGTACCTTATATGTTCTATTGGTCCTGAAATAACGTAATTATAGGATACTTTTATCGCAGAGAAATGACCACCCGGGCAAAGCCGCGGCTCAGCTAGTATTATAATATATTTCTAGTATTAGTGACCATGTCAGTTTAAAAACAGAGTATAACTTGTCACACAATCAGTTCACAAGGCTGACAATAGATGCGGGTGCGATTCCTACACAGATAACTATTACCACTGTCCCATAGATAAAAGTAGATACAAGTGCATGTACTCCTTTCAGAGTCGATGTTTACACTAATCCTAGGTTTTTTTTAATAGCTGTTGAATGTAAAAGTAATCTTAATCAGAATTCGAGGTCCGGTAGTAATTAGACTTTCTGAAGTCCGCATGGACGAAGTAATTACAATTGCTTATACTCCTTTCACAGTCTGTGCTTACACTAATTCTAGGAATATTTTAATAGCTGTTTTTTCGAGGTCCGGTAATAATAATTAGGTTATCTGAAGTCCACATGGATGACGTAATAGGCACGAGCTAGTAAGATCTATCTATACTTAAATAATAATTAGGTTATCTGAAGTCCACATGGATGACGTAATAGGCAAGAGCTAGTAAGATCTATCTATACTTAAATAATAATTAGGTTTTCTGAAGTCCACATGGATGACGTAATAGGCAAGAGCTAGTAAGATCTATCTATACTTAAATAATAATTAGGTTTTCTGAAGTCCACATGGATGACGTAATAGGCAAGAGCTAGTAAGATCTATCTATACTTAAATAATAATTAGGTTTTCTGAAGTCCACATGGATGACGTAATAGGCAAGAGCTAGTAAGATCTATCTATACTTAAATAATAATTAGGTTTTCTGAAGTCCACATGGATGACGTAATAGGCAAGAGCTAGTAAGATCTATCTATACTTAAATAATAATTAGGTTATCTGAAGTCCACATGGATGACGTAATAGGCAAGAGCTAGTAAGATCTATCTATACTTAAATTAAAGCAGTAAGTACCAAAAAAACTACAATGATGATAATAAAAAAAAATGGTCTAGGGTTCTTAAAATATATACTGAACAAGAAAATAACGGTTTTTTTAAGTCTTGTCTGTCTGTATGTTTGTTCGCGCATCACGTAAAAACTGCTGGATCGATTGCGATGTGGTTTTCATTTTTGGATAGCTTAGGGTTTGACTTAAACTGACGCTTAATCCGATGATTAGATGTATTAGTATTTGTACTTTTTTTTTTTTTTTATTTATTACTGACTTGGCAATCGTTTGACCACGATCTCACCTGATGGAAAGCGATGATGTGGTCGAAGGTGTAGCACGCTTGCCTAGTAGATACCTATTCACTCTTGACTTGAACACACCGGGGTTATAATTTACCGGAAACACTGACGAGGGCAGGGCATTCCACTCCTTTGCAGTCTTATAATAAATGAAGAAGCGTAACGCTTCGTTCTTGTGCGAGGTATTTTTCAACCATGAAAGAGTGGCGCTTTGCTGATCGTCTAGTCGTACGGTGATGGAAAGGTGATGGAGTAATCAGGTTGTGCAGTTCTTGTGCACACTCTCCATAGTGCCATCTATAGAATACCGCCAGGCTTGCTACCTCACGTCGATGCGCCAGACTTTGAAGCTTACTCTTTACCAGAGTGTCATCCCCAATGAGCCTGATAGCACGTCTCTCAATTGAATCCAAAGACTCGAGCTGATACTTGGCAGAACCGTCCCGGAGGTGGCAGCAGTACACCATACAAGATCGGACCTGTGCTTGATAAAGATTCAAAAGCTGTCCCGGTGTGAAGTACCGCCTAACCTTAGACAAAATACAAAGTTTTTTTTCAGCTATCTTGACTTTGGATTCAATATAAGACCCAAAATTCAGGTTTGATGTGAGTTCGACACTCAAAAGCTCCAAATGGTCGCCTATTGGTATTATTACACTTTGGAAAGACGGAGATTGGTTTAGAGGACTCTTTTTAGCAGAAAACAAACACGCCTGCGTTTTAGTAGCATTAAACTTAACCAGGTTAGCATCGCCCCAATCGGACACGGCTTCTAAGGCTAAATTTAAACGGTCTACCATTGCCTCTCTCTGAAACTTGACAGCGTCACAGCTGGCTTGAGCATTGGAAGTGTATCTCTCAACTAGAGTACTGTCATCAGCATACCCAAAGGTACCGGGCTTCAGAAGGTCATTAATGTGCAGTAAAAACAGTGTAGCCGAGAGAACCGATCCCTGAGGTACACCGGCATTGATAGCCATTTGATCAGATAAGCAGCCCTCTAAGACTACTCGAATAGATCGTTCCCTCAAGAAATCAACTATCCAATTGCATAAGCCAACAGGTAACCCATATGAGGGAAGCTTGTTTAAAAGGCCATCGTGCCAGACCCGATCAAATGCCTTCGATATATCAAGGGAGACGGCAAGCGCCTCACCATGCATCTCTATGGCTTCGCTCAGTACGTGAGTGGCATACGCGAGAAGATCCCCAGTAGACCGGTTTCGGCGAAATCCGTATTGCCGGTTACTGAGAAGATCATTGTCTTCAAGGTATGCCAAGAGCCTAATGTTTATGACACGCTCCATACACTTACAGAGTAAGGAGGTTATCGAGATGGGATGATAATTGGCCGGATCAGCACGACTACCCTTTTTTGTTACTGGTTGTACATTGGCAAGCTTTCCAGCTCTTCGGAACTATACCTGAGTGAAGAGAGAGGCAGTACAAACGCGTTAAGATGGGAGACAATTCGGGCGTACAGTTTTTCAACACAATTTCTGGAATACCATCAGGACCACCGGCCTTGTTCACATCTAGAGCTCGAAGCGTTCTGAGAACCTCCTTCTGGCGAATGCGAATTTCGTGCATAAAAACCCCGCAATGGGGAAGGCAGGAAGGTGTCTTGCCAGAAGCATCTAGATGCGAGGCTTCTGCAAAAAGAGAAGCAAATAAATTCGCTTTGTCTCCAGCAGTGTGAGCTAGTGATCCATCAAGTTTCAGCAATGGTGGCAGTGAAGGGCGGCAGAAGTTTTCTTCGACCGACTTGGCCAGGGACCAAAAAGCTTTGCTACCCGCGGGGTATGAAGCCAGTTTGGCCCCAATTCGATTTACGTGATCAAAATGAGCCTTCCTAAGTATCTTCTTGCAGGTCTTAGCGGCAACGTTAAATTTTCTTTTCTTAGCCCGAATATCAGAGGACTTGCGCTTTCGAACATCAGCCCAGTCTAGCTATGCCGCACGCTTTAGAGCCACAGCACGACCACAGCAGGATCCAAACCATGGCTGAGCTTTGCTGGAAAGAGTCTTGTCACTGAATGGAATGAAATATTCCATTGCCTGACATATTACCTCTGTAACAGCAGACGCGCAAGTTGACGGGTCCTGGGAGCTGAAACATGTTTGCCGCCAAGGGTACGATGAAAGGAATTGCCGCAACTCGTCCCAATCTGCTGAGTTGTATCTCCACACGCGCCTATTACCCTTAAGGCTAGGATCAGGTGCGGAATACACTGAGACGGACTTAACCAGGCAGTGATCAGAGCTACCAAGAGGTGGGGATACTGATACGGAGTATCGGTCTGGTTCAGTCATCATCAACAGGTCGAGACAGTTGGCAGTGTCACCGTCACGGTCAGGTACCCGTGTCGGCTCCTGCACCAGCTGAGAGAGATCTAACGCCAGAGCAAGCTTCCGCGTCTTTCTACCAGCGTGGTCGGTTTTTTGGTGTGGGACAAGCCACTCCAAGTCACTCACTACTAGGTAATTTTGGTCCTGGAATAACACATATGACCTACTTTTAAATGAACTGACCACGCGGGCAAAGCCGCGGGCACAGCTAATATTAAAATAAAGAGTACCTACTAGAAAAATAAACACTGAGCTTTCAGTATGTTGATGTTATAAATGATAACTGGTAAGTTTGAATACCAATCAAAAGTTTCATAATAACATCCGTAACAATTTACATGAATGAGTAGAGAAAGTCCACATATTTATTTCTAAGAAATATAGGTAACGAATGAATCATTTAGTTTTATGTAAATAACATGCATAAAATATTCAATAGCAGCAACTAGGAAGTCAAACTACGAGACAAGCAGTAAAAATGTTTGACTTATATTTATTACCCGTAAATAAATGATACTAATCATGTACTTATAACACCTAAACTCAATCACTAGATATAAAATCTGCTACTACTAGAATACCAAACTATCAATCAGTGCAATGAGTCACTTAGACATTTCAGAAACTTGTATAACAAGGTAGAAAATTAAGGAATTTTCCTCGACTTTGTGGAGCGACGCATATTGAGTCGTGGCCAGGAAGTGAAGTAGGTACGCCAACTTTGGTGTTGCCACCGGTAACTTCGCACCCGCTGCGCATAACTTTTATCTATGTGCACCTGTTTTTTGTTGATATAACACTATGACGTTTAAGTTCGGTAAACAACACGCGAATTGGAATTTTTCGTTTGGAACTGGGTATTTTATTTCACTGTTTCGTTGGGCGTATCGAAACGTAAACCTATATCGAGGTGACCTATTTCTCTCGATGAATATATTAATATTCAGCCTGGTTTGTCTGACTGCTGGGCAAATGCCTCCCAACCTTCCTTCCATGAATCACGTTCTAGGGCTTTGAATTGCCAGTCCTTCCAAGTTCATCGCGCCATCTCATTCTGGGCCTGCCACGGTGAGTTTAACCCACAGCGCGTGCGACATGCGGCAGATGTGTCCAGCCCATTTCCATTTCAAATTGGCAGCTTTTTGACCGACGTCGGCGACTTGGGCCTTGGAGCACAGTATGCTGTTTCTGATGCGATACGAACCCTCCAAATACGCAAGAGCTTCCTGACGCTACGTCTTCTGAATTCGCGAACCAATATCGCATTCGTATCGAGCCTCGCCAGCGTAGATTGACAACATTTATTATGATAATGATATTCCTTAGTTTGATTCATTACGGAAACTTTGAAACCCACTTCATATGCATAGATATAAATTCTCTCAGCACTCCACATACCATGCTACGAAGTGGCATTTCCATGATTTACTTACCATACAAATTTGAACCTTATTGCTAAGTAATAATACATAAGCAACATTGAGTGGGAACTTTTCATATCCTAAATGTGCAGCGTCACTTCTAAGCAGACGCGGTAGTCCGCGGCCACCGACACAGGGCTTGGCCTAAGCCATCATAGACAGCGATTTATGAATTTAATACCGAATTTAATCACCATGAGAATCGCTGTCTAGTACCAAGTCAGTATCTAGGTCAGTGTTGTCCATCTCACACAAACTGTCATAAAACTAGTTTTGTTATTGAAATAAAGTTCACCGCTATCAGGTGTTTGCGTTTCGAGCATATGATTATTACGTGTCAATCTCGCTTCTCAAACAGCAGACGGAGAACGGTCATTGACCGACAGCGTTGCGTGGTGCTAGTACGTGCTGCGATGGTCCGCGGCGGCCCGCTCGTCGCTCCCACCACACCAATCGAGCGTGCTGAGTGCGCGGGGATTGCCCCATGGACTGATAAACACTAGGCTAGGCGCGCTCAATACCATACCCAGCAATCGTTTGTGTTCTGCTCTAAACTCCAAAGCTCTACTACGTTCGCTGGAACTCCGCCGACCAGATGTTTAGTGATGTTACAATTGTCTCGTACACAATACGTACTCGGCGCATTCACCCGCAATTTGGGAAGTTTTCGTGAGAAAGTGATGAGATTCGCATTTTGTTGAAATATTGTATGTAAATACACAATTTGTCATCAATATTCAAGTGGTTTATAGTTCTGTTGTACTATAAACCTGTTGGCGCATTGTGTGACGAAGCACAATTTACACATTTCATAGTTGCTTTTCTAAGTTGTTTTGTTGAAGTCGCTGTTTCTGATAGCATCGCGGGTATCGATTCTGTTTTGTCTATAAATGCCAATTAGTAGCCTGTTATCTATCTTTCCTATTATCTATCATCACGTGCACTATTTTATATGACGTACCTTTCTAGTCTCTGGCTTTGTCTATCTTCGATACTTATAATAAAACAGTAAGTACCAAAAAATCTGTACAATTAAGATATTTAAAAAAAAATGGTCTATTGTGTACTTAAAATAGGCTACTGAGCAAGAATAAAACATTTTTTAAAATCGTGTTTGTATTTTTCTTCGCGCATCACTTAAAAACTACTAGACCGATTGCGATGCGGTTTTCACTGTTAGATAGTTGACTTAAAAACTTGGGTACTTGGTATCTTAATCCGATGATTAGATGCCGAGCAATCAATAAAAACTTTTTGACGCCTGAAGGAATTTTGATCAAATGTTGGTATATTGGTATTATAAGTCCTAGTTAGTTACATAAAGTAATTTTAACCCAGAGAAATGACCACGCGTGCGAAGCTGCGGGCACAGCTAGCAAATAACATAGCTTTCCTATTCCTATATGATAAGTCCGTTTTAAATACACCACTATAGCGACCTCGACCTTTCCACGTGGCGAACTGCATTCGTTCTATTGGTCTAGTCTATTCGTTAAATCGATAACTTTTGTCAGCCTCCTACACTAAAATAAAATATACTTACTTGATCGTTGAACTAATTTGATTTGAGATAATTATTGTAAATTGTAGTTGTCCTTTGGTATAGTAGTCGCAGTGGGTCTTTGTGGTTGTGAAGTTAGGGTCTGTGATCGATTGCGCAGGTACAGCTATGGGCTAACAGCTATACAATTAATTTATGAATTCGAATAACCTAAGAAAAGGAAATGACAAATCTATGGTAGGATTTTGTGAACTATAGATAGATATAGATTTTGTCTGCACACACAAAATAAATATTCCGATCTTACAGTGTTCGTACAGAAAGGAAACTATTATGATTTAATAGCTGTGCCCGCGGCTTTACTCGCGTCGTAATGAAAAGTAACCTATGTGTAATTCCAGGACCAAAAGTACCTCTAAAGTAAAATAATACCAAATTTCGTTCAGCCGTCAGATTTTTAACGATTGCTCTGCTTCTAACCATCGAATTAAGATTACATGATTACATACAGACAAACAGAAAGACCAGTTAAAAATAATATTAATATTCTTGTTCAGTAGCTTATGTTATGTATGTACCCTAGATCATTTTTTTTTAAATTAACATGATCGTACCTACAGCTTTTTTCACGACTGCCCAAAAAAATAAATGTAATGTTTTTACGGTTCATATTTGTATGTATGTGAGTTTCTTTATTCCACCATAACTTTTAAATGCCTGAACAGATTTAGACGTATGGGGTATCGTTAGAATCCTTACATCTCCCCGAGTAACTCCCGCAGCAGTACTTATGTGTTCATATACAAATGCGAAAAAATAAGAAATAAATAGATAAGATAAGAAATAATTTATTTTTATTTTTTAAGCTAGTTATTTTACTGATTGCTTTAATACTCGTATAAAATATTTTTACGCTCGCCATACGCTCTTCGCCCCGCTCCCATTTTTCCTCACGATATCCTACAAACGCCCGTTAATCCCTTATCGACTTTGAAAAATAAGTACCTTTATTCATTTTCAGGCCGTGGTTATTTATTATCTAGTTCTAAAACACTGACTTCCCAGAAATTATCGTCCGGTTTGCCTTGAAAGTTCCCTTAGGGCAGTTTTAATGGGTCGAATGAAATAGAAGCCATATAATATGTACAAACTGGTGAGCCTGTAACCTCAAAAGTTCTTCGTGTTTTGAATCCATTTAAAGTACTTAACCGTATCTACTACATATTTCAACTAAGGATATAATCAGTTATTACGATTTTAAAGTGCTATGTTTATATTTAAGACTAGCTATGCCCGCGACTTTGCTCGCTTTGATTATTTAAAAATTAAATAAATTCCGTACATTATACCAAATTTCGTTCATCCGTCAAATAGTTTTTTTTCGAGTTGTTGCTTCTAATCGAAACATAAAGTAAACTAGATTTTAAATCAAAATCTAAGCTATCCAACAGTGACAACCGCATCGCAATCGGTCCAATAGTGTTTACTTGTTGCGCAATCAAACAGACATACCATTAAAAAAAAGTTATATTCTTGTTTAGTACCTTATATTGCTACTAGCTGTGCCCGCGGCTTTGCCCGCGTGGTAATGTCATTTAAAAGTAGCCCACACGTCCATTAAAAACAAAACACAAATAACTTATGTTATTCCTGGACCAAAAGTACCTATAAAGTACAATATATTTAAGATATATGGAATATGCCACACTTCCACAGACTATATAGGAGACACTCAATTCATATTTTAGTTTTTGGGTGGAACAGTGTTGCCAATTTATATATTAATTCGTTTGTTCCAAATCCTATTTACTTTATATTGTATTTTTGTACCTAATGTGTAATTTTTATTATTGTTAATTTTTTATTATATGTGACATTTCCGTGCGTGACGTCACCTGCCGTTCCCAACGGAAGACCAGCGCTGGTTGTTATTAACCAGCATTATGCTGAGTTGGGGCCGGCTTATGGCAAAAAACTTAACTACTTAGGTACTAAATTATTTCTTCAATGTTTTTATTTTGTGTACTTGTTTTTTGCCATAAATAAAGCTATGTCTATGTCTATATACTAATTTCTTTAAAATTCGTTCAGCTGTCATATAGTTTTTATTGATTACTCGGCATCTAATCATCGGATTAAGATACCAAGTACCCCAGTTTTGAAGTCAAACCCTAAGCTATCCAACAGCAAAAATCGCATCGCAATCGGTCCAGTATTTTTTACGTGATGCGCGAACAAACATACAGACAAACAAACAGACAGACACGATTTTTAAAAAGTTGTGTTATTGTTCAGTAGCTTATTTTAAGTATTCTAGACAACGTTTTTTTAAAATTATCTTCTTTGTACAGACTTTTTCGTACTTACTGCTTTATTATAAGTAAACTAATTAAGCTAACTAACCATTCTGTTTTTTCCGACCACCCCATCCTATCTCAAGGAGCGTTTCCAATTCTTAAACCTTTCCAATCCTCGACACTTGCGCTCCTTAGAAACACTTCAATTGAAGATGCCTGTGCATTACACACAATTCTCCAGCAAATCATTTACTGTGCAAGCGGTCCGATTATGGAATAAACTGCCTATAATTGCCAGGCAAGCTAAATCAATAGAGATTTTCAAAAATATTATAATGTTCCACTACTTGTTCTCTCTGACTTAGAACTGTGTTACTTTGTTTGTCCTATTACATTGTATACGCATATATAATCTATATTAGTATATTGTATATATTTAGTATATTATTTATTTATTTATGTTTTTTTTTTATAAATATTTATTTATTCATATTTGTGTGAGGTATTATTTTATGATTATTTTTATTTATTGTTTTTCTGATTCTATTACTTTTCAGTAGTTTAATTTGTTGTCACTACCGTCTACTCATTTTCCATATTTTTTTAGTTCCAAAGGTTGTCTGTAAGAGATTGCTGATAAGACCGCCGATTGTCTTACCGTTTTTTTATGTTTTATGATGTACTATGTACGATTTACTTTAAGTGGTATGCAATAAAGAGTTATCTATCTGTCTATCTATCTAACTAAGATAGATAGCCAGTGCAATAGATTTATGCAGAGCGTTGCTCTATGTTGTGGAAGTTTTTTGGCTATGTATACATTTGCGACAAATATATAGCCCGATTTTGAGAGGCTTTACGCATTTAATACTGTACATATTCCGTGATTTTATTGAGTTTGCGTTCGGATTCAGATCCTATGACGGCATTACGAAAATTCTCCAAATACAGTAAGACATAACAACCGCTTGGGTGGCGAATGTGGCGGTGCGGTCGTTACCGACCCGCCGTCATCAACTGCAATGTCAATCGGGCTGTCCTCGCATTGGAATTCGATGCTGCAACATGTTTACTTCACAAGTGAACTATCATTATTAGGAACTAGCTGCGCCCCGCGGATTCTCCCGCGTGACGGATGATGAAAAGCCTTCTATGTGTTATTCCAAATTTCATGCAAATCCGTTCAGCCGTTTGAGAGTGAAGCATGATGATGATGAAAAGTATCCTATGTTTTTTTTATTCCAGTGTATAAGCTATCTCCAATCCAAATTTCATCAAAATCCGTCTAGCCGTTATCGCGTGAAAGCTCCCCAAACAAACAACCTTTCACTTTTATATATTGGTGTGGAAGTACTTAAGTTATACTATATCCTTATTTTATTTTTTGAAAAACTGAGCCTGACATTTTATTTTCGAAAATTATGAAAATTACTCAGACACGTGTAAGTTTATTTTATTTCGGGAGCTTGCATTCAAAATTTTGACTGTCTAATGTCAACAGTGTCTTCAAAATAGAGGTATTTTGTTAAAATTTTGGCCCCCTTGAAATGTGTTTTTATTTCCTTCATAATTATTCTTTTGTTGTACGTTGTTACCTCTTTATAAACACACTCTCCAAATATCAAGTCACTACATTCAGTGGTTAAGACTATACGTTGTTCCGGAATTGGAACATTTTTAGTAAAGATGTTTGATGCTTACAGAACAACTGTCAATGCAAAAATTGTTGCAAATATTTTCTTCTTTATACCTTTCATAGACACTTTGTCATAAAGCTATTTTTTAAAGATATATTTAGAATAAAATAATCCCCACTCCCCACTCCAGCTCCCACTCCCCAAGATCGAAAACTTGGAATTTTCATGAGAGTCTAGACCTTAACAACATATGTAAAAATCATTACTACCACCTTTTGCAAGGCAAATTTCTCTACTTACTGGCCTATAAGGGTTACTTGTCAACCCTAAAAAACTGAAGACAAAATTCGTTCACTCTGACAAAAGCACTCGGGCATAGTCGCTTGCAGTCATATACATTTTGTATGTAGACATTTATAACATCTAAAATAGTCATTTGAGTTAATGACCCCGAATTTAGTATGGCAGCTTAATTCCACATGTTATAGAAAAAAACACGCAACCGCACACATGGCATAAACTCCATAACCTAACTGAAGTGTTTTGATGTGTGAACATTATTATAAATACTAGCTGCGCCCCGCGGTTTCACCCGCGTGCATTGTGATGATGATGAAAAGTAGCCCATGTGTTAATCCAGGATATAAGCTATCCTGGTATCAAATTTCATCCAAATCCGTGCAGCCGTTTGAGCGTGAAGGAGTAACAAACATACACATGACTTCAAAAGAAAATCGGTTTTTATGCATTTTATGACGTTTTGTATTGACTGACAGTTCTAATGGAGTTCTGAATCGCGTATACGAAGTTTTCCGCTCCTTATGAGAGTATTCATTTTTTAAACTCTAAGTTCTGATTGGCCTGTTTACGACAGTGGCTACAATTCTCTGATCTATACTTATAATAAAGAAGTAAGTACCAAAACATCTGTACAATGAAGATAATTAAAAAATAATGGTCTAGGTCTAGGGTACTTAAATAGGCTACTGAACAAGAATATTATATTCTTGTTTTAAAAAAACGTGTCTGTCTGATTGTTCGTGCATTACATAAAAAATGCTGGACTGATAGTGAAAGCCGTTTCACTGTTGGATAGGTTAAGGTTTGACTTAAAAACTGGAGTACTTAGTATCTTAATCCTATGATAAGATGCCGAGCAATCGATAAAAAACTATTTGACGGCTGAACGAATTTTGATGAAATGTAGTATATTATATTGTACTTTATATGTACTTTCTTTCCTGGAATAACATGGTATGAGTATGGGCTACTTGCGAAAGGCAGCTGGCAGCGACTGGATGAGAAGAGCCCAAACTCTGACACCAGAGGCCAGCACTATCTAAAACAAATGTTTTATGCTGTAAAATGCACGAAAATCTACGAGTGACAGCAGTACCTACAAATAAATACATACTAGTCTTCATTAAATCATACCATAACAAATTTGTATTAACATAAACACCTACTTGAATGAGAATATATAAATTGTCACTCTCCCAAGAGCTATTAAAATCTTGTAGATGCCAATTATGATATGTTTTCTATAGCAAAATTATGTTATACTTTATGCGCTTAATATACTGCCTATCAAACTTGCAGGGATTAAAGTTCTTGTTCCATTCTGATGACGGAATGATTTCTGATGATGATTTTATATTTTGTTAGTTGTAAGTAATTCATATACAATGTACTTTGTTTTTTGAATACAATACAATACGGCGCTCGTCTAGTGCACCACAATCGCACTAATATTATAAACTAGCTGTGCTCGCTGCTTTTCCCGCGTGGTCCCATACTAAGCTTACCTAAACGTGGTCTCTACTCTAAAACTCGTTGTCCCCAAAGGTTGTCTTTTCTGCGAAATATGTGACCAGCCCATTGCCACTCCAGCTTACTTATTCTCTGAGCTATGTCGGTTACCTTGGTTCTCTGGCGGATCACCTCATTCCATATCCTGTCCTTCAGAGATACTCCGAGCATAGCTTACATGAAATGTCTTACTGACTGCTATTGATCTGTAAAAGCCGGGACCGACAGCTTAATGTACCCTCCGAAGCAAGGAGCGATCGAAAACCGCACATGAATAATAAAAAAACAGAATAAAAATGAATAAAATAAATAATGCCCAGAATTATGAGTTTGGTATCATATGAAATTGTAACATAATATAAATTCCAACAGTATATAATTTGTTGGCAAAAGTTCTTTTTTGACGTGTTTTTTTAGCTTTTAAGGTAGTTATTTCTGCTTTAATTTTACCCACTTGTACCTACATTTTAGAGGTAAGTACTTACTCCAGAGCTGTATTACCTCATCTGCTCAAATTGCTCCTTGCCTCCCCGTGACACCACCCGATCCCCTATGATAGAGAGAGTTGCTGGTAGTGAGTTTTAGTAGCACGGTTTTTGATAGAATTGGTGTTTTGGGGGAAAGCACTTTCCCTGTTTAAAATGTGTTGAAATCTTTTGTTATTAGTGTCAATCGCTTGAATAGAATATAGTCTACGCTTAAAAGTAAAAAAAAAGAAAGAAAGTTGTTTTATGTATTTAAAAAGGACCTTTTTATATTGTCATAGTTTAAGCGCAATAAACCGTCCGTTAAGGTGCTTATAACTTTGAAGTTATTGAAAAATTTAGAAAGACGAAGACGTATAAGCGTGGTTAATTAAAGAAATAAACATACACAAAAAATATATTTGAAATCGGATAATATTCAGCGGGTAGATAAGAGTCTTTATGTATGTACAAGAGCGCTCATAGACTCTCCTTAAATCCATATCCCTGCAGTAGTTCTGACACCGGACGATACTTCGAGCTTCCACATCACAAAGTTTACATCAATAAACTAGTGCAGCTTATCGTTGTGTTCGTGCAGATGGTTTGCTTACGGCCTTGCTTATTCGTATAGATTTATTTTATTGAATTGTTTATAATGACAGTGATTGGCCTACAGTCACTTTCGATAGAGGTCAAACATAAGGAGTTACAATAGTGAGGCGTTTTGTGTGCATTCGATATTTATTGACTTACTAGCTGCTCTGCCCTACGGCCTGTAATTTTCCCGGGTAAAAAGGATCCATGTCCATCTGCATTATTGTAGCTTCCTATCAGAGAAATAATTTTCAGAATCGGATCAGTTTTTACAGTGGTTAGCCGTACAAGCAAATTTACTACAAGAAATTTTACCTCTTTATAATATTAGCAATTAGCATAGACAAGTAACATTAAGTTATCTGTGGCAGTGATGTTAGGGATATGAAATTTCGGATGTGGATACGGATATATAAATAATATTATACTGGTTTCGGATACGGTTGCGGATATGAAATTATTTCGGATTAACCGTTAGTTTCGTTACGGATACAAGATTTTTAAACATTTTTTTTTTATTTGTTTATAAACAAACGTGCATGTGACGCGTGCGGCTAGTGTGTCGGCTTGGCCGGACCAGAAAAACTTGTCATAACGAGTCTCATTTAGACTCCGTTCCTATCCGAAGTTATCCGAAACTTTTATATCGGATACGGTTGCGGATAGATTTTTATTTCGTACATTCGATAGTTTCGGTTACGGAGCACCTTAACATCCCTGATCTGTCTAACCCGGATAAAAAGTATTGTGCTATTCCAGATCCTTAAGTGTCATTGTGACAAGTTTCATTAAAGTTAGACTGTTATGAAGCGTTTTGGTAACAAACATAACACACAGACTTTCGCATTTTTACCGATGAATTAATTTCCAAAAATAAAAATGGCCAATAGAGCTATTTTTTGAAAATGTTGCAGCATTTTATGCTCAGAGAACCTTTATACTACAGTCATATTTGATGTTCACATTGTGCAATATATCCACACCAATATATAAAAGTGAAACGTTGTCTGTTTGTTTGTTTGGAGAGTTTAAACGCGATAACGGCTGGACGGATTTTGTTGAAATTTGGAATGGACATAGCTTATACCCAGGAATAACATAGGATACTTTTTATCCCGGAAAATATTAAGTATCCTTAGGAAACTGTAAAATGACGATTATTCGCTGTAAGGAACGGTTGCCATTGAAACAAAATAATAACAAGTCTGTCATAAAGCATCAAGAGCGTCTGTGCTAAAGAGAATACAATACGTTGGTGCTATACATTTGCATTGGTTTTACTCCACCAGGATGCTTTTTTCGCGATAAACTGCAGTCCGCGCGGACGAAGTCGCGGGCGAATGCTAGTAAAATATAAAAACATCCTTTCGGAATCACAAATTTTCTAATGCGAATCCAAGGAAAAAATAATAAGGAAAGATTACTGAAGATACATATCACCCAAAATTTAAAGGGCTAATGCATTACTTCAAGAGCTCTAGGCCAACTCCATTATTTCGGAGATAGTCTAGAGCTCCTAGTATTCATCCATCATTATCCCTTCTCCGGTGGATGGAGGCGGCACTAGATCATTCGTCAAGGCGCTCTTTGTGGGAGGCCTATGTTCAGCAGTGGACTTCTAAAGGCTGACATGATGATGATGATGATCCGTTCTTACATCTCGGCGTGATTGAGTAACATATATAATATCTAAACTTTCGAATTTATAAAATTAGCGAGATATACTCACATATATCTCTATGGATATACTAACGTTTGACCGAAACCTTGAACAAAGAACGTTATAACGTTGTCCCTAGAGCAGGGTTTCGCTTGATGATGATCGTCACGGTTACCCTTATCAATTGCAGCGCCATATCCAGCAGGGGCATACCTTTTTATTTTCCTTATTTTTCATCAACTAGCTGTGCCCGCGGCTTGGCCCATGTCGTCATTTCTCTGAGTTATTATATAACCTAGAGAAATGACCACGCGTGCGAAGCCACGGCCACAGCTAGTATATGTATAAAACAATATTCCGCCAAACTGCAATGTAGTCAGTAGGCAGATGACAACTTTCATGTTATAACTATGTAATTAATTTTATTCTGATATAGGTAGGTATTTTCAGTACATCTATACATATATTAAAGCAATAAGAACGAAAAAGTCTGTACAAAGATAATTAAAAAAGAATGGTCTCGGGTACTTAAAATAAGCTATTGAACAAGAATATATATATATTTTTTTTTAAATTTTAATACGTGTCTGTATGTTTGACCGATTGCGATGCGGTTTTCACTGATGGATAGCTTAGTTTTTTTCTTAATATCTAGTATACTTTGTATTTCAATTCGATGAGTAGAAGCTGAGCAATCGATAAAAATGTTTTAATGTAGGGAATAAACCATATACCTAGGGTATTAAGTATTATTATATCCCCAGAAAAATAAATATCCACGCGGGCAAAGCCGCGGGCATTGCTGGTCTTAAATATGACATAACTCTGAAAAACTGTAATAACTGATTATATCCAGACACAGTTCGCAGTTCCCAGCCGAGCTTAAAGTTGATAACCTTAGTTGAAATATGTAGGAGATGGCTGGATCAACAACATTTTTGTAAGAAGGTGCCTTTATGTTGTATTAGCAGTTTATGAAACGGTTACATAATGAGGGGTATTGAAACACGAGTAGGCGAGTTTGATTTACTCGAGTTTTTTAATACCTAGTTATGTGCCGTTTCATACTATACATTATCTACACTCATGCAATAAGAAACTTACTTTGAATGAAAAAAATAATGTCGTAATATTTTCTTGATTTTGCTGGTGAAAGCTCTTTTGTA
This sequence comes from Alsophila aescularia, assembly GCA_946251855.1. Classification (NCBI taxonomy): domain Eukaryota; kingdom Metazoa; phylum Arthropoda; class Insecta; order Lepidoptera; family Geometridae; genus Alsophila; species Alsophila aescularia. The sequence continues at coordinate 6,318,591 of OX276376.1, read as the reverse complement.
ATGTTCGTTGCTGTTCCGTGATGTCAGGTGGAGTTTTCACATGTTTAACACATCTTTGTCACATTTTTAATCAGGATAAAACATTTAATCAACTAAAGAACAGATTAAATTGATTAAAGTAAATTATGGCGCCAAAATCCAGCCCACAGCGAATTCGCGGCCATACGGTCTAACACGCGCCGCAATAAATGGCGAAAACCCTCATAGTGCGAAGCCAAATCGGTGCTTTTATGAGAAAAAATATACATTATAACATTGTTTAGTTCAAAAAAGTGTTATAATGTTTTTTTTTCATCTACTGTTTGTCTATAAAGTCAGCTTTTTCGGCGTAATAATAAAATCATCGGTTTGTATCAACCCTCATACTAGCGGATTGTCTTTTGTTTTGGTCGCGCATAGGATGTTTGGATGTTACGACTTACGTCAGTACATTTCTTTTGCCGCCCTATGTATTTACTTACACATATGGCGCGTGTACATACGTCATCTGTGTGAGAGTAGTGGGTTTTAAATCAACGCTGTTGTTGTATGGAGTGCCCAGGGTCTGGTGACGATGCACTACCGCAGGAACCTACTCACTAATATAGTTTTTAATGTTGAAGACTATTACCTAAATGTCTTCAATTTACATCATCATCATCAGCCAGTATTGGTCTACTGCTGGACGTAGGCCTGTGAGACTTGTGAACGCCACTGAGCCCGATCTTCAGCTCTCCTCATCCAGTCGCTACCGGCCTTTCGCATGTTGTCACTACACCTGGCCGGCGGGCGCCCTACACTACGTTTGCCTAAACGAGGTCTCCACTCTAGAACTCGTTTACCCCAACGGTTGTCGGTTCTTCGAGTTATGTGACCGGCCCATTGCCACTTCAGCTTGCTTCCCTTTCGAAGTTGTTTCTACCCAATTGCATAGTCTGTAAACATATTTTTGAACAACTTCAAGGGGGACACCGCTAACGACGATCGATTGCGGGGTAATAAGGTCGTTAAACATACATAACCTTGGTTTTATCCATGTTCATCCTAAGACCGATTAGAGGCGTGAGCTAGGTTGGTCAGCATTTGCTCGAGATCCTGCCGCGACTCCGCCATAAGGACAGTATTATCAGCGAAACGGAGGTGTGAGATGTAATCGCCATTTATGTTAATGCCCTTTTCTGTCCAGTCCAGAGTCTTAAACTATCTTCCAGGGCATTAGTAAACAGTTTCGGGGATATGACATCCCCCTGTCTCACTCCCCTGCGCAGCTAGATAAGTTTAGTCTGCCGGTTCTGGACATGAACGGATATAGTCGCGGCACCATACAACCACCTCATCACCTCGATGTATCGCCAGTTCACTTGGCATCGCTGCAGAGATTCGAGAACATCCCAGGTTTCGACAGAGTCAAGGCTTTCTCATAGTCATGCACGCGAGTCGTGCAGTCGGCCATAGAAATCCTCTATTTCGGCGAGAATCTCCGGCTGTGAGGTGACGGTATTACCACATGATGGTTTTAGCTTCGTCAGTTGGGGCCTTCTCAATTGCTGGGTAAAAACTTTGGTTCCCCGATTTTGCTCGATACCTTCTATACAGCGTGTGTTGGAGCATCGGAAGTCCCGTCGCACTAGGGTGCTGATATTATGATTGAGGGCCCGCTTCTCTGACGAAGTGGCCTGTACATCATCCCGTCTCACATCCATTAGCTGAAGAGTCTCTGCCGATATTTCAAATCAATATTGTCAATTTGCTTGATATTAAGTTATTATATAATTAGACTAGCTGTGCCTACGGCTTTGCCCGCGTGCTTATTTCATTTGAAAGTACGTGTTATTCCAGTACCTACTTAAAAAGTACGAAATACCAAATTTCGTTTAGCCCTTAGATAGATTTTTATCGATTGCTCGGCTTCTTCTCATCGGATTGATATACCAGGTTTTAAGTCAAACCTTAAGCTATCCAATAGTGAAACCTGCATCGCAATCTGTTCAGTACTCCACTAGTTTCTTTTTTTAAATTGTCTATTGTTTATACTTTTTGGTACATGCTATAATTATAGATAAAGCTGCTGTCTAAACCATCATTCCTGTTTTGTCCATAGGCATCGGCAAGCTATCGGGCGAGGGCAAGCAGCTCGCGGACCCCGAGGTGCTCCGCCGGCTGACGTCCTCCGTGTCGTGCGCGCTGGACGAGGCCGCCGCCGCGCTCACGCGCATGCGCAGCGACCAGCCCCCGCCGCACCACCGCCACCACCAGGACAAGAAGTAAGGACCACCTAGGAGGGATAAGTGGGACTGGATCACCGGGAACATTCATTGTAACTGTTATTGTAAAAGCCCGATCTAAAGTAAATCTTAAGATTTCCCTATAAAACCTAAGATTTATACAATCTTTTAATGGTAAAAGTCTAAACTGTTCTGTGATCATCATTCATTTCGAACTTTTACCACGGTTCATTTGGTAAATCTTAAGATTGCAAGACAAATTAATATTAACGTGAAGTTTGACAAACAATAATGTGTTTTTACCTTGGAAAGTATATCACCTAGGCGATTATTTATAGAACACTTATTTTTCTTATAATTTTCTCTATAGATTATAATAATAATATATTCGGGTCAATTCACACCAATTACCTAGCTCCAAACTAGGATACCCTGTACTACGGGCACTAGACAACGGATACACATACATAGATACGAATAATACATCCATGACTCGGAAACAAACATTTCTGCTCATCGCCCAAATGATCGCACCTAGCGGGATTCGAACCCGCCATCGTTGGTTGACTTCGCAGTCAGGGTCACTCGGCCAACTGGTGGTCAAATTGGTACTTCATGTGTATGGCCAAGAAATCAAATTAGAACTATAAATAGTTAGGTTGGCTCGATACAAAAATGTTAATGTTCTTTCATGTCAATCTGATCAACGGCTGTTATCCTCGAACGAACAAACATACATACAAACACCAATTTAAAACCCCCAGTTAAAGAAGAAGTTAGTATAATGTGCCATAAACAAATTCTAGGAGCTATATATATATATATATCTCTATGTATATATACTACTAGCTATTGCTCTGAGAATAGCACAAATGTTTTTTAGCTTTCTAGTTGTTTATTGTGTTGTTTGTCGTATGAAGTAGTGCTGGCCTCTGGTGTCAGTTTGTCAGGGCTCTCGATGGCCTCTGATAGGGCTTAACGACTGCTATTCAAATTCAATTATTTATTCGCATAAATGTGGTTATACAAGGTGTTAAATGCTATAATTATGTGGCTTAACACATCACCAATTCAGGCATGCAAAATTTACATTAATGTTATAAAATAAATTAGGTATATCAAATTAAAATGAACATTAAAACCTTAAAATTAAAAATTACACATTTAGTACGTAATATTACACATATTTATAATATTAATGTTTATTAAATACGAATTATTAACATTGTCCTACATTAGAAGCATATTAATTTAATATACATCAAACGCCATATTTAGTTAAACTTATAATTAATCTATGTCCAAAGTATGCTATTAGGTATTCTATTTCAATGTCAGAAAATCGGTAACGGAGTAAAAACATTTGTCTTAAAGCCAAGATGACAATTTTGTCTTGAACTGCTTTATTGGGAAAAGCTTTGATTCCGGTAACTTGTTGTATATTTTTACTGACATAGCGTAACTGTTTCGCCTACATATCTCCGTTTTAATAAGAGGAAGTTTAGCTTATCAGGGAATCTTGTATTGAATCTACAAATGTCCTTATTACAATGAAAGAGCACGGGATTCGTTTTAATAAAAACGCAAGCCTCGAAGATGTAGAGTATTATTCAATAACAGCCGGGACCGACAGTTTAACGTGCCCTCCGAAGCACGGAGCGATGGAAACTTGGAAAAGTCATTGGTGCGGAGCATAGGATCGAACCCGGTATCGTTGGATTCTAAGTTGCACTATTGACCTATTAGGCTACCATCGCTCTAATTGTATATGGACGAGATAACATACTGATTTAGAAACGGAACCAGAATACGTCCAGGAATTTCGCAAGTTACTCAAGTATATGTTAGTGCTTTGCTTATACACTCCAGGTTTCAGGTTTCTACCCCAGGAAGATCTCTCGTCCCCAAACAATCCCTGAAATTTAATAGTAGGTTACTGCATCGAGCTGAAAGTGACTTCTTGCTGTACCGAGTGTTAGATTGGAGCCCGAGCTGTAGCGAGTGCTCTAAAAACGCGAGTGCAGCAAGAAGTCACTTGAGCGAGTGTCAGTAATCTGCTTTTCTTTCTACTAAAAACTATTATTACAATTGTCCACCTAAAACGGAAGAAGAAAGCACTTCATTTCTGCTCATCATAAAAACTGTGCAGAAAGTAAGTATGGAAATCCATTACTGCGCAGTTTTTTTTTTATTTAAACTAGTGAGGTTAGTAAGTATGGAAATCCATTACCAAATATATTTTTTTAATATGATTGCTACGGAATTTGCGGTAATTTAAAAGTCAATGTGACTGAAATTTTTACTGCTTACGTTTTAGGTGGACTATTATGATATGACTTTCTAGTGGAAAGGAAAGCAGATTACTGACACTCGCTCAAGTCATCATCAGACATGACAGTCAGTCATCATCTAACACTCGGTGCAGCAAGAAGTCACTTACCGCTCGATGCAGTAATCTACAATTAGTACTCGTAGTTATTTAATTTCCATTTACTTTATAACATGAATTATTTGTAAGGATAATGCGTTCTGATAATAGTAGGTAATAGTCGGTATGGATATTTAATCACTATAACCACAGTCGCGTCACTGACATTTAACTACGCGTGATTCTTCGTCATGCAGTCTCATTGTTGCCAGTCTCTCAAACTTATTTGTCATTGGACTAATTAATTCATTCATCATTTTTACTTGCTTCCAACAAAGTAACAAACAATCCCAGCTATTTGGTGTACGCGTATCTTCATAATAATAGTAGTTTGCATTGTCTACAATGTGTCCCAATTTCCGTTTGTGGCTTTGTTCTGTCGAGTTCCTCGTTTATTCTACTTTTGTACGAATACTTATCGCGACTTTTATCATTGTTTTGGCTAACTAAATTATTTATTGTTTACAACATACTTTGAGACTAACATTTTTAAAAGCGATGGTAGCCTAACGGTTCCTTAATGCAACTTAGGATCCTACGATACTGGGTTTTCTAAACCAATAACTTTTCCACCAAGTTATGTGCTGTTTTCCATCGCTCCGTGCTTCGGAGGGCACGTTAAGCTGTCGGTCCCGGCTGTTATTGATTAATAGCAGTCGCGCCATGTCAGAGGCGGCCCGGGCGGCCTGACAAACTGACACTAGAGGACAGCACTACCTCATACGACAAACAATCAAACATACACTTTTATCAGATGCTTTCCAAAGTTGTGCCCAACAAATACTTTCTGTTGTTGAACTAAGCGAGACTTGGTTGCAAAAAATATATAATTAAATAGAATTAAAACAAAACACTTCAGGCGTTTCCTGTCCTATATAAAAACGATTCACGTTATCGCTGAATTATTCACACCCGTTCAAATGATGACAATCCGAGAATTGAGTCCGAGAGCCGGCCGGCTCTCTGATCGGCTGCGGTCGAGTCTCACGATTCTCGCGTCGATCCGGATCGAGACGCGGCTCGCGACTGTGATCCGTTAAGCTTTGATCTTATCTGATGACCTCACATCACTGTGCAGCGTTCTGGAGTTTAAACTAGTTGGCTAAGCTTCTGCGATGTAAGTTTCAGCCAGCAATGCGGGTCGACGGCGACTGGTACAACACCCACAGTGGCGTCGTCTGTCGGCGCGGATGGCGCTCCCTCCCTCGCCGAGGCGTGCTCCGACGGCGACGTCGGCACGGTGAAGAAGCTCCTCACCGAGGGTCGCTCGGTCCACGAGACGACCGAGGAGGGAGAGTCCTTGCTGTCGCTGGCGTGTTCGGCGGGGTACTACGAGTTGGCGCAGGTGCTGTTGGCTATGCATGCGAGCGTTGAAGACCGTGGGATCAAGGTGAGTCTCATAGATTCGTAACCAGTTATATTTTTAGCTACATTCCATTCGAGCGTTTTACCAAACTGGTCCACCACTCGTGGTCATTATGGCAAACCTATGGTCAGTAGTGCCATGTTCCGCTATCTAACCTGATGTTGAGTTACGTTGTGGTCGACTTTTGTCTACCGAAAAATTCAGGAGCTCCATAAAATATTATTTCAAGGCTTTATTACCGCAAGCAGGATTCCATGATAACCAAATAGGCGAGTTTTGGCATGAAGTTTTTGTGTATCAAAGTTTTCTATAATTTTGACATTGATCAGCGTTTTTACCCGACTGCACGCACGGAGGGTAATGTGTTTATCAGTTTATGTATGTATGTTCCTTTGAGGCACTATATAGACCAAACGCGTGAACCGATTTTGATGATTCTTACGTCAATCGATTTGTCTCAATCTTGCGAGTACTACTAAAGACATGACAGTAATCAAAATTCAATATGACGACAACCAGACGCCATATTGTAGAAAAAAAAAGTCGTTGATCTATGTTAAGTGGGGATCATTGAATGGGTATTTGAAAACCATCTTTAGGGTTTCTCTTATCAGTTTTCATTTCACATGAGCATTTAGGATCTATAACGATTTAAAGTCATTCACTCATTTTAGTATTGTTTGCAGTCTGGTTTTTTAACACTGTCGATTATGTGTTGTTACCGCTCTTATTACAGAACTCTATAGGAAGTAACAGTATTGGAGAAGCTAATACAATGTTTTGTGCACCCCAGGGCGACTGCACTCCTCTCATGGAGGCGGCCTCCGCCGGGCACGTGGACATCGTGCGGCTGCTGGTGGCGCACGGTGCCGACGTGAACGCCGTGTCGGGCTCCGGTAACACGCCGCTTATGTACGCGTGCGCCGGCGGGCACGAGGAGTGCGTGCGCGCGCTGCTAGAGAATGGCGCCAACGTCGAGGACCACAACGAGAACGGACACACGCCGCTCATGGAGGTACGTGTGTGTTTGAGAGATATGTATAAATAAACGCCGTGTCGGGCTCCGGCAACACGCCGCTCATGTACGCGTGCGCCGGCGGGTACGAGGTGTGCGTGCGCGCGCTGCTGGAGAACGGCGCCAACGCCGAGGACCACAACCAGAACGGATATACGCCGCTCATGGAACTAGCTGTTCCCGCGGTGTTGCCCGCGTGGTAAACCGTTAACTTGTTCGCAGCTAAAGTCCTTTTACCGTAAAATGTTTTACCGTTAACTTGTTCTCACCCACATTTCCATCCGTCCAGGCCGCCTCAGCTGGGCACGTGGGTGTCGCGAAGATCCTCCTCGAGCATGGTGCCGGCATCAACACCCACTCCAACGAGTTCAAGGAGTCAGCCCTCACCCTCGCCTGCTACAAGGGACACCTCGACATGGTGCGGTTCCTGTTAGCAGCCGGCGCGGACAGAGAACACAAGACCGATGAAATGCACACAGCGCTGATGGAAGCCAGCATGGATGGACATGTTGAAGTCGCCAGGCTGCTACTAGACTCCGGGGCACAGGTGAGATTCATACTCTCACTGGTAGAGTTCTCTAAGATCCTGCTACAAGCGCACCACAAGCAGCGAATCCAAGGAGTTTGGTATTGAACAACTCTTCTCTGTTTGATCAAAGGAAAAGTATGATAAATAGTTTTAACCTTACTTTATCTGAGAGAGAGCCGGAATTAGTGCAGAAGAATATAAAAATAGGATTTTTATAACTGTGTGCCTGATTGTAAACGTCACGCATGCCCAAGCGCTAACGCTGCAAAATCTGGCGTGTCACTGCACTGCGCTCAATCTGAGATATTGGTTTTTAAGTTTCCTGCTAAGTGATGTCGCTAAAAACATTACCCTGCGAACCGGAACACAGAAATGTTTGCACACTACTGCTTGGCGGTTGTATATCGGAGAAAGGTGGGAATTTTTGTAATCAGACTCATGCAAAATTGGCCTAGGTACTACTGCCCTAAATACTTAGGAACAATGATGTTGCCTATTTCCTGAATTGAAGGCTAATTTTGTTTTTAACATTAGCTGCGCCCCACGGCCTATGTCCGCGTGCATACTTTGTCATCTCGGTTCACCCTGTTAGGGAAAAACTCCATAGTGCTCCCCTAGAGTACCGAAGGAATATTTCTGCCAAATTTCATATTTCTAAGTTGTATTGCTGATATTGAAAAAATATAAATCTACAGAGATTTAAAAAAAATAGATTTAGTGTCGTCCCCGTACAGTTTCTTGGTGCTCTCTTCTCTAACGGACGTATTTCCGAAGCACTGGTAGAGTCAGAAAGGTTTTTCCTTTTCTTACTTAGGGCGGGTTCCACCATCTTACTTTAGCAATAACAAACATCGACATTTTAGTTAAAGTACCTTTTAGGCAAAGAATTGTTTCACCATCTGACAATTGCTATTTATCGTCATAACTAACTGTTAACCGTATTTATACTATAACATTAACTTTAACTGGGTTTATGGTGCAACCTAGCCTAAGTCTACTAAACTTTATTGATTTTATCTATTTATTTCTATTTTTTCTCTTTGTTCATGAGATGTTAAGTTTTGACTTGTAAAACTGCAATTATTTTATATTTTATAGAAAAAAACAGGAGTTATTCACGTAAAGCAGTTGGATTATGCCAACTAACTATACGAGGGTGGTCCGATAACTACAAAAGAAAAACGAAAAGTTTGGAAATGTGGTGATATATTTCTTAACATAGACTATGTTGAGAAATATATCGCCACCCTCATCCACCTCATCTCATCCATCCGCCATCTTTTAGCTCGATACACTTGACCCAGCGTTGCTCCAACTTCTTTAACGCGTCTGAAAATTACGTTTTCTGGAGGTCTGCAAAGTAGTCCTCCGTGGTGGCGATAACCTCCTCATTCGATTCAAATTTCTGCCCGGCGAGTGATTTTTTCAAGTATGGAAAAAAAATAAGTCGCACGGGGCCAAATCTGGAGAATAGGGTAGATGTAGCAGCAGTTCGTAGTCTAATTCGACCAAATGGGACCGTTTTTTCTGCAAATCGGCGTCGAATCGGCCCAATAATTCGGTACAGTAGAGCCCTGTGATCGTTTTGCCCTTCTCCAGGTAGTGGATGTAGATCATACCTTGTGAATTCCAGAAAACGGTGGCCATTACCTTTCCGGCCTATAGGACAGTCTTCGCTTTCTCCGGAGCATGTTCGCCGGGTGAAGTCCACTGTTTCCTTGGTCTCTGGTGTGTACCAGGATCCATGTTTCGTCGACGGTCACGAAACGACCCAGAAACTCCTTCGGATTGCGCTTATACAACGTCAAACACTACTCTGAAGTGGTCTCACGGTTGCGCTTGTTGTCCGGAGTGAGTAAACGCGGCACCCATCCCGCCGTCAGCTTTTCATGTAGGATATGACCCATGCGGTCTTTTGAGATGCCTATTGTCTCAGCTATCTCGCGCACCTTCAATCGGCGGTCTGCCAATACGAGATCGTGGACTTTAGTCACGTTATCCTCCGTGGTAGCCGTTTGCAGGGAACCTGGCCGTGGCTCATCAATCGAATTACCGACCGATATTGCTCTTTTTCCGATTTTCTAAATTCCGCGGAGACGCCCGTTTCCAAACGCAGTCAAAACAAAACTATGAGTCCGATTCGGCTGAAATTTTGACAGTAGCCGTCAACGGGAATGTACTTGGTGGTCGGGCTTCTTATCCGCACCTAGGCCGATCATCGGCCCCATTTGCGTGAAACGGGCGGCGACAGCTAGTTCAGCCACCCGATGTCCCTCAGGAAGGCCAGCAGCTCACGAATTCCTGCGCATGCATCCCTCAGGGTGAACTGTTCCCTTTGTGGCGCCACGCTTTCACACTCGAGGAGTACATACGTGGCCGTTTCTTCTGCCCCCATGCATCCTCTGCACAAGGGGCTGTCTGTGATAACCTAATCTGTGAAGGTGTTTGTTAAAAGGACAATGACCAGCTACAATTCCCACCACTTGTCGGAGACTGTCCCGTTTAAGGTTCAGAAGTTTTCAGGAGTTCCTCAGATTTAACTCCGGGAAAGCCTCCTTTGACCGTCTACTATCCTTAATACTTGCCCTTAGTTCTTGATGTAGTTTGTGTCCTTTGATGGATCCAGGCTCGAATTTGACTGAAAGGCAATGGAATCATTGACTCTGGCCCTACAGGGCGCATGCCCGAACCTCCTTGCCAGTTCATCAGCTGCATCGTTCCCTCTGGATCCGCTGTGTCCCTTTATCCATTGGAGAGTAAGGTAATTATGTCTACTGACCTCCAGAAGATGGTGACACTGGATAGCCCCGAGGATGTTCATACCTTTGAAGTGCTTTTAGGACTGCGGCGTTGTCGGAGAGTATTCTGATCTTAGAGTCAGTTACCTTCCTGCGCAGTATCACTGTTGCTGCCTGGATTATACCCACACATTCCGCTTGGAAAATAGAGCTGTGAGTACTCAGTGCTTCTGCTATTTGTTTGCATTTGTTGCAACGAGAATGTACTATACGATAGTAAATTTCTCTAACGATAGTGGCGCCATCAGGCGGTGAGGCTAGGTACTTATCGGACCACCCTCGTATGTTCTAACCATATCCGGTGGTCTTTCTCAAGGGAAGCGCAGAACACTCGCGAACGTGCTCGCTATTTTGCCTATTTCCAATACACACTTTGAGTTTGAAAGAAGGTTAACATTGCCCGTGAACTTTTCCCAGGTGAACATGCCAACTGACAGCTTCGAGTCCCCGCTGACGCTGGCGGCGTGCGGCGGCCACGTAGAGCTGGCGATGCTGCTGCTGGAGCGCGGCGCCAACATCGAGGAGGTCAACGACGAGGGGTACACGCCGCTCATGGAGGCCGCCAGGGAGGGTAAGTCGTCGTTAGAGCACAGCCGCCTGCCCGGGCAGTCCACCGGGACTGAGGAGGAACATGTTTGTCGTATGAGGAAGTGCTGGCCTCTGGTGTCAGGCTTACTGCTTCTAATCAATGATAGCCGGAACCGACAGCTTGATATGCGCTTTGAAGTTTATTTTTTCTCTTTTCCTCTTTTTTTATTGCTTTTTCATCTGTTTGTGAGCTACCTTGAAAGTTGCAGCCGGATAGCTAATCGGGAAATGGTCGAAATTTCAATTGCAAGATTCCAGGGGGCCTATTATGATGGTTTGCGAACAGCGCTGCTGCCGCTGAACTCGTGTCAGAGTCATAATTTCGCAATGCAAAATGACAAGTTTGACAGTAGTTCAGTTGCAGCATATTCATGTTCTCGCTCTCTAATCTGCTGCCAGATTGCTGCTTAGTGATAAGGCCGCCGATTGTACTATTTTGAGGTCAATGTTGATGTTCCAAAATTTAAGTTTTTTAGTGCAATAAAGAGTTATCTATCTATCTACTCTGCGCTTTCGGCCATCATAATCGCTGCCAGCAACGCAGTCATTACAGACCGCGGCAGTAATGTAACTAATATTATAAAGAGGAAAGATTTGATTGGTCGTATGTTTCTCTGTAACGGATAAACTCAAAAAATACAGAACCGATTTTAAAAGTTCTTTCACCTATAGAAAGCTACATTATCAGCGAGTAATAACAACATTAATTTATTTTTCAAAAAATTGGTCTTCGATGTGTAAATTGCAATAACCAAGATATCAAAAATACAGTACGCAATGTCATGTTGCCATGGAAACGTAATAATATAATGTCTGACGAGTACGTGAGTAATAATTCCTAATTGTCTATGGTCAAAAAACATAATCGTTGCCCGACGAAACTTACGACGGGTATAGTTTTGCTAAAAGTAAGAAAAATGGCGCGGTGTGAGCGCTACCCGTGCGAAGCCGGGGCGAGTCACTAGTGTACTATAAATGACGTGTTTCCTCTCAGGTCACGAAGAAATGGTCGCCTTACTGCTGGGTCAGGGCGCGCAGATCAACGCGCAAACCGACGAGACGCAGGAGACGGCGCTGACGCTGGCCTGCTGCGGCGGCTTCCTCGAGGTGGCCGACTTCCTCATCAAGGCGGGCGCTGACGCGGAGCTCGGAGCCTCCACGCCGCTGATGGAAGCCTCGCAGGAGGGACATCTGGAGCTCGTCCGGTGAGGAAACTACTCTGTCACTACTGTGCACTGTAGTATAATTCATCATTAAAGATCAAAAATGTAAATAAAGAAATGTCAACAAATGTAATTGTCAAAGTGACAGGTCAGGTGCGCTCAACCTGTTAAACAAAATATGATTTCCATTCAAATAGGTAATTATTAATACACACGATTCAAGAAACACATTCGAGTTTGGAGATTGAAGCACTAATGGAACAGACAGAAAAACAAAATGTTTCAAATCTCTGAGTTAATAATTCAATGTTATCATGTTATAATTTAAAATGAGTTAATATTAATGTCTATCATTTAATTATGCATTGCACAGTTTTCTATCAATATTTTCGTTCTGTCAACCCCTTTGTTCACGTTTTTGATCTTTAATTGTGAATCAGGATATAGGGTTTTCAGTTGGCAACAATGTATCTAGGGGGACATCCTATTCTCCGTTTTTGGTCCATGGTCGCTTCTCATTTGAGATGGGGGCAGTATGGGGTGTACTGTGCCACCTGCATCATAACTCCTTTACATAGCGGAGTGTGGTCTTGGGTCGCTGGCACACCTGCTCCATCCAGTGACAAAGATGGTGCAAATGAAGATGAAGATGGCTAATGAGTTGGTGTTAGGTTGTTGAGACAAATCATGCATTCCAGTTGTAATTCTTATTTTTCTCGTGGCCGGACAGTGCAGTGCCACATGCTCCACAGCCTCATTCTCCTGCATGCAGCCGCGACACAGAGGACTATCTGTGGCTCCAGTCATAAGCAGAGTTCATGGTCGCTATTCAAGAACACATCTTCCCTGAACTGCCCATCACATGCCACTGAGAAAATTCTCAATATCTCCTGCAATATTATAGTCTTATAAATGCATGGTTTGCATATCCAGTATCTCATTACGCAAAATAGTCTCGCTTTTCATATTCGTGCGTCACTCACTTATGGTAATAATTATTCAGCGATCCGTTCAAGCCGGGGCGGTGACGTTCGAGCGTGTACGGTTCACGCTTCATTCTCAGTAAAGTTAAACGCTGACTCGTCGATAAGCGGCTGACTTCACACAACGTTCGTGACTCGGGCGAAAGAGTAGGAATGCTTGTTACGCTTTCACGCCTTTATTACTCAGCCGATCATCATGAAATTTTGCACTCACATTGTCAGGGGTATAGAAAAGGACATGGGGTACCTTTCATCAAGTTTATCACTTCGATATCTCAAAGTGAAAGCCGTCAGCGGGTGAAACCGCAGGGCGTAGCTAGTTTACAATGAAATACTTAGACTTTGTTGTTTTGTTTGTAGGTACCTTATCAACGCGGGCGCGGACGTGCATGCGCAGACGCAGACGGGCGACACGGCGCTCACGTACGCGTGCGAGAACGGACACACGGACGTGGCCGACCTGCTGCTGCGCGCCGGCGCCGCGCTCGAGCACGAGAGCGAGGGAGGCCGCACGCCGCTCATGAAGGCGTGCCGCGCGGGGCACGTGTGCACCGTGCAGTTCCTCGTGGGCAAGGTACGTGCTATGTCGTGCTCACTTGCTGCTGACATGACAAGTCCTCATCATTGTATAAAATCATGGTCAAACCTCATTACAGATATCAATTAAATACCCTAAAATACGACCATTTTTTGACGAATAGCAACAATAGCTTGTTGTTTTACCTATTTGAATTAGATTTACTTTCAATAAAAATATTCTATTCGACCGATCATTAAAGCTTACTCTAAAAGATTACATTTATTTCCTCAGGGCGCTGACGTTAACCGGATGACGGCGAACGGCGACCACACCCCCCTCTCACTGGCGTGCGCGGGCGGCCACGTGGACGTGGTGAAGTTCCTCCTGGCGTGCGACGCCGACCCCTTCCGCAAGCTGCGCGACAACTCCACCACGCTGATCGAGGCGGCCAAGGGCGGCCACACGGCCGTCGTGCAGCTACTGTTGGACTACCCGCATTCCGTCATGTTGCCGAGAGGTGAGCGACCGATTGTATCTTCCGCAAGCTGCGCGACAACTCCACCACGCTGATCGAGGCGGCCACACGGCCGTCGTGCAGCTACTGTTGGACTACCCGCATTCCGTCATGTTGCCGAGAGGTGAGCGACCGATTGTACCTTCCGCAAGCCGCGCGTCAACTCCACCACGCTGATCGAGGCGGCCAAGGGCGGCCATACGGCCGTCGTGCAGCTACTGTTGGACTACCCGCATACCGTCATGTTGCCGAGAGATGAGCGACCGATTGTACCTTCCGCAAGCTGCGCGTCAACTCCACCACGCTGATCGAGGCGGCCAAGGGCGGCCACACGGCCGTCGTGCAGCTACTGTTGGATTACCCGCATTCCGTCACGTTGCCGAGAGGTGAGCGACCGATTGTACCTTCCGCAAGTTGCGCGACAACTCCACCACGCTGATCGAGGCGGCCCTAGGGTGGCCACACGGCCGTCGTGCAGCTACTGTTGGATTACTCGCATTCCGTCACGTTGCCGAAAGGTGTGCGACCGATTAGTGAAAGTGCAAATGAAGAAGTATAAGCTACCAAATGATTTGAAATCCATTCTGTCCATACTTCCATACTTTATTTATACAGTAATATGGACAACACGGTCTGCAAGTTCCGTGACGTATCAGAAACTTAAAGTAGTATGGTGTAAATGTCCCCAGGCAACAATGGTTGCGCGGAGGCCGAGCCCGCAAACGCAGGCGGGCTGAGCGCGGCGCAGGCGGCGGCGCTGGGACTGGCGCACGCACCCGCGCCTACCGCGCCGGCCGCGCGCGCGCTGCTGCCGCACCACCCGCACCCCGCGCCGCACCCCACACCTCACCCCGCGCCCCACCCCGCGCCCCCCGCGCAGGACCTCCCCGCCAACTTCGCCAAGGTCTACCTCGACGGTTAGTACGCTATTTAATCGACTTCACAAAAGAAGGACAAACTTTTTTTTACATATTTTTTTGCCTTTCTCCTTCAGTAGCGGACAGATTGAAATGGTATACTCTCGAGGTGGTCCCATATAAGTTGTATCAAAGGAGATGTTTCAGAAATGTATGGAGCCTGGGCCAGGTCTGTGTACACCATTCTCAAAAATAGATCAGATAATTTCAAATCATTTTGTACTACCCATTTTCCAAAAAACGGCTTAATTTGGTGGCACAAAACAAGAATTTACGCTTGGAATTGCAACGCACAACAAAGAAACCATCATGGCGGAACTAAGATCGAAGATGTCATTTTGACGTTGGACATATTTACTTTGTCGTATCTCAGCAATATTGATCATATCGGTTTCAATCCGTAAGATTCATTAATGCGTTGCGATAAAGTTGAAATTGCTATGAAGAAAGTGACAATCTGATTGAAATAAGTGACAATCTGAAACCAAGATACGGAATCGTACTGCAGGGCCCCGACCAAAGAACTTGGTTTCAATCAGATTGTCACTTTAATCATAGCAATTTCGACTCTATCGCAACGCATTAGTGTTAGTGATATTGACAATCTGATTGAAACCAACATACGTGGTACGTGTGCCGGTTTCTTTATGTAATTAAGCATAGAAACAGGTTTTTGGAAATATAAATTCGTAAAATAGCAATTGATAAGATAATTGTTTATCTGATGATGTACGGTGAGAACTTTGTGCTCTGTGGCGAAACCGACCAACAACTAACAGGAGGGCGATTCTCACGTAGTGATATAAATATCACATTAGATAAATGTCGAAAAATCCATACATTTTTCGATATATATATCTATTGTGATAGATATATATCGAAAAATATACGATATATATATATATATATATATATATATATATATCACTTCGTGAGAATCGCCACCCAGGGACACAACATTAACAACCCTACAGGTGACATAGTTTTTTTTTACCACAGAGTAAACTATCATTGAGGCGACGCCATATTCCAAATACAGCCAAAAGTCGATATATTTATTATTTATGTACCACTAAAGTACACATCTAAGCGGATTATTTGTATTTTTCCTAAATTCCACGGATTTTTCTCGATTTTTTGAGGTAGTGTACACAGATCTGGCCCATTATGAAACATCTCCTTTGGATCAGTAGTTTTTTTTTTAGCTATTAGTTAACCATATGAGTTTTAGCCATTTGAAGTTTATTTATATGAGTATGACTAGCGTACTACTCCTTCGAACTCCATTTGGTATCCATCAGGTGAAACTGTAGTCTAACGATTGCCTGGTCCGTAATAAAAATATAGTTGAAATTGCATCTCGAAAAACACACACTGTTTGTGGCTAAGTTCACAGAGGCAAAGTTATAATGTGCATACTATACCCTTTTGCAGTACATAGTTAGTATAATCAACTATTTAATTCGACACTGATCAATTGACTGAAAATTCAATTAAATTGAGATATGGTGGTAGCCCTACCACAGAGGGCTTTGCCAAATCCGAAAACCCGAGTTAAATATTCCTAGAATATATTTCTTTGCAAAATTATCCTCTCATTATGTCCGAGAGTACGAGTTAAAAAAATGCACTGGATAAACTGGTTTTCTGCCAACTGTACTCTGGAATACATACATTTATCATTGCCTACCGTGTCAAATAATTCATGTGTGCTAATCGTTACGTAATAACGACCTATTACATGAATTCGAATCTCTTCAGAGCAAACTAAGCATCTTCTCGAATAACACAGAGCGTGGTGTGGTCCCAGGGCGCAAAAAGGGCGGCGGTGGCGGTGCGGCAGCGCCCCCTGCGCCGGCGCCGGCGGCGGTGGCGCCCCCCGCCGCGCCCCCCAAGCACAAGTGCGCGCGCAAGCAGCGCACCGCGCCCCCGCACTCCGACCACCACCTGCCGCCGCCGCCGGATCTACTCGACGAACACGTGAGTCGCACACACACACCCTCCCACACCGTCACACACAAACACGCGCGCGCATCAACTGTTCGCGAGACACGACACTAAGATAATAATATCCTTAAGATAAACTTGAGGCTTCATCGCGACTGTCACTTCTGCAGGGTTACTCGCAAAATCGCTACGGCTATTATAGAAAGCAAAGAGAATGCTCGGAATGAACTGCAGAATGAATGACATGCAATAACGATACGAAAAAAGCAACTGACGCTTGCGTTAGATCCTTGTGCTAATCTTGATGCTTCATCGCGACTGTTTATGCAGGTCTACTCGCAAAATATACTCTACTCTTACAAATGTTCGTGACGGCTATTATAGAAAATAAGAGAATGCTTGGAATGAACTGATGAATGAATGACATGGAAAAAACGATACAAAAAAAGCAACTGACGTTTTCATTAGATCCTTGTGCTAATTTTGAGGCTTTATTTATTTATTTTATTTTATTTTCTTAGGAAAACTACAGCCACGGATAGTACTTAGGTTAACAACTACGGTTATACATGCAGCTTACAAAAGTTTCCACATATGGGTAATAAAGTACACAGTACAATAAACAAAATGTTGACTAAGTAATACCACGCTGAGCCATCTCAACAAATTTCGTTTATATTAAAACTTAATGTTAATATATAGCTAATATTTTTTTTTATTATAAACTATGTTTAATTATTGTCATCAGTGCCGAAGAAGTCACGATATATGAAATTTGTGAATACATTGTATCTACTATTGAAAATATCAATGTCTTTAGAGTAAGAATAATTAAATTTCTTACATACACGGGTAATATAGGAGTTTTTTCTATATTTTGTGCGACAAGAAGGCGCACAAGCGCAGTGCAGTGACGCGCAAGGTTTTGCAACTATGGTTCTGGGTGGCACTGCAACTTTTATGGGCAGGCGTGACGCTTACCATCAGGCGAGCGACCTGCCCGACTCGTCACTCAATGTAAAATAAAATATGACAATGCTCGGAATGAACTGGTGAATGAATGACATGCAACAAAACAAAATGTAGCTAGTATATATGTAGTCGGACAGCTAGTATGTTTAATAGTAATGAAGTGTGAACTCATGATGGAGCCTCAAACTCACAGAGACAAGTAGACACAGCTTATTACAGCTTTCTAACTCATCAAATATCTAAAATTAAAATTAGTAAAACATTATTTGTTTACAGTGAAGATTGAGTTTACATCAGCCATACTTAGCACAAATCAAATCAAATCAAATCAAATTTCCCGTGCCGCATTGCTATGTTGAGATTGACAGGACAGTCACAGTGGCGTAACGTAATTTCTGCCACCCTCTCTCCGGTCAAAGATTAGCCACTTTCTATATTCGGAATTTATTTCAAAATGTATGTTGTGGCGATATAGCAAAATTTATCATTTCATTAAATGGTTGGCCACATCATGTTTTTTTTTATTTCTTGAAATGATCGGTGACATCAGGTTACATCATGAAATAGTTTGGCCAGATGAATGATTTTCGTTTGACCTAATCCTAGCTACTTCATGATTATGGTCAAACATTAGTGATCATATTGTAAAATAGTTACATTATCCACCGCTAGAGGCGCTAGGCGGAAGCCCGACTTGGTCGTGATAGGTTAGAATAGGTTCGTGGTTTTCTGTAGTTTTGAAAACCTATCTGTTTGAACACCTTTGGTATCATGAAAACCCTACATTAATGATATGGCCAAAAGATGATTGAAATATCATTAAATTCAACGTTTTTTTAAAAATAAATATAGAAATAAAGACAAATCACACCAATTGGAGTGATTTGTCACGAATAGCCCCAAATTAGGGTGGGTACCCGGTGCTATGGGCACTAGACAACGGATAAACAAACATAGATACGAATATATATGGTCAGTTTTACCTGGCCATTTTATGAAATAGAAACATTTCATTAAATTATGGACCATTTCATGAAATGATCAACTGTACGATATCGCCACGACACAATCTGATAACCTTTTTAAAAATAATGTTTTGTCGAAGCTATTACAAAATAATAGTAAAGTCACTACAAAGACCCGAGCTAAGCGAGTGCAAAAAAACTTAACAGTGTATGTAAAAAAGCTTAACAGTGTATGTTAAAAAACTTAACAGTGTATGTAAAAAAACTTAACAGTGTATGTAAAAAAGCTTAACAGTGTGTGTAAAAAAGCTTAACAGTGTATGTTAAAAAACTTAACAGTGTATGTAAAAAAACTTAACAGTGTATGTAAAAAACAAAGTAATTAATCTCTGAATGTGCGCGACAATTTCGAGCAAAATGTTTGTGATTGGCTTTCCGGGCCACTTTCCAAATCTCGACGGGCCACGGGTTGAATATAGTTGATTTACATTTTTATATCATTCATGTACCAATCATTATGTAGCGCGAAATTTATGTTTTTACTGGAGTAAACATTTCATTTCAAGGAATTGCAGCTATCATTAAATTGAGCATTGTTTCTACTTGTCTCTAAACTGCCAAACCCTTATTGTTCGTCCTTACTGTTTTTTTTTTCTGTAATTCGAAAGCTACAAATCCATGTGTTACAGAAATTAGTACAGTATCTTTTATATGAGATTTTTCAGTATTTTAATTGGCACCTCTCATTCTCATCAACAGAACTAATTTTATTAATATTTATGTAAAGTATCGTACTTATTTGTAGTGCCTCCCGACCATAGGCAATGTTACCAGCAAAGATTGCAAAGATAAGGCTTGTAAAGTATTCGAAACTGACTTATTTATTTCTAATCTATATCAAATACTTTGATCTTTGAGGGTAACAAAACAAACCTGAAACAAATACTATAGAACATTATCAATTAAAATAGCTTCTTAAGACCTGCATTTGTTAATCAATCTTTTATAATCGTCTCGTTACGTATGTACTAAAGAATAAAATTATAAATTCGTCTTATTTATTTCCACTAAATGTCTAATTTCGGATTTGCATTTTAATCGGTGTATTTCAAAGTCATGTTTTGCTTTTTTTAGTTTGTTTCTAAGACCTGTAACATTTTAACTTATAACTTGGAAGTACGGACGCCGACCAAGAAGAACTTCGTACATTGACCCCTTATAACTTATCTCTATCGCTCGCGAAGAAATCTATTTCCTTCTCGCTCGCACATTACTAATGTGCGAGCGAGAGGGATAAGTAATGAGGGGTCATTGAACGAAATTCCTTCTGTATTGTGACCGGGCTTTAGTACTTCATAATTCGAAATTTCACACACCTACATAAATGAGTAGGCAACCATTTTTATTTGTTAAAAATGCACGCGTCGCGTATCTCCTACCGAAACTTTTCTTGGACGCGTTCTGTTCTATAGTATTTGTCTAAAACAGAAAGGCTTCCCTAACTCGCTTCAACCGTACATACGGAATAACAACAATAATCCTATCTCTTTTATAGACCTTTTCATTTCCGATTTGTTACCTTGTGACACCATTCGAAATTCAAATGTTTCCAACAGTGTTGGCGTTTTTCAAAGGAAATAGTACATTTACGAACTGGAAATCAGTTTAACTTATTATTTTTTGTAGTTCTTAATTAGATAGATAAACTATTTAACTACTATAAAATATTAAAATTACACCATTATAATAATAATAATAATAATAGTAATCTACGTTTTTATTTACGCTGAGCCCTATAACGCTCGCACGTCCCAGTTATTCTCTATTATTTTATTTACGCTGAGCCCTATAACGCTTGCACGTCCCAGTTATTCTCTATTACTTTATTTACGCTGACCCCTATAACGCTCGCACGTCCCAGTTATTCTCTATTATTTTATTTACGCTGAGCCCTATAACGCTCGCACGTCCCAGTTATTCTCTATTATTTTATTTACGCTGAGCCCTGTAACGCTCGCACGTCCCAGTTATTCTCTATTATTTTATTTACGCTGAGCCCTATAACGCTCGCACGTCCCAGTTATTCTCTATCATTTTATTTACGCTGAGCCCTTTAACGCTCGCAAGTCCCAATTATACTCTATTATTTTATTTACGCTGAGCCCTATAACGCTCGCACGTCCCAGTTATTCTCTATTATTTTATTTACGCTGAACCCTATAACGCTCGCACATCTGAGTTATTCTCTATTATTTTTTAATAATGACGTTGTTGTAATTTAAATAATTGAAGGTAGTTACTTAATTTATCTATCTAATTACTACAAAAAATATTGCATATATGTCAAATTTCCTTAGACAGATATTTCCAGTTCGTAAATGTACTAATTTATTTGAAGAACTCCCACACTATTGGAAACAAGTGAATTAAACGCGGCCACGCGTGCGCATTACATCTGATGCAAAGGTCTATTGTTGGCTTTCACAATACTATCATATTTCATCTGTTTGTGCTTGCTTCCCACGGTGTAGATATGCCAGCACGCGATGGCTAAGGTATCCCTACCGCCGGGCTTTACATGGAAGGACATTAACAAGAATAAAAATAAAGACCACACTAAAAATAAAACCAAAGTGAGTCCTTCTTCTGTATTCAAATCGCTAATGAACTTCTTGTTTTCTTAGTTTGAGCGCCACTGGCTAATAGCACTGGCTTGATTCATTTATGTTTATTTATTGAACACTGACTCTATGCTTTTGTAGATATTAGATACAGTTGACAAAACTGAGGCGAGAAGACACGTCAAACTTAGTTATTTTTTTAATAAAATATATATCGACTAAGCTGTAAATATATTGTCTTTTAACATTTTATCAAAGGAGATTGCCCGTTATAGTATGGACAAATGTACTATGTCATCATTATCATAAAAATGACACAATTTGCATGAATGTACTGTCATTGTTCTATAGTATTTGAACCATTTTAAATCACAAGGCAACAAATGTAACAACTAAATGGCTATAATTGAACTATAAACTATAGAAAATACATAATTTCATCAAATAGTTTCATATTGTTGTTATCATACCATACCACAAAGTTAGAAATTCAAAATAACTAAGTCCATTTCTTCTCGCTTTTGTTGAAGGGTCGTAAAAAAACGATCTAATTGGTTAGAATGACAATAGTTTAATGCACGTAATTGCTGTTTAGTAGTCTAACCACACGGCAAAGATTGGTTGGCACAGGCAAAGGATAATTGGTCTGTCTCGTTTTGAATAGCTCAGTGCCGGTTTAAAGGACCTTTTTTGTGACCCGCGCGGATGGTAAACTCTACTCAACCAGTGCTCTCAAGTTAGTTTAACCACTAAACCTGTTGGTTATGTTAGCTCTTATAAGACGTAGGGTAAATAAACAGGTGGCAACCCCACGCAAATATTGGCATGTCACATAAAACCAAATGATAAGACTGAAGACATATGTAGTAGATTTTAAGAAATAATGCGGTGTGGTAGGATTATTTTCTTTTTCATCACTTGATCTACTAAATATGGCTTCAAAGTCTTAATTTTCGACGAAGACAAAATTTGAGAGTAGTGCCAATATTAGGCATCTTCTCCTATACACCGTGTTTTTTTTTTTCTTAAATGCATGTATTCAGTCCATTATTTAGAATCGTTCTATAGCTTTCAATAAAAAAAAAGCCTTAAGCTGAAATGTCTATTTCACTAAACATATTAAAAAGTCGCGGCGCGGGTGCTCCGTCAGGCGTAGGCTGAAATGTCTGTTTCACTAAACATTTTAAAAAGTCGCGGCGCGGGTGCTCCGTCAGGCGTAGGCTGAAATGTCTATTTCACTAAACATATTAAAAAGTCGCGGCGCGCGTGCTCCGTCAGGCATAGCGGGCGATGCGCGACTCATGTCGCAGGAATTACAAGTTAGAATTTTGACTAATTTAATAAATGCCTATTTGAATGTTTTATTTAATTTGTATATTTAGTGCTACAGATACATTTTGTTGCATGGACTGAGTACATACCTACATTTAAGAACTATATCGAATTAAATTTCAGGGTGTATATTTTTTTATCTTAAGCAAGAAACGGCTATCGGTAAAATAATATTCATGTTCATCTAGATTCTACTGGTGGTGAGAAAAAGACAAGACAAACCGCGCGATACTAAGTTTCATACTAACTATTATTATTTGATTAATCTGTTGTTTTACTACACGTTCTTCACCGCCCACGCTACCGTAAGCGAGACTATGAAGTAAAAGTGATTCCACGATGCAGAGAATATCCCTCAGTGGCATAAATTTATGTTTGTAGAGGTTGTAAGCTTCGGAAAGACAATCTTATAATTATAGAGGCGTAAATAAAACCACCCGAGTCCGTAGTTAAATTAAGACTTAATAAGTATTACAATTCCGCCAGCGTTCTACAGCTCTCAAGGTTCTGTCAACTGCTTAGACTAATAACTGCTTGCCATTTCGTCCTACTTCTAACCTTTCTTTAGTCGAACATTCTGAAGCATACGCGTACTAACAGCCGCTTGAAATGCTTCGCCAAACTCTTTGCCCTGTGTGTAGACTGTTTATACACTCGAAGAACGTTCGGATTGACTGGAAACTGTGATTGCAGAGAGGCGAGGTGCTCGTCAACCAACCGCGCACCGACTCACTGAGCGAGACTGAACGAAGCCTGATTGATTTGGGCGACCAGTCTGGTATGTATACTTTGCTATGTTGTTTTATATGCTGTGTAGATTTAGAATAGTGCAATATTAATTGCCGTGAAGTCTGGAGACGACAAAGTCATAGAGTGCCTTATATTTTAAATTATACAGAAGACTCAAGCCCTGGCATATTCTCCGTTAAATTTAAGGGCGATTTACACAGAAGTGAAATCGTTCAAAGACAAGGCGCAAACGCTACATTTCAGTACATGAAATGGAAAATGTGAATCAGTGAGCACATGTTAATGACGGGTTAAGTCGTGAATAAAAAAAATGAAGTTTCATTAAAATAAACTATGTACAACTACTAAACTACTAAAAAAAAGATTACTTAAACTACTCTTTTTTTCTAAACTACTATTGTACTATATCAATTTTGGTTAAATGTATGTGGGATTACACTGAAGGATAAAAAAATTACGAGCGAGCCTTACAGTAGTCGCCTAAGATGTGTAATATCTGACACTTCTAGAACAGCGCACACTCATTGGTCATCTGATCTATAGATCTTACTTTTCGTCATAAAAATGTATGTCTGAATAGCTCAGCCGGGAACCGTTCGGCTGATAGTCTGAAGTTCTGACGTAGGTACCTAAGTTCTATTCCCGATTGAAGTGCTTATTTTGCGATATAAAATTTGTGTTGCCTTCCAGCTTGATAGCACCGCGTGTGTAAGGAAGGGCTTACACACTTCGGGTTACACACTGTGAACACTTTTCACGAAATAACCCATAGATTTCAGGAAAGCGAGCGGAAAGAATACTTTTTGAGATAATAATAACTTTATATTAAAACATTTACATATCATGGCAAAAAAACGAGTCTTCTTGTGTCCAGACACATTGTTTATGCGGGTACGAAGAAAACCAATAAAATTTTAAATTTTTAGCAAAAATTCTAAGTTTGTAATTGTAATAGTGCCGAGATCCTTCACAAACAGTAATCAGAGCTGAATATCTTGGGAACGTCTGCACCGATTTCTCACAAAAAAAGCTAAGAACCATCTGGCCATATCTTTCTAATAAAAGTCCATACATTTGGAAGCTACGATGTAAAAAACAAACACACAAACTACACAGATTAAGGCTCTAACTTTAAATACTCCTCCGTACTCATCGGTGGTTTAAAAAACAAGACTTCTTGTTATCGAGTTAAACAAGAGACGTCGTTTTATAGGGCTAAACAAAATTCGTCTTTTTACCGAGATAAACAAAAGACGTCATTTTATCGAGCTAAACCAAAGACGTCTTTCTTTCATTGCTTTAATGTTAATAATGTAAGTAAGTTAGTAATCATTATCCGTTGAATGTGGCCTAAACAACCTAATTACTGTGTGAAGGTCCGCCGACGCTCGCCACGTCGGCGCTGCACGCCCTGGACCTTCAGTTCTGCGCTCAAGGCAAGTCCTGGCACCGTGTGACGTCATCACCGTCATTTTGTTTTGCTTGCGCCTTCACATAACCACTTACCTGACTTAAAAGTCCGATAACCAATCGCAGTAAGCTGTACTTAATCGCCATTCATTTTGTAATGTGTATTCATGTAACCACAACCAAAGTAACTCCCTGGCGGCTATGCCATAGATACAAATGCTTTTTTCCATCTTCGATCCATTTCCATCCATGGTTTTATTTTATCATATTGTATCACACTGTTAACCTTACTTCTTGGTACTTTATCATTTGAAATTGCAGTAATTTATTGTCACTGACATGTAATCAGTTTTTTTTTAAATACATTCTCATCAATTCAAATGAAACTCAATACATTTATTCCTAATTATTGATTCTAAACTGATGTCTATCTTAAAAGATACACACGTAGCGGGCAATGCAAGGCGAAAAGCCGTCATTGTATTGGGTCTTTACTATGTGCAGCGGAGAGACGAGCGAAAGCGAAAATTCGCATCGTAATGTTACGTTTCCGCTCTTCATCACCGCATACACTTTATTCAAACTCAATTTAGTGTAAAATTGGGTCTTTGCTGTGTGCGTATGTCTATGTGCAGCGGAGAGACGAGCGAAAGCGGAAATTCGCGTCGTAATGTTACGTTTCCGCTCTTCATCATCGCATACACTTTATTCAAACTCAATTTAGTATAAAAGTACATCGTAGTGCTACCCGCTCCCGCACGTCATCCTGTCCAACGAAAGTTCATACTCGAAAGGGTTATAAAAACTTCGTTCTACCTCAGCCACTTGCCCCCTTTTAATTCTATCCCTTTCCCTCCTTTATCGTAACCTTTTCGATATCTATCGACTTGCGATTGGCAGCCCTTTTTAAAAGGTTTGTCATTGTTTCATTTGTGAGCATTTTAGACTTAATCACAACATTCTCGGCCCTATAAGCAAGCTCCAAGTATATTTATATGCGTGAAATGTATAGGTGTGACGACCATCCACCCGCCTACGACGCCGCCGTACCCACCTCCCCAGCAACTGTTCCCAGTGCAGCAGCTAGCAACTAACCTCAGCCAGGTGAGTTTGTATACTTTTGTTCTCTTTGTATTTCTGTGTTTTCTGCGACTAAATTAAGACGTCACCGTTGTTAAAGTGTACGCTAAAATTAAGACGTCACCGTTGTTAAGAAAGTGTACGATAAAATTAGGACGTCACCGTTGTTAAGAAAGTGTATGATTAAATTCCGGTTGTTCCTGCTCCAGAATGTCCAGAATTGATACAGATTGCTTTTGTACATTAAAACATAGAGCAGTGATTAACTAGATTTAAGTTAAGGGACAGTCTTATCTATTCCTATTAATGAGAGTGAAATCCGTTTTATTAAATTAGTTCGTATTTGTTGACAGATTAGTGTTTATTTCCAGTATAAAAAATGTAAGTCATCGTTTGGTGGTACCTACAAACAGAAAACAAACATATTTAGAACTAGCTTTTGCCCGCGACTTATTTTACCGCGTTAAAAACTATCCTATGTTCTTGCTCAGTTTTCATACTGCCTCCATACCAGAATTTATTAAGATCGGTTCGTGAAAAGTTTACAAACAGACAGTTATACAAAGTTGCACGCATACAGTTAAACATATTTGCTTTCGTTGAGAAGTCACTTGTCGCAGAAATAAAACCATCCCAATCCTTCAAAATCATCCTTTCACACTTAGAACATTCCAATAGAAGAGCGACCACGAGCCAAGGCGGCGCGTAAATGTGCCAAGTTCAATTGCAAGTTTCTATTACTGGACGCTTTGCAACGGCTCGACCACCACCTCGGCGAAGTGGGGAGCGTTGTCGCGGTAAATGCAAGTCGCTCCCCCAATATTTTGTATACGAAATAATACCTAGTTTGATGTATTAGATTCAAGTCATTGCACTTGTTTTAGGATATTTAGTACACACATGAATCTGATTAAAAAAATGACATAGTTTATAGTTTAAATACTATTTAATTTTGATAGATTAGTAAAACATTCGTTATACATTTTAAAAGAGTAGGGTAGATGTAATGTATAAGCCTTGTAATGTAAGCACGATCTTCATTTAGTCCTGTACTAGTTTGAATTCATATGCAAGAATTAGGCAATAAGGTTGATAATGAGCACTTAACAATTTTTGCGAATACATAATTTTTAAAATTTCGAGGCATTTCATCCAGCAAGAGTATCACTTTTGTTCTCCTGTAAAATTCACAATAAACAGTTACAGTGTTATTATACTTCCGAGGTACAGACTACAGATTCATAAAAACATCCGAACAGCTTTTACAGTGCTAATGCTTTCAACAGCACCAACTGCAAGAGCTGCAACAGCAGCAGTTGGCGCAATTGGCGGCGCAGCAGCAGCAACACCAGCAGAAGCACAAGCCGACTCCGCAGCAGTTGCAGCAGCAATATGCCAGCGGAGTGGAGTTGCAGCAGGTACAGTGACCTACCACTAGTCACTCCCATCTGCACCTTTTGGCCTGCAGCGTCTTTTTGCCTCTCATCCCCGCGCGTTAGTAAGTCGTAAGAGAGAGCAAGACGCGTTGCAGTTATCTGATCGCATTGGGCTGCGTTAGAGATAGTCCCAATCTTTGTCGCTTCCAGTCATGGCGACTATTACATCCAGTTACGCGTGTCACATCAAGCTCAGCCAAGAAGCTGTCACATTTGACAGTCTGTTAACTAACTCACTTTGGATTTCCGAAACGCAATTCATTTGAAAATTAGCTAAATGATTGTCGACAAGAGATTATTTTATTGATATGATCACACTTGATAGGTTCATTCTCTTTCGTTCATTGTTTATTGTTTTTTTTTTATCTGTGTGGACAATCAAAAACTAAAGAGACAACGATAGAGCTCTGTTCTTGGCTCTTGTTTTTGATATAACATCAATCAAATTATTTTGATTGTAGTAAAAGTGTACCGCCGATTTCTGAAAGGCGTGTCACATGAAGTAAATAAATATATGTAATAAGGGTTGATGAAGGATTTAAATATGATGTTCCATTAATCCTAGATATATTTTATAGGTCAGTAGATATTAACTACCCTTCAGTAACGTATTCCAGTCGTTAACACTTGGTCAAAAATGTGCAATTAACTAATTGCAAGTTAACAATCCTTTGACATGCGAAAAAGCTTTCCGGAAACCCATTATCGCTTATATTGACGTTTAATTTAGGATTTGACATTTGCGCTAACAGACTGTAACATGAGATTTTCAGCAACCCAAAATGCGTTTAACAAGAGATTAACAGGCTCATGGGTAATTTTTTCGCTAATTTACGTTCCAGAAACCGGGCGTTAGACTCTCATTCCTGCGCGTTTACAATTCGTTATTCGTACGAGAGAGCGAGACACGTTTCAGTATCAGCTCGCACTAACTTGTATTGAAGATAGTTGCCCTCGCTACTAGCATTTATCTGTACTGGCGGCTATTTGCTTTGTAATTCCTGCGCGTTTTTTATTTTCTAATGTATGTTATTGTGTGTTGTTGCAGTGCCTGGCGGGCGAGGAGGGCGCATGCGCGGGCGGCGCGGTGGAGGCGCGTGAGCTGGGCGCCGTGCTCGCCTACCTGCAGCGGGAGGTGCCCTCGCTCGTGGCGCTGCCGCCCAACGAACTGCGCTCGCTCGTGCTGCAGGTAACACGATACGCCTGAATGCACCATGTGACACGTCTTACTAAGCTACCTGACACACCTGACTACACCACCTGATGCCTGTGTACACAATCTGACACGTCTGACTATGACAACTGACACATCTTACTACACAAACTGACATGTTTGACCATAACACCTGACAAGCTTGACCACACCACCAGATACGCTTGACCACACCGCCTGATTTCTGACTACACCTCTTAACACGCTTGACTACACTACTTCACTGTCCTGTTCTTCCAGGTGATGCAGCAGAAGTCGCATGAGATCCTAAGCGGCAAGTGCGAGGGCGGCGGCGAGGCGGCGGGCGAGGGCGACGAGCGGCAGGCGCGCCGGCTGCTGGCGGCGGCCGAGGAGCTCAGCGCCGACTGGGCCGCGCGCCAGGACCACCACCACCACCACCATCACCACGCCGACCTGCAGCACCAGGTATGTGACAAGATGAACCATTCCTAAACGATCTTCCGCCTCTAGTTAACCCACAAACTGATATGTTGTTTGGACGGGTGGGTACCTCGCGCACTGTTAATGGAGACAGAACACACTCCTCGTCCTCACACTGACCGCACCGCGCCTCAAGCTGCCCTTGACTTTCTAGCTCTATGGCAAAGAATAACTATTTTACTCCTATACGAAGGGACTGTAAGGAAGCGAAACGGCACGAACGGCAGATGGAAGGCCATAGTGGGATGCCAACATTCGCTACAAAGACAAGAGATAAATCGCGTAATGTTCGTGGGCCGGCTGATAAACGCGGGGACGGACGGGGAGCGTCTGTTCCTTTAGTAATTTATCTATGCCTATACCTAGAGCTACGCTCGTAACGTTAAAACTTGTATACAAAGTAACATGCGCATATTTTGTTGCCAGCAACAGGCTGGCGCCGTCAACTGCCAGTTCCGAGCGCGGCCCGCGTCTCCGGCGCTGCGGCCCGACGAGCCCGAGCAGCCGCACTTCGCACTCCCACCGCCCACTGTGCCCTACGACGACTATAGGTACCACATTACTATTATAATCAACAGCTATAGGTACCAGATTACTATTATAATCAACAGCTATAGGTACCAGATTACTATTATAATCAACAGCTATAGGTACCAGATTACTATTATAATCAACAGCTATAGGTACCAGATTACTATTATAATCAACAGCTATAGGTACCAGATTACTATTATAATCAACAGCTATAGGTACCACATTACTATTATAATCAACAGCTATAGGTACCACATTACTATTATAATCAACAACTATAGATACCAGATTACTATTATAATCAACAGCTATAGGTACCAGATTACTATTATAATCAACAGCTATAGGTACCACATTACTATTATAATCAACAGCTATAGTTACCACATTACTATTATAATCAACAGCTATAGGTACCACATTACTATTATAATCAACAGCTATAGGTACCACATTACTATAATAATCAACAGCTATAGGTACCAGATTACTATTATAATCAACAGCTATAGGTGCCAGATTACTATTATAATCAACAGCTATAGGTACCACATTACTATTATAATCAACAGCTATAGGTACCAGCTTGCTATAAAATGTGAATAATGTGTAAATCAAGATTCAAAATTCAAAGAAGCTAGTATTTAGTTGATATTTAGTTCGTCCTTACTCGGCTTTATTAGACAGGTTCAAAGTAGTCGCACCTTTTCAGATCTGCGTCGTACACGCCCCCGCAGCCCCCCGCGCCCGCGGCGCACCCCCCCGCCAAGCGCGAGCAGCACCACCTCACCAACGCGGCGGTCAAGAAGAAGGTTAGTAAGAAAGAGGTAATGTGTCGTCTCGTGTCCTAACACTCTTCTTTTTTATTTTTGTATCTACTTCGCAAAAGGAGGACTTCTCAAGTCGTTTGTATATTTATTTTATATATTGTGTGTTAGAAATTTCTCGAGGATTTATGAACCAATTTGGATGTATATTTTTAAGGGTCTATTCAGTGTGGTCCAATATAAATGATATCAAAATTAGTTCAGTATTTTTTTAAGTTTATTAATTTGTTTTTTTATTTATGTTTCTGGGATTTCAGAAACGATTTAGTATATTTTTTATTAAATTTGAAAGCATAAATTACTATTTTAGATTTAAATTATTTAAATTGGTACAATATTTTTTTGTAATTCTATTTTTTTGTTATTACTTTGTGACCGGTTTTAAATGCATGTATGTAACTGGATATTCATATGGTAAAGCTGCGTGTATAGTATATCTGTTGCGTATCTAATGCTCCTATAAGCAACATGAAAAAACACGTTGCAAGTTGTCTTGATCTCGCAACAAAGAGTGAATGAGTGTCGAACGTCCCTGCAGCGCAGGGGTATTATGAAACTTGTAACATTGGCATATTTTTGACTATCCTTGTTGCAGGCATGTAAATGTTGCAACGTTGTTAAAAACACCTACAACTTCAACAAAAACGAAATTATTAGATGACTTTAATAGATAGAAATTAAATTAATGGCACTAATAATTAATTTCTGAACTATCAGAATTTTATTGACATACTTCTATGTGCTTAGATCAGCATTTCAACTCTTTTTTACTGTGCGAATATCCAATGAATAGCGTCATATTACAGACAGGTTTTTATTCATCTATCTATAATTTTACGTGTATTTTCTTTCTGTCCAAATTGTGATTGCTAACACCATACCTAACCTTGACTTTTGAATATTCTTTTTGATTTTTGTTGAGTTCAAATTTATGCATGTCTAAACCATATTTTATACCTAATATTCCTGGTACTATCTCCTGGGCTCTGTTATTACCTGTATTAAATTCTTTATTCTTTTAATGTATGTTACGGCTACATTATAGGCAGAATATTGATGTCGTGATGTGCCAAAAAATAGCTTTCACTTTCTTTAGGGAAATGACCATAGACGCCAGAAGTAAAAAGATATGTCCCATAGTATAAGTATTGAGGTTCCGTACGATTTTTGCAAGTAATCATTACACTATACAAGTCGTAACTTTGATGATAATACCGCGAAAGCGACGCGACTGAATTAAAACATTAAAGTTTAGCCTGCCTGGGTACGAAATAGAGTTACGCGCCCAGCACTAGATATATCTCTTTCTGAAATCTAAGTAGCTTCTCTTTTCGCTACAGACTATTCGCGCCCGATAATGTAGACTTAGAATAATGGTGCTTACTTATAAAAGGCAACACTCAGTCTCAAGTCTATAGCACAAACAGGTAGAGATCGGCACGTGAGGAGACCCGTCGAGATACTTTGAAATATTCTAGCTCGTCGGGTCAGCCGCGCGCTTTTCGTGAGCCTGCTAGAGGTGCGGTGATATAAGCGCCGGGACGAAACGTGTTCGTTCCATTATTGTATGGGACAGTGTAAGGAGCGAGTTGTAACATGTGTGTGACAGTTGCGGGCGCAGACGCGGCTGACGGCGAGGCGCGCGGGTGGCGAGGCGGGCGGCGCGGCGGCGGCGGCGCCGGCCGCCTACTCCGCCATGGACGTAGACGGCGAGACCGACTCCAACCACGACACGGCGCTCACGCTGGCCTGCGCCGGCGGCCACGAGGAGCTGGTCGAGCTACTGCTGTCGCGCGGCGCCGACATCGAGCACCGCGACAAGAAGGTACCGTGCTCACGTGGACGATGATTCGTATTTATGTTTTGACGCGCCTTTCTAGTTTTGGGAACTAGGAGTAATCCTGCATATTTCTAAAATTACTTACGATTATACTCGATTATACTTATGATACTCGAAGGCATTGTTCTATAGAGGAAGATTGAAACTTATACCCGTTTGTTAGTCTAAACCGAGATCACTTTCACGACCAACCAGGACCCGGTTGCACACCCACCAATTTTCGACTAACTTTCCTATACTTTCCAGAGGATTGTAAGATAAAGAAAAACATTGTGATGCATGTATTTCGATTTTGTCCAAAATGAAAGTGTCCCAATTCTATACTGGTTACCATTTTGCCACACAAATTGAACCAAGTCTCCATAACGACAATGATGTCATAAGCACTTGCAAAAACATTAAAAAATAGATTGATTTTTAAACACCAAAGAAATAAATGAAATGTCAGCAACCAACTTATGAATATGTTTATGAATAGTATTTTGACATAGTTGTTTTAACAGAAACTTTCCTCTGCAGGGCTTCACGCCGCTCATCCTCGCCGCCACCGCCGGCCACGAGAAAATCGTGGAGATCCTACTCAACCACGGGGCCGACATCGAGGCGCAGTCCGAGCGCACCAAGGTATGCAACACTACACACTTCTAATCTCTAATGGTCACTCCCTAAAATACATTTTAGTAATCGGTTATTTAACGTCACTCAATACAGAAGAATTACCTGGTTTCTTTGACGATTCTCGTCCGATTACCTGTGACGAAATTGGTCCCACCGACATATGTCCTAGTCCATTCCATTTGAAATTAGATGGCCATTTGTATAGGTCCATTTTAACGTATTTTGAAGTAGTCATAGACAATCATTAATCTTACAATGCCTTACATTGAATAGATGTCGTACACAGCTATATTTGTCATTTTAGTCCTAATGCTTTCCTGATTCGAACGGACCATGGACAAACAGTTTGCTGGCTGATTCTTAGCCACATGTCCACTAACATTATCATTTGTCAATTAAAAATTGTAATTGTATGAACGTTGTATCGCAGGACACGCCGCTGTCGCTAGCGTGCAGTGGAGGGCGCTACGAAGTGGTGGAGTTGATCCTGTCCCGGGGCGCCAACAAGGAGCACCGGAACGTGTCCGACTACACCCCCTTGTCGCTGGCGGCTTCTGGGGGATACGTCAACATCATCCGACTGCTGCTCACGCACCAGGTAACGTAAATACAGTGTTGTGGCAAGCAGAATTGTGCGAACATTAATTAAATCTAGTTTGGAGGGCCTGGCGCTTGCTTTTGGCCCGGTTGCCGAATGTTACGATCTGAGGTTCGGATAAAAATAGTTTCAGACAGTTAAACCAAAAAAAAACTTATATCCAAAAGTGCCACCAAAATAAATTGAACCAACAAGTGACACTAAATCACTTTTTAACTCGACTGTATCCACTAATCACTGAACTCAACTATAGCACTGATATTCGCTTCGAATTACTTCGATCGCATTCGTTGCTTATCCGAAATGAAACTGACTCACGCAGCCGACGCGCGCCATATTTATACCTTTCTGGAAAGTACTTGTAGGTACTAGCACATTGCGTCATCCAGCCAGTACCTGAACATTCCAGATCGACCGGCGTAACCTCGTATTAGTGGTGTCATCTAGTACGGAGTATCTACAAGTTCCCTTGTAGAAGTTTGCCGCTCGACGTTATTTGGCATTGTAGGTATCGTTCGGCGTAACATAAACTTGACGATGGGCATTATGAGACTTATAAACCAATGAATCTGGGTGTCGAGCGCAGTGCAGTGTCGCTAAAGATTTTGCAGACAATGTTCTGCAATATTGTTATGAGCAGACGTGGTGAGCCGACTGGCTCGTCTCGTCTCTGAATGTTTATAAAAACTTTCTTAGCGTTGCACGAACCGTTCGCTCGCCATGCTGCACTCTCGTCGATGGATCTTTACTAAAGGATTGTGCGACAATTTACACGACCTCTTTTTAGGAGCACAGGTTACTCTATAATAACCTGGTAGACTTCGGATAACATATGCCTCCTGTGTTTCAATCACTACCGTTCTCAAGGTTGAAGACCCCTTCCCAAAAAAATTATGAATACTAAAGGTTCCTCTGTACGTTTTCAGGCGGAAATCAACTCCCGTACCGGTTCCAAACTGGGCATCTCTCCTCTCATGTTGGCGGCTATGAACGGTCACACGGCGGCGGTGCGGCTGCTGCTAGACTGCGGCTCCGACATCAACGCGCAGATCGAGACTAACCGCAACACCGCGCTCACCCTCGCCTGCTTCCAAGGTAACCGCTGCTCTCGTGACGTCACATCTCTCATGTTGGCGGCTAAGAGAATACGCCACTTGATAGCAATTGTTAAGTCATGTCAGAGGAATTCCGGCGGCCTGACAAACTGACACCCCAGACCACCTCAAACGACAAACAAACGCAGTGTTTGTTATGATATCAATTTGGTGTTCATCAACAAAAACCAAATTTAATTTCCCAACCTCTTCCCAGGTCGGCACGAGGTGGTGAGCTTACTACTGGACCGCAAGGCCAACGTGGAGCACCGCGCGAAGACCGGCCTCACGCCCCTCATGGAAGCCGCCAGCGGGGGCTACGTGGAAGTGGGGCGGGTGCTGCTGGACAAGGGGGCGGACGTTAACGCACCGCCCGTGCCCTCGTCGAGAGACACGGCGCTCACTATAGCCGCCGATAAAGGACACACTAAGTTCGTCGAACTGCTACTGCAGAGGTGAGTCTACTTTATTCAGACCACTTTACAGGCTCATGATGCTAATATTGCGATGATAGCCTAGCGGTTCACTAGTGCGACATAGTGGTAGCCCAGCAGTTTACTAATGCAACTTAGTGGTAGCCCAGCGGTTTACTAATGCGACATAGTGGTAGCCTTGCAGTTCACTATTGCGATTTAGTGGTAGCCCAGCAGTTTACTAGTGCAACTTAGTAGTAGCCCAGTGGTTTACTAGTGCGACTTAGTGGTAGCCTTGTGGTTCACTAGTGCGACTTAGTGGTAGCCCAGCAGTTCACTAGTGCGATTTAGTGGTAGCCCAAAGGTTTACTAGTGCGACTTAGTGGTAGCCCAGCATTTTACTAGTGCGACATAGCTGTAGCCCAACAGTTCACTATTGCGACTTAGTGATAGCCCAAAGGTTTACTAGTGCGACTTAGTGGTAGCCCAGGCCCAGTGGTTTACTATTGCGACTTAGTGGTAGCCTTGTGGTTCACTACTGCGACTTAGTGGTAGCCCAGCAGTTCACTAGTGCGATGGTAGCCCAAAGGTTTACTAGTGCGACATAGCTGTAGCCCAACAGTTCACTATTGCAACTTAGTGATAGCCCAAAGATTTACTAGTGCGACTTAGTGGTAGCCCAGCATTTTACTAGTGCGACTTAGTTGTAGCCCAACAGTTTACTAGTGCAATTTAGTGGTAGCCCAGCATTTTACTAGTGCGACTTAGTGGTAGCCCATCGGTTTACAAGTGCGACTAATGCCCAATCCCAATAATCGATGTCAATCCATTTCTACCAAACCAAGATAGATATTCAATCCGTTTCTTCATTAAAAGTTTTTCAATAAGTGATCCACAGATTGCATCATCAATCCAAAATTGGAATCCATCCTTGAGAAGGAGCGATTGCGTTTACCGATCGTCCTCTCTTCGAAAATGACAGTTATGCATCCCAATAACCGATTTCAGATTTGAAGTAGATCTGTAGTTTTTTTGCCAAACCCCGAAATTTGTTGGATTATAATAATTGGATAGCGATCTTTAGTTATGAAAATTGTTTTAAACAGTAGTTTAAAACAATTTTCATTATTTATTAGTAATTTATAATCGTAATTGAAATTATGGCTTTATTATTTAGCGATAGGATAGTGACAGTGATTTGGAGGTGCTAGAGCAGCTTTCGGATTGTGATGATCATTATGATGAACTTCCTTCTTCTCGAAGAAGTTATAGCCGTGTTAAGTGCCTCATCATCATCATCATCATCATCATCATCATCATCATCATCAACAACCTATAATAGTCCACTGCTGGACATAGGCCTCTCCCAATGAACGCCACTGAGCCCGATGTTCGGCTCTTCTCATCGAGTCGCTGCCAGCTGTATTTCGCAAGTTATCTCTCCACCTTGCCGGCGGGCGTCCCACACTACGCTTGCCTAAACGTGGACTCCACTCTAAAACTCGTTTTCCCCAACGGTTGTCGGTTCTGCGAGAGCTGTGACCAGCCCATTTCCACTTCAGCTTACTTATTATCTGGGCTAAGTCAGTTACTTTGGTGTTCTGGCGTATCACCTCATTCCGGACTCTGTCCTTCACAGATACTCCGAGCATAGCTCTCTCCATACTTCGCTGAGCGACTTTAAATTTGTGGACCAGCCCCACCGTGAGTGTCCACGTTTCGGCTCCGTAGGTACTGGTAGAACGCACGTGTGTTGAGTGCCTCAATTATTCAAAATTCACCTTTAGATTTAGATTGAACAAAGCTGCAGTTGAACTACTTTGTCGGAAATAATGCCATTTGTAAATGAGACCTCACATGACAACAAAAAAGGTTTATTTCACGGTTACGGTCCGGATCCATCCAACAGTATGAATATTTTGTCAAAAAGTATTGCTTAAAAAAAAAGATCGCTACTGTGTGACTGAAATAGCTTTCGTTCTTTAGGTATTATTAGGTATTCTGTGTTTATAGTTAAAGTAATTTAGATAAATACGTAAAATATACATAAAACTGAAAATATGAGTAAGACTTACGTCGCTTCAATAATGAATGCTGCTTATAAAGAAACGAGGTAAGAGATTGATCTGCTATCTTTGATGTAATACGGATCGACGATTCTAGATCACTGTTAAGAGACGCAGATCGGAGATCGATCTGGAGATCGAATTCAATCTTAGATTGATATCGATCTCGGATTATAGATTCTTTATTGGGATCGGCCGTAAGTGGTAGCCCATCGGTTTACTAGTGCGACTTAGTGGTAGCCCAGCGGTTTACTAGTGCGACTTAGTGGTAGCCCAGGGGTTTACTAGTGCGACTTAGTGGTAGCCCAGCGGTTTACTAGTGCGACTTAGTGGTAGCCCAGCGGTTTACTAGTGCGACTTAGTGGTAGCCCAGCGGTTTACTAGTGCGACTTAGTGGTAGCCCAGTGGTTTACTAGTGCGACTTAGTGGTAGCCCAGTGGTTT
Organism: Alsophila aescularia; assembly: GCA_946251855.1. NCBI lineage: Eukaryota > Metazoa > Arthropoda > Insecta > Lepidoptera > Geometridae > Alsophila > Alsophila aescularia. The sequence continues at coordinate 6,280,966 of OX276376.1, read as the reverse complement.
ACTAGTGCGACTTAGTGGTAGCCCAGCGGTTTACTAGTGCGACTTAGTGGTAGCCCAGCGGTTTACTAGTGCGACTTAGTGGTAGCCCAGCGGTTTACTAGTGCGACTTAGTGGTAGCCCAGTGGTTTACTAGTGCGACTTAGTGGTAGCCCAGTGGTTTACTAGTGCGACTTAGTGGTAGCCCATCGGTTTACTAGTGCGACTTAGTGGTAGCCCAGCGGTTTACTAGTCCTTCGACAATCATGACCAGCCCACTGCCACTTCAGCTTACTACTTGTACGATTTGCATAGACGAAATCAAAATGTTGATTTTCATATGCAATAGTAACAACATTAAATAAATGTGTTTATACAATATTTTTTTCCCCTTTAGAAGGTCAATAGAGGTCCCTATTTCCGCTAGATTGCTTTCACCTCTCGCAGCGCCACCTAGGCTCCAACATTTTTTGAGTGTACTTGTTTTTGCCGCACCAAAGTTGCAAATTGTTATCCATTTTTCAAATGACTTTGAACCCTATTACATGTGGTTAGAGTCGAAATTCATCGTAGCAAACCATTGCGAAATAAATTCTCGACACGAATGAAGTGATTTAGCCAACCTGACGGAACCAAAACCTGTACTATTCCAGCCTAAAACCAAAAATGCAAGTGTCGAAAGTCCTCAAACGTTTTGTTCCCCAGGCGAGCGGCGGTAGAAGTGAAGAACAAAAAAGGCAACTCCCCCCTATGGCTTGCCGCGAACGGAGGACATCTCGCCGTGGTCGAGATGCTCTACGCGGCCGGCGCAGACATCGACTCGCAGGACAACAGAAAGGTAACCTGGTCACCTTACTGCTCAAACGTTTATGTAGCGGGGTATGTCAATACGGATCGGGATTTCTGTAGGTCATTGCATTAATATTTTAATAACTAAGACAAATGTTATTCTATAATATGAACAAACACAAATTAAAAATTTATATGCTATTTGCTAAGAACCATCTCGTTTACCTCACCTTTGAAACAGAAAAAACCGCAGCTAAATCGGTCCTTTCGTTTGGAAGATACGATTCCACCCCCATTTTCTCAACTCCCCCCCCCTTTCTCAACCCCCCCCCCCTTTCTAAACCCCCCCCCCCCCTTTTTCCTCAACTCCCCCCCTTTTTCTCATTTTCCCCCCCATAATAACTAAGTTCCATCTCGTTTACCTCAGCTGTGAAACATTAAACCGCAGCTAAATATTCGGTCCATTCGTTTGGGAGCTACGATGCCACAGATACACACACCCATACACACATATACACACCCTTACCAACATACACACTCGCACACACCCTCACACGCACACTCAACAGTGATACACACCCTAAACTTATAACATCCGTCTCTTTGTTCGGGGGTTAAAAAGAGGTAGATATGCCCTAATAGACACCGAATAATTACAACTTACTCGACTTTCTTGTTTCTGCACTCAGCGTGAGGCGACCCAACGTGCGCGTACAATAACTGCTTCAATTACAATGCAAAGTCAAATAAATAATCAGGGGATTAAATAATATTCCAATTTAGGCAACGGACTGCAGCGTGACCGAAATTGAAACGGCATTTTGTATGACAAGGACAAACTTGCATCTCGACTTGATTGTCCACTTTGATAATTTTACCTTTTCCCCCAACATATCTCGAAAACTCATTCCGATTTAGTGGTAAACGAACTTATAAAATCTATTGATGAATCTACCACATTTCATGAACAAACATGCAATTTCGCCCAAGTTACAAGACTGCCCAACTATAAGTATCGAGAGTATCGTATGATAATATTTAAACCCCTAATGTGACATTCCCTATTTATCTTAAGTAGGGCTATAAAATTGATAGATTCAGGCGTTACTTTGCGGAAATCCATATTTAAAATGAACAAAATAAAAATATGTTGCCAAAATTGAACTAATGAAAAATATAAATGAAATGAAAGCTAAGGCCTGGAGGCCAGAAAAAACACTTATATACAAATAATATATATAAATATATATACACAATAAAAACCCCCAAGCTAAACGAACCCTACCCAAATACAAGTATCGTAACACTTATATATTCACTACATTGATTTAACGTTTAACATTGTTTTTAACGTTTTTGGTATTGATGTCAGACGTTTGGTATTTGGATTGAGGTATATGTTTTTTATTGTGTTTTTATATTATATGTATATGAATATATAAGTGTTACGATACTTGTATTTGGGTAGGGTTTGTTTAGCTTGGGGGTTTTTTATTGTGTATATATATTTATATATATTATTTGTATATAAGTGTTTTTTCTGGCCTCCAGGCCTTAGCTTTCATTTCATTTATATTTTTCATTAGTTCAATTTTGGGTAGGGTTTTGTTTAGCGTGGGGTTTTACTTGTGTTAATTTTACCATTTATCATTTGTCTGACTTACAGTTTTGGCGGAAGTAAGCTACATATTTTTATTTTGTTCATTGTTTTAGGGCTATAAAGTTATGTTAACCCACCCTTGCTGGGCGTCTGTCCAAAGTTGTGCTCGTATCTGGCTATAATCGATCGAGAAGTCTGCATTGTATTGACCTTGGCCGTTCGGTCCCAGTTGCACATTGAGAGGACGTGCTGCACGAATTTCGTAGAATAGTTTGAACTAGTTATTAACATAGACTTATTATTAGAAATGTATTGTTAAAGGTTTGCCTAAGACAAGTTTTGTTCGCAGGTATCTTGCCTGATGGCCGCCTTCCGCAAGGGCCACACGAAAGTGGTCAAATGGATGGTCAGCGTTGTCACGCAATTCCCCTCTGATCAAGAAATGACGAGGTAAAAACATTAACGCCTCTTAAATATTTATATTTGTTACATATTTTACTCATCTTTCTTTAAAAGCTTTAATTTAACTTCACTCGTATGTATTTTGTCCTGGAATCTTGCAATTCAAATTTGGTGCACTTCCCGATTAGCTATCCGGCTGAAACTTTCAGGGTAGCTCACAAAACAATTTAATAAAAAAGGGGGACATAATCCAAAAAAAAACGTAAGAAGTGAAAATGAAATAAAAAATGTAAAAAAAAACTTTAAATTAAAAAAAAAACGTAAAACCATTTTTCCTAATTTTTTTAAAATTATTCTTATTTATGGTTGAATTAGTGTTTTTTCTTTATATCAAAGCTCTGTCAGTTATCGAAATTTACCAAAATGTTCTTAGAATGACCTCAAAAAAACGTTTGGCAATAAACAATAATTTACATGAAACTATATACTAAATTTTAAACTTTCAATAACTGAAAATCTGTTTAGAGTTATCAAAAAATAACACGTATTCAACACCTCTAAAATGTTTGACACTTATGAAACAAGAATCTTAAAACAATCCAACTTAACTTAAAAAAAATACAGCGGACTATGTAGCCTTCTACAAACTAAATCCTTCATCAGGTACATCTGCACCATATCGGATAAAGAACTCCTCGAGAAATGTCAAGAGTGCGTGCGCGTCATCCGCGCCGCCAAGGAAACGCAAGCGGCGCGCGCCAACCAGAACGCCACCATACTGCTTGAAGAGCTGGACGCTGAGCGCAGCCGGGAGGAGTCGCGCCGCCAGGCCGCCGCGCGGCGCCGCGAGCGGAAGAAGAAGAAGAAGATGGAGAAGAAGGTCAGCGAGGTCAGTATCACCACTTTCTGTTTTGGACCTATTAGACTAGACGTGTGGTAAATTACCTGGTCAAAATCTGGTCATTGATCTAGATGCGAGAGGGAAAACTTTGTCGGCAAATAATAAACTAGGCAATCGAGGTTAAACGAGTTATTACAATTTTATTACATGTTACTGACATCGTATTCCATCCAAAGGAGGAAAAACGGAAGCTGCTAGCCGAGAACGACAAAAACTCGCTGTACAGCGAGAAGGCGCTCGGCGAGTGCTCCGAGGGCGGCGAGGGGGACGACGAGCCCGCCGCCAAGGAGGAGGGCGACTCCGGCATCGACGCCAACTCACAGGTTCGTAGACAGGCAAAAACTCGCTGTACAGCGAGAAGGCGCTTGGCGAGTGCTCCGAGGGCGGCGAGGGGGACGACGAGCCCGCCGCCAAGGAGGAGGGCGACTCCGGCATCGACGCCAACTCACAGGTTCGTAGACAGGCAAAAACTCGCTGTACAGCGAGAAGGCGCTCGGCGAGTGCTCCGAGGGCGGCGAGCGGGACGACGAGCCCGCCGCCAAGGAGGAGGGCGACTCCGACATCGACGCCAACTCACAGGTTCGTAGACAGCCAAAAACTCGCTGTACAGCGAGAAGGCGCTCGGCGAGTGCTCCGAGGGCGGCGAGGGGGACGACGAGCCCGCCGCCAAGGAGGAGGGCGACTCCGGCATCGACGCCAACTCACAGGTTCGTAGACAGCCAAAAAGTCGCTGTACAGCGAGAAGGCGCTCGGCGAGTGCTCCGAGGACGGCGAGGGGGACGACGAGCCCGCCGCCATGGAGGAGGGTGACTCCGGCATCGACGCCAACTCACAGGTACCATACGCCACCGCGCTCGCGCCGGCTGTACTCTCACGATACTGGTCGAGGGCACATCGAACATTTCCATAAATGTATCAATAATAACTATTATATTCCGGGGTCAAGTTCTAGGTGCCCTCGCGTCTCATGTCGCTCCCGTACCGTTATTTTCCGCCCGTAAATATTATACTTTCACATTATATCAACTTAACTATTGTATTGCAGGGCTCATGCTCTTCCTCTGACGTGAAAGCGCCGCCCGCGCAGAGCGCAAAGTTAAAGAAGAAGAAGAAAGAGGAGAAAATTCTGCCCCCGCAACCCGCCGCGCCGCCTAAGAAACTACCGGACAAAGTGAGTGCCTTATTGCATACTTTCGATTTGGTTTATAATGTCATCATCATCATCATTATCAGCCCGTGTCTTACCGTGTCCGTACACTACGTTTGCACTACTTTTCCACTCAAGAACCACGTCTCCTCGAGGTTATCGGTTCGTCGGCAAATATAACCAGCCCACTGCCACCTTATCGTGCTAATTCTATGGGTTATGTCGATAACTTTAATTCTCTTTCGGACCACCTCGTTCCGGATTCGATTTCTCAGAGAAACTCGGAGCATAGCACGCTGAGCGACTTTGAACTGGTGAACTAGTCGTATCGTGAGAGTCCACGTCTCAGCTCCGTAACCGGTAGGACACACTGGTTGAAGACTCGTCTTCAGGCATTGAGGAATTTGTGACGAAAAGTCCAAACAAAATTTACCAAATGCTGCCCAGCCCAGGTGTAGTTTTCTACGGGCTTCTCTCTCAAGGTTGTTTTTACCCAACTGCAGCGTTTGCCCAAGGTAAACAAACTCAACTGACAACTTGGAAAGGAGATCCATGAACAGGAATTGGTTCTGGAAAGACATTGTCATTGAATCTAATTTTGGTTTTATCCATGTTCATCCGGAGACCAATGCATTGAGACAACTGTCTGTTTATGCTGCATTACTCCAATCCATTCCCAGATTGTCTAGAAGAAAGCGCTTTGATGAATAAGCCTCCCCATTGTTACTCTTTTACTCGACATTGACTGCATTTTATTACTGTGTATTTAATTAAACCAGTGGTCCTAGAGATTTAAATTTGAAGGAAGTATTCAGAACTGGGTTGGCCATGTTTGCACCCGGCAGTTACCACGGGCCGCGGCAAGTCCATGCATTTAATTTTTGAACTCTTCCCACCTCCGCAGCCCAAACCCAAGCTCGATCCGAAACCCGAGAAGGAGTGCATCCCGAAGATCGACAAAAAACAAGAGAAGGAGAACGTGGCGCCGAGCTCTCCGCCCGCCACTCCCGTCAAGCCAGCGCCGCTGCCCGACCGACGTCTGTCCGACAAGAAGGACAAGTGAGTACATTGTTTTAAAATAATCTCTAAATGACGGTACATTTGGCATGCCGTAATGTATTACCGTACGCGGCGCGAAAATACGGTAAAGATACCGTAATAACGGTACGTCTGGCAACACTGCGGCTTGTAGAGATGTAATATTTTAAACTGTCATGGTGATTAACATTAGTATCATCATTGGAAACATTAGAAGCAAAATTTGTTGTATATATAATTTTTCCAATGATAAAGCAAGGACTTATAGAAGTCAAGATGTTCATGCAAACGGCTCGGTTTTACTACACAACTAGATTCGCAAGTTTCTAGAACCTGGTCGCGATACAGAAGGAATTTCGTACAATGACCTCTCTTTATCTATCTCTACTGCTCGCGCATAAATCTATGGTCGTCGCACTCGCTCATCGCTTATGTGAGAGTGCGACGGTAATATATTTGTGCGCGAGTGACAGAGATAAGTAATAAGGAATCAATGGACGAAATTCTTTCTGGCCGGCGTCGGTTCTTTAGAAACATACTGTTAAATATTAGATTTCTAATGTGTTAAAAAAATAGTACACTATTCGAAAGGTGTTTTGCCACTCAAGGACTATTTGCCGCACTCATAATCGTCAGTTAACGCTAATTAAGCATGAAGTTGTCACAATCCACACAAAACAAGTTAATGGTACGGCAGTTAGTCTCGTTTTTAACTGATGTGAAACTACATTTTTAATCACAAAAAATAATAAATACCTTAAATAGAGACGTGGATAATCAACCTAGCCTTCAATATTATTATTGACATTACATTCTTTTCCATATTATTACTGATAATTAATAGATTGGATTTTATTTTAAATGACATTTAAAAGTGTATAACCATGTACATAATAGAAAGAAATATTTTGAAAATAATTATTTAATAATAATAATTTCAATATTGAATACTTGTTCATTATTTTTAGTCGATGTTAATAGTACAAATCAAGCCTATTTGCGTTTAGTAAAGTCGAGGCGTTTCTATGAAATTTTCTACTATAAGTAGCTTGAGGGAGATGGTAGTAATGCTATGAAATACACTGATTATTATTAATGATTATAGACATAATCAGTTTATTTCAGTTTCTTAGAAGTGTGAATGCTAATGTTCATAATTATTAAGGCCGTCGCACACTGTAACGACTTAAAGTAAAGCATTGACCACATTGGACCAGTCCCCACAAGCAGCAAGCAAGTGTGACTTGTGAACCAGGCATCACCCTTCTCAACCATTAACGTAGCGTAACACTAAAATCATATTTCATTGCTTCACTTTGAGTCAAGGTTGAGTTAGTGTTAAATCATTACACTGTGAGTGGGCCTCAGGGTTGACTTAAAAAGTCCTAAACCCTTTTAGTGTTTGTTGATAGTGTGTAGACGTGAGCTTTTTAAAGTATAAAGTAAGTATATTGTAATTTGCCTAATTTATTAACTGTACAAAATTAGACCGCATGCTGATATTTGTATAAATGCTTGAGTGGTTATTGTCCCCTTACCATGCATGTCGTTTTTTTATAAAATGGAAATATGTCACAGATTAGGGTACTTGACAGTTACCAAAAAAAAAACGATTAATTGCAAGAAAACTTAACTTTAATAAAAATGTTATTGCTAAAAACACTGCGCAGTACGCGTGATCAATTTTGCGGTTGTTTTGTACCTGTGTTGAATTTGTACACATTTGAGCAATAGGCAGTGACGTCATACGGTCGCCATGACAGCTTTTGCAAAGTGTACCACAGGAAGTACCACACCTTTGCCAGATATTCAACCGTCAAGCAGTAGTGTGCTAACATTACTGTTTCGTGGTCATGATACTTAAAGCAAATATCTTAGGGTGACTAACGCAGTGCAGTGACGCGCAAGATTTTTCCATACAAAGTTCTGGGAGGCACTGTAGCTGTTACGGGCAGGCGTGACGCTTACCATAAGGCGAGCGACTAGCTCGACTCGTCACTTAAATGATAACAACAAGCACAAATTAAACAATATATAACACCCCCCACCCACCCATTTTATCTAAGAAGCTTTCAAACATAAGAAACCGCATTAAAATCAGTCCAATCGTTTAGGAGCTACGATCCTCACCCCCTTTATCTCCCCAATTATAGATATGAACCATTTCTTTTACCTTAGCTATCAAACATAAAAAACCGCAGGTAAATCGGTCCATTCGTCTGGAAGCTGCTATTTTCAATACCCCCCCCCCCCCCCCCCCCTTCCCCAACTCTTTGTTCGGGGGTTAAAAAAGCTTTGGTCGTTTTGGAGCGATTAAATTTATCAAACTTCATAAATAATGTATTTTTATACTAAAACAGAGACTTCTGCACCTTATAGTTTAAGAAAATAAGTCAAGTACCCTGTTCTATCGAAAAGGGGGCTAAAGATTAAATATTATTCTTGCAGAAAAACCGAAGAGGAAAGCCCTAGGAGCATTACAGTACAGAATGCTAACAAATACGGGAATAGCTCTCGAAAGAGTCAAGTGTTTGAGTCCACTAGGCTCTATGTGGACAAAGACGAACTCGATACCAACGACAAAAATAAAAAGTCGCACAGCAACCAGTAAGTGTCGAATCCGTATTGAATCATTCATGAAATCACGAACGTCAAGGGAAACCCAGACAAAACTATGTTCACAGTACGAAAGTCTAGGAAGAACTTGGAGCTTAGATAAAACTTTAGTCAGCATTTAAATTAATCTTCTTTGTTTTTTTTTTTGTAGTTTAGTTCCAGCCATTGAGATATAAGTTCTATGTACTAGAGAAGCTGTTCCAATGATGACAGCGGGGGCCTGCGCTCCGTGGACTGACTGAGCCCTAAAACATTAGTTATGTTGTCTAACCAAATTATTAAAACATGCAGCGCTAGATCGCTTATAGAGTGAAGTTTCCACTGTTGAAGCTACACTAAAGTAAAGTGTACGGATTTGTTACTACAAATCCGTACACTTTACTTTAGTGTAGTAGTGTAGTATTTTAGGGTAGTGTTTTCTTTAGTGTGCCTTTAGTCGGAAGTGAGTGTTCGGATGATGAAATCTAGTACGTAGTACATATATATCGATGGTTCCAGCATGTATTTTTTTGCTTCATTTGCTTTTAGTAGTACAGTATTCGAAAAAATATATTGGTTTAGTAAACGCAGGGTTTCAAAAGTGTCAGCGGAAAATATCTTTACAGATTAGGCACATCTTACAAATATGAACCAATAAACAGTGAATGTATGAAATCTGAGCCCGTATTTAAAATTTACCATTTATTTTAATTTAAATGAACCAATCCTACTTCTACTGAAGGTTTACTCTCAATCAACACTCCTACAAGAACTATTTCGTAACGATTACACTTGCGTTCAACGCAAGTGTTTCCTAATTGCTTTGCTACTATGGTTTGTTTTGCCCCGCAGGTGGGAGGTGGATCCCAAAGCCACGTCGCCCAAGGGCGGGTGCGTGGGGGGACGCCGGGACGAGGGCTGGAAGGAGGTAGTGCGCAGCAAGTCTAACGTGCAGGCGCTTTCGACTCTAGAGCCTGGGTAAGAACACATGAGAGGAAAGGAAAGGGGCTTGTGCAGGGCTAAGTCTGAAGAGTCTGAAGTTGTCCGTTTTTGAGCACACCTCTTATGTAGACTCAACTCAGCCCGACACATGCTTTCTAAGCATTTTCATCAATGTCCGTTCATTCATCTCTCTTCCACTGCAATTAGCAGGAAAATGGACAGCGCCTACTTGTAAATCTTGTAATGCAAAGTAAGTATTGAGCGGGCTGTGAATACTCACTTTGATGCTGCTCTGCTACAGAACTATTTTGAGATAAACTATAATGAGAGGAGCAGCGGCAGTGACTGAATGTAAACTGAAGATAAACTTTAGGTATTGTCTAAAGAACGCTCAAGGCATTTCAATCATCGTTTCAATATCATCTATAATTGAATTCTATACAAATATCAGATTACAATACAATTGTTTTTTTATTGGTAGCTGCAAGAAAGTGTCGGTCGCGTCTCACGCCATCTCGAGGGTGATCGGTCGCGCCGGCAGCAACATCAACGCCATCCGCGCCGCCACCGGCGCGCACATCGAGGTCGACAAGCAGAGCAAGGGACAGGGCGAGAGGATCATCACCATCAAGTGAGTACTATCTCGTGTCTTTTAAAATATAGTGTCGGTCCGTCTCACGCCATCTCGAGGGTGATCGGTCGCGCTGGCAGCAACATCAACGCCATCCGCGCCGCCACCGGCGCGCACATCGAGGTCGACAAGCAGAGCAAGGGACAGGGCGAGAGACCGGCAATTTTAGATTTATTATAGTGAGTTAAAAAACATACAGCTACACATTATTATTTGAAAGACAGTACAGTAATTTTATATGTTGATTCTACTTATTTCGTCATGAAGTTCGTACTCGACATCCCAGGTACCATTCTGGCGTTACGAAGCCTTTATATCGTATAAATAGAGCCTTCCTAGGGACGGACGCGAACCATGTAGACAAGACGATGCGGTTCGTAGGCTGCGCTCCACGGCTTTGCCCGCATGCAAATTTTGAAACCACAGTCCGCCCACTTAGGGAAGGAACTAAGGCATATTTCCTCCAAAATTTGTAATCGGTTTAAGCTGTGGGTTGTGTTGTAGTCAGTTTGTCAAGGTACGGTTCGTAGATTACGAGAGTTAGTACAAAAGTATGTATGTCAATTCCCAGGGGATCCGCGGAGGCGACGAAGCAAGCAGGCATGCTGATCGCGGCGATGATCCGCGACCCCGAGGCTGACATCGCGGCGCTGCTGCCGCGCGCCAAGCAGCCGCCGCCGCCGCAGCTGCCGCCGCCCGCGCCCAAACCCAAGCAGCCGGCGCCCAAGGTAACAACCAACTATCCAAAAGGAGTCAACACTTTACACAAAGTGTTTCGCTTTCTACATTGTTTCTGTATGGTCAATGGTCACTCATAACTCCATGTGAGTCTTCTTTTATTTAAATGGTTAAAACGCTTTCCCACCACACCCTCATTTTATGTAAATGGTTGACCCGCCTTTCCCACCACACCCACTTTTTGTGTAAATGCTTAAAGAGAAGTAGAGTTAAGACCCGTCCCCCCAAATTCGTTACGTAATACTTGAACGCTCCCAATGACCTAAACCAGGCAATGTTTCACGTGAATCAATGTTTCGCTGCTGCAACAGTTATGGCCTATAATATCAATCGAATAATTAAAATTGTATTAGCCTGGAACTATTTCGCCATATTTTTGTCCTTATTATGTGCGTGGTTGTGGGTGGGGGTATGTGTGTGTGTGGGTGTGTATGTGTGTCTGTGGCATCTTAGCTCCCAAACGAATGGACCTATTTTGATGCAGTTTTTATGTTTGAAAACTGATGTGAGCCAGATGCTTCTTAGTTATTAATGGAGAGTGGGGAGTCGGGGTTATATATTTTTTTAATTTGTGCTTTTTTTTTGTCCCCTACAGCCGGTGACATCAACAACGCCTGTGTCGATGAGCGTGCGGTCGGCGGCCCCCCGTGCCGTCGCCAGGGCGGCGCACGCGGCTGCGCCGCGCGCCGCCGCCCCTCGCCTCTCCGCTACTCAACGTAAGCACCCATAAACATAACAGCATCTTCTAGCTCTCTACACCCGTGGTGGTCATAACTTCCTCATCCCGCGGGTGCTACAAGAACCAGCGAAAGGAATGGGCAGCGGTATTATCCTGTGATTTATTACTATCACCAAGACGCTTGCCGAGCGCGGTGAATATGTCAAATCCCGCCCTTTATGGCCGGTGGAGGTTTATTGTCTGCATATTTTCACGAATACATACATATCGCTTACATTTCGTTACGTATTATGAAAAAATATAAACAGTTGGGATCCTAGATAAATACTGCTATGAGCTGGGATTCGGATAGAATTAATGTCTGCCAGTTAAACCAAAAATTTACACTGTTATTCTGAAAAACCACAAAAATGAACTAAACTTACAAATAACACTATATCACTTTTTAACTCGACTGTACACAATAATCACTGAACTCAACTATAGCACTGTTTATTCTTAACCGAAATTAAACTGACTGCCTAATGGCCGGTTCCTATATCTTAAAACGAACCGTTTTTGCTTACTGTCAGCTTTTGACATAAACGCCATACAAAAAACGTCAATAAGTAACGAGACGTGAAAAACGACTCGTTTCATTTTTATAGGAATGGGGGGTAAGCAGATGCGCGCCATATTTATACCACGAAGCTCACGTCCCATACTTTCTGGAAACTTCTCGTCTCCAATAGCCAATACCCGAACGTTCCAGATCATAACTAACCACATACTATTGGCGCCATCTAATATGGAGTGGCTACTACTCCAATGTAAAAGTTATTCCACTCGCCGGTAGATGGCATTGCTTGTTCGGTAGGCGTCTGAAAGTTAGTCTACTTGGCGATAGATGGCGTTGTAAGTACCGACCGCCGAAACAATACTATCCGTATCCAAGTGATATCATAATATGGTATGGCGACCGCCAGCAGTTCGTCAGGCAGGCTCGGTCTTTATGAGTCCAAATCCTACCACACGCGATCCGGAGTGAGTCAGGGGTCAATACTTGGTCCCCTCCTGTTTTTGTTGATGGTAAACAACTTGCCCGCAGTCATTCAGTACGCAAGAAGTCTGCTTTACGCAGACAATCTCAAGCTCTATGGAGAAATAAAATCAGAAGCTGATTGCACCAGACTACAGAAGGATGTTGATGCCATTTATGAGTGGAGCCAGCTCAACAAGCTGGACTTTAACATAAGTAAATTTTACGTTGTGACTTTTGGTCGAATGTGGCACCCAATCAACTTTAAATATATAATACACAACCAGGATATTACCCGGAAGCTTGTTATGAAGGATCTGGGAGTCACTTTTGACCGTAAGCTCACGTTTCATGACCACATTGATGCTTTGGCGAAGGAATCATTTAGACGACTAGGATTCGTTCTAAGGAATGCTCGAGACTTCCGCCAGGACAATGTGGTTCGGTTGATATTTAACGCGCTTGTAAGAATCAAGCTTGAAACTAGTGCGTGTGTATGGAGCCCGCATGAGTCTACATATATATGCACTGGCTCTAGAGAAAGTGCAAAAAGCATTTCTAAGGTTTCTGTATAAGCGGCTGTTTGGATACTACCCTTTCATGTACCCCACAAAATTCCTTCTGGGTTGCTTGGGATACAACTCTCTGCAAGTTCGCCAAGCAAATGTTCAGATGATGACGGCTTGTAAGATTTTGCATGGAAAAATAGACTCTCTTGAGCTCAGTGACGAGCTGTGTCGACTGTATACCCCGAACAATTATTGTAGTAGGCACAGGAGCTGCAAGAGACGCAGATTGTTTGACGTGCCTTACTGCCGCACATCTGCGCGCGCCAATTCCCCTCTACCGCGCACCCTCTCCGCGCTCAACGCTCTCCTGGCTGCCCATCCTGAAAGTGATCTGTTTGCGGACGAATGGAAAGATATATTGTCAGTGTGTCTGAAGTTCTGTGAGAATGATGTTATGATATTGTGTTTGTTTGTTTTCTTTTGTAAGCATTACTTTGACCTAAATCTGTTCTTTTATTATGCTTCCTACGACGTGATCAGTCATCATGGAATGCGAAACTATACCATACGGTTAAAATTTCAAGATAATGTACTTTTGAAATTGAAAGACTAAACTAGACTTAATTTCTTCAAATGTAATTTAAACCTTGTCGACTTCGTAACAAGGTTCTTAACGAGGTTTCTTATTATTTCAGCGGTGACTTCAAGCGAGAAGCGCATACCCACTTCCGCTTGCGCTTCGGCCCCAGTGACAGTGACGGCGCCCGCAGCGTCCAAGAGTGTCGGCGCGGTGTCGTACACAGGTGCGATCGTGGGCGCGCGCTCGCACACGTTCGCGGCCAAGCTCACCGCTGCGGCCGCCGCGCCACCGCCAACCGAGGCCAAGCCGAGACCGCAACCGCAGGTATTTATTTGTATTATATGTGTGAGCGGGGGCTTATTACATCAATAAGGTAGAGGTGACCTTTAGTGTCAGAGTTTTTCAGCCATTTTAGAGGCACATGCCTCCAAAGGAAGGCCATTGCTTCTGACAAGTCATGGTGCGGAGTAGAGGAACGATCCCGGTATCGTTGGAACCCGCTCGGCTGCCATCGCTGCCGTTGTAAAAACCGATAGATTTAACGGATCGTAATGCGTCGCTCGTAAGATTTTAAACAAACGCAAAATCGTGAACGGACGTCCTATTCGCTAGCTTCTGGACAAATCAGTGCGCAGTTTTACAATTTTACTACATATTAAAGAAATTGTCGCCTGTTACATTGTAAACCTTTTCCTGATTGGTCGGTCTAGGTTTGTCACCATAGCTCTCGAAACTGAACTGGAGCAGCCCCATCCCTTCGTGGTCTGACCTTGCCCTACCCTCGGGTGCCATTCCAAAACGCGGACCCAGAAGTGGAGTGAAGGTCCAATGTGCGAGTGGAGCGAAGGGACAACGATGTGAGAGTTCTGGCGAGAGCCCGTTTATTAATTCGCGACCAATTTTAGTCCTAGAGTTCTTGACTGACTGTTTAATTTGTAATTTTTAACTCTATGGTGATAAACACTAATCCAACCTTCAGACTGACCAATCAAGGGCAGGTTCACAATCAGACGGTGGCGATAGAATCGCAGAAATCGGATAAATTGTAAAACTGTGCACTGATTGGTCGGTAATAATCGATCGTGCATGTTTATTCACAATTTTTCGTCTGTCTTTAAAACGAATTAGAATCCGTCCTATGTAACCAATCTATGGGTTCTTACAATTAAACGTATAAATAATAAAATAAATAAATACCAAATACACATTCAGTAAAGTTTCAATAACGTTCATAGCCACCGACGAGCGTAGCCCGCGCTCTGTCCCCAGTGAAGGCGCGCGAGCCGTCCCCCGCGCCGGCCGCCAAACCGCCAGCGGAGCCCGAGCCCGAGCCCAAGCACCGCCTGCCCGACCGCTCAATGCAGGTACGCATCTACACCGACATCGTACAGCCAAGCAGTAGTGTACAGTACTGCACTACTGCTTGGTACACAACGTTCTGCTTTTGGAATTACTGTCTCACAAATTCAAATGAGTCTATTTTTCTTACTTATTTTTCTCGACTCGTCATTTTACATGTTGAAATATGTGAGCAAGTAAAAGTACTTGAATGTGCTGTTACATGTTGAAATATATGAGCAAGTAAAAGAACTTGAATGTGCTGTTACATGTTGAAATATGTGAGCAAGTAAAAGAACTTGAATGTGCTGTTACATGTTGAAATATGTGAGCAAGTAAAAGAACTTGAATGTGCTGTTACATGTTGAAATATGTGAGCAAGTAAAATAACTTGAATGTGCTGTTACATGTTGAAATATATGAGCAAGTAAAAGAACTTGAATGTGCTGTTACATGTTGAAATATATGAGCAAGTAAAAGAACTTGAATGTGCTGTTACATGTTGAAATATGTGAGCAAGTAAAAGAACTTGAATGTGCTGTTACATGTTGAAATATGTGAGCAAGTAAAAGAACTTGAATGTGCTGTTACATGTTGAAATATGTGAGCAACTAAAAGAACTTGAATGTGCTCTTACATGTTGAAATATGTGAGCAACTAAAAGAACTTGATGTGCTCTTACATGTTGAAATATGTGAGCAAGTAAAAGAACTTGAATGTGCAGTTACATGTTGAAATATGTGAGCAAGTAAAAGAACTTGAATGTGCTGTTACATCATGGTTTACTCTTGATTCAATAGTAACTACGTGCGCTTTGTGCAAGTAGCAAGGTATTTGTTCCACGTCTGGGTATTATGTGAATCCATGTGGTCCTTACAAGACCATAAGTAATAGTAGTAAATAGTTAGTAATTACAAGAATTACTTAGATACAAACAATTCTAGTTAAGAATACAGTAGTCGCAGCGGAAGTTTGTGTCTCGGAAGTTGTCTGCTAGTCGCTGCGCAAACTGCTATTTTTCAGGCGCAATATCAATATTGAAGCAGCATTGTATAACTGCCTCGCTCACTCGCTTACGTTTTTCGCATATTCTATCTCGCTCTTACTTTATGGTCTTTTATCCCCACAGCAGTACCTGCGGAATCGATCACAGAGCCTAACTTCACAAACATATAGATTGGTTGCGACTACTGTACGAAAGGTTTTATGGCGTGAGTTTGCCTCTTAATAGCCAGAAAAAAATAATAGACTTAGTTCATTTACTACCGCATAATAATTAATATATTACAGGTCACAAAATAAATATAGTGATCGGTTCCACGTATGTATAGTGTGTTATGTTACAGCTAAGCCCTGACAATACAAGCACTTGGAACGAAGAGAACGCTCTCAACGCATCTGCAGCTCTCCACATCAACACCACGCCATCGGTAAGTTCTTATGTAATAATACCTTTCTATTTTAAAGAATTTAATTTTCATTAAAAATAAATGCTGTTCCATTGTCCGAAAGTATAAACTGCGGAAGACCAAGTGTTAGTAACAAAGACCTAATAAAACGTGAAAATAGTATTATAATGTGTACAGAAAATATGAAAAAAGTATACATAATCGATGAATAGGTAGATTAATGTTGATAGCTCAAATAAAGTTGAATGTAGTCAAAAATGTGGAGGAGGCGAAGGGTTCGACGTTCTGTATTATTTATTTTGTGGTTCTGTCCTCTTTAGCGTAAAGCTAATGTCCGTCCGTAGCTAGTAATTTAAGTTAGGATACTTTTTTACAGATATCACACCAAAAGAACTCAAAAACTGGTGTACCACATAATTTATCCGAAAAGCATGTTTTATATTAAAGATTGTTTATAATGTTGTATTTCAAGATTGATTGTCAAACTACGTTAAAATGGACCTACCCAAAGTGCCTTCTTATTACGCACGAACCGTAGTATAGAAGTAGGGGTTTTGTTTCGCAAGTAACCATGATATTTCCCGCTGTACAGTCGAGTGGCAGCAGCGGCGGCGCGCAGGAGTACTCGCTGTTCAAGGACCTCAACATGAGCGCCGCCAACGTGTGGGGCGCCGGCGACGCGCACCACAACGTCGACATGCCGCCGCCACAGGTATACCACCATACTACTACGCACGCACTTGTATGTAAATATCCTATCATAAAACTCATAGTATTTTATTGTAAATAGGCAAAATAATAGCACTTTTACAAGTCAAATACTCAACATCTTGTGAACAAGGAGAAAAACATAAAATATTATAAATATATGAAATTAATAAAATTAGGTTAACTAAGTATGCTTCGAGTTTGAATAGGAATACCCTTGTGACTCTACCAGTGCTTTGGTACGCTTGAGAAGAGAGCGCCAAGAAAGTTTACGAGGTTGTAAATTCGTACATTTTTGTAATTTTTTAAATGTCATTTATAAGTATAATATTAATGTATACAATACAGTAAATGTCAAATATGAAATTGCCAATGAGATGACCCAATTATGAAAATGGGATAAAAATTGTAAAAATAAAAATGACTAAAAAGACACCAGGCTAGACCAGTCCCCACAAGCAGCACCCCTTCACGAGTGTGACTTGTGAATCAGCCTATATATATCAACCATTTTAGAGGAGAGTGACCCGGCATACGTCGTTTTACATCTCACGAACTCTACTCGCATTAATTATGTAAATTCATGAATGTTTGTTCCCCAGGCGGACGCGAGCAAGGCGCCTGGATACCGCGGCGCTGGCGGTGGCGGCGGCGGTGGCGTGTCGCCCTGCTCCCGCACGTCGTCGCACGGCTCCACGCCGCCGCCGACGTACGCGCCGCCGCACTCGCAGTCGCTCTCCTACCAACCCATGCCCATCGGTAACTACGTAACCAACAATTTCATTTTAACACTACCATCGAATACTACACGGCATAGTACAGCAATACTAAGTACAATTACTACCTAGTGATGGCGAAAGGAAGTGGGAAAGAAACTTTCCGTCGTTATTTTACAAAATATAATGGATAAATAATTATCATATTCACTATTAAACTAAATACACTATTGACAAAATAAGAAGTTAAGTTTATAAGTCTATGTAATACATCAAAAGTGGGAAGTTTTATAAAACAGTATTTGCTTGCAATATTGGTACCATGCATGGCGACGTATCGTACATACTCAAAATTAATTTGCAGGCAACAACGTCAATTCGATGGATATGAGTGGCCTATCAAGGAACGGTCCTATCTACCAAGACAACTCCCGGAATGGAAACCACTTGATGAACCCCATGGTAAGTAGACTAGATGACTTTGAGAGAAGTGTGGTGAAACGAAACAATATGAGAATCAAACCTAATGTATTGTAGGTGTCGATGGCGAGCGGTGCGCACGGCATGTCGGGCAGCGCGCTGGGGCTGGGGATGGTGGGTGTGGAGCCCGTATCGCGCCTCAACCCGCGCGCGCCTGACTTCGCGCAGCGGCACCCGCTCATGCAGCACAAGCATGCCTCCCACTCCTCGCAGGTACTTTATCCAGGAATATCTAAGGGCAGTAACCGTTGAGACCGATCCTTGTAGGTCGTTCGAAGAAACGTCACTCGTTAAACATTTCCCAAATCAAAACAATATGGATTAAATATGAAAAACAATGAACTTACGTTATAATAAGAATTACATTAAGTTTCGTCATTTAATCACAATTAAATAATTAAATGTTATTAGGTTATTGTTTGAAAAAACCCGCGTTACGAAATAAAAAAGGAAGGATTAAAAAGTACTAGGTGAGGTTCCTGAACCTCGCGTAAGGATGGCAAGAGACTTGAAAACCTGCATCTAGTAATAACACCCGACTCCTACCCCATCATTATTGCTAAGAGCCATTTCGATCACATCAGCTTTTAAATAGAAAATCCGCATCAAAATCGGTCCATTCGTTTCGGAGCTACGATGCCACAGACAGACACATGGATACAGTGATACACACCCTAAACTTGTAACACTCTTTTGGAGAATATTTGTTTAAAAAAAAAACGAGTGAGCCTTACAGTAGTCGCATATGATGTGACATTTGACATCTCACCTTGGTAATAGGCAACATTATAACATACTGTAGCACCGCGCGCGCTCATTGGTCAACTGTGAATCAGCAACTACTTCATCTGATCTTTTTTCTTTTTTTTTTTTTCTGTCTACTTTTATGTCTGGATAGCTCAACTTGCAAATGCTCGGCTACTAATCTGTAGTACCGGAGTTCTATTCCCGACTGAAGTGTTTACATTTTGCACTTTAAAAATTGATGGCTGATGATGTGATGGCTTCTAGCTTGATAGCACCGCGCGCGCTCTTTAGTCAAATAAAATATCACGCGCTTCCCCGGCTTCCTGTTACACATTGGTTACGCTTTTCACGAAATCACTCCCACAGAAGGCAGGAAAGCGAGTGGAAAAATGTTACACATCAAAAAAATACCTTCCTTCCTTCCCGCACGCACTCAGTATTCTGTATGGCTTCTATCGTAATGTAGTCGTCACAAAATGATACGGCATCGATACGATATTGATCAGTGAGCGTGTGTAATACATATCGTATAGAAGATTCAAATACCTAATAAATAAAGACTTGCCTTAATTTTCAGATGTACTCGAGTAGCAACAACGCCGGCAACCTGAGCACTCTGCTGATGTCTTACCAACAGCCGATGAGTCAGTCACCCAAACCGATGTCGCATACACACCATCCTTACCAAGTGAGTATAAAGTAGCAACAACGCCGGCAACCTGAGCACTCTGCTGATGTCTTACCAACAGCCGATGAGTCAGTCACCCAAACCGATGTCGCATACACACCATCCTTACCAAGTGAGTATAAAGTAGCAACAACGCCGGCAACCTGAGCACTCTGCTGATGTCTTACCAACAGCCGATGAGTCAGTCACCCAAACCGATGTCGCATACACACCATCCTTACCAAGTGAGTATAAAGTAGCAACAACGCCGGCAACCTGAGCACTCTGCTGATGTCTTACCAACAGCCGATGAGTCAGTCACCCAAACCGATGTCGCATACACACCATCCTTACCAAGTGAGTATAAAGCGTCCTACACATTAACGCGCGAGTTTGGCTGCATAACTGTCAATAGTTTGCCTTCGCGGGACATTCTCCGTTCGGAGTCGGCATATTCATTGGTCGGTTTAGTACGCAAAATGGCTAGGCGGCTCTTCGCGTCACGTAACGACACTCGCAGATTCACTACAGATTATATTGATACTGACTGATCTCAAAATAAATACTTTAACGGCTTTTGTCGACAAAAGATAACACCAAAACATAATTTGTGGTTATGTTTTGCTGCTAAACCACTGCTCTCAGCGCCTAAATTACGATAAACAAATGCTCCCATTGCGAGGTCCGTCAAAAGCCTGTCTAGAGTACGTGAGTAATAATGCAGTTGCCTATAACCTGTAGAGTCTAGTTTCCATGTGTGTGTTCCAACTGCGGTTGCTCTTCCTCAGTCTCTACTAGACCGCGGCGTGGGCACCAGCTCCGGCGGGCACGGCGTGTCCTGGGGCGAGGAGGAGGAGCGCAAGCCGCGCCCCATCGGCACGGAGCGCGCCTGGACGCGCGCCGCCGCCGACCACCTGCACCACCTGCCGCACCTCGCCGACCACGACCGCTACCAGGTACGAACATTATACAACTAGCTTTCCCGCCCGCGACTTCGTACGCGCGGACTTACTGTCGATCGCGAAAAAACATCCTATGTTCTTCTAGGATATTAAAAACCAATGCTCTTGATGTTTTTTGACATACTTGTTATTTCGTTTCCATGGCAACCGTTTCTTACAGTGAGTAATCAACATTTTTCCAGTTTTCCCGTGGAAACTTGCAATTTGCCGGAAGAAAAAGTATCCTATGTTTTATTCCAGGGTATAAGCTATCTCCATTCCAAATTTCATCAAAATCCGTCCATCCGTTATCGCGTGAAAGCTCCCCAAACAAACAAACAATAGACGTTTCACTTTTATATATTGGTATGGATCAGGAATCTGTCAGGTTTGCGGCTGACATTGACAGAGCACAGTTTTTTTTTCGCATTTCACCGTAGAGGCCCACAGAAACAATATCGAAATTTAAAAAAAAAAAAGCCTATTTTACTCGGGATGATGTAAGGATTCTAATGATACCCCATACATCCAAATCTGTTCAGGCATTTAAAAGTTATGGTGAAATAAAGAAATTCACATACTGATAACATTACACTTTTTTGGGAAGTCGTGTAAAAAGAAAAAATATTCCTGTTCACAGCCTTGGCAAAGTCTTAGTTTTTTTATTACTTTTGTGTGACGAGCCATAACAGCCCATAACAGTTTCAGTGCCACCTAGAACTTTAGTTGCAAATCTTGCGCGTCACTGCACTGCGCTCGTCACCCTGAGACATTGGTTGTTAAGTTTCATTGCCCAGTAATTTTGCTGGAAACATTGGCCTTCAAACCGAAACACAAATGCTTACTTACTACTAAGGCTGAGTGCAGATCGAATACAGAACAAAAAAAAACTTCTTGATTACCATATTGAAATGCTAATCAAATTCTTCTACTTCTTAAACATATATTTTAGCTCAATTATTATTTTTCATAAATTCATGACAATTTTTGAGGTTGTGAAACATCTCGTTTATGGTAAAGTTGTCTGTGTTTACAGGGCATGGGGAGCGTAGGACATGGCGTTGGGCACGGCCTGGACGGCAGCGCGTACGGCGCGAGCGGGTCCGGCGGAGGCGGCGCGGCGGCGGCGGCGCTGTCGCTGATGCACGCGCTGCCGCTGCAGTACCTGCCGGCCGCGCCGCCCGACACCACACACCACTGGGACCACGCGCCGCACCACGCGCCCGACAAGCAGGTGCCCGCGCACACGCAGGTAACCACTTCACTTTTATTTCTACGGTTTACTACACAATTACTGTAGGTTACTATAACAAAAAACTTATGGATCATTTGACACTACCATTTTTTTATTCGGGGTTAAAGACAGACATACAATGTGGGGTTCTTCAAAACAGAATAGATGTTTTAAAAAAAACCATCGAAATAAAGAAAGAAACCCATAACAGTGCAGTACCACCCAGAACTTCAGTGTTTCTCGAAATTTTTGACAATGGTGGTGAGAGATTCATGTCATCTACTCAGACTTTAGCAAAGGTTTTGACTTGGTCAATCTTCTTTTACTTTCAAAACTGCATTAGGCATTCATGGGACACTGCTGCGGTGGTTTGAATACCATCTAGATAACAGATCTAAATTGGAGGTCGTCAAGGGTTTTAAGTCAGTTGTAACCGAAGTACCTTTCGTTGTACCACAAGGGTCGTATCTGGGACCTCTTCTCTTCCTGAACTTAATCAAAGACTAGTGACTCGCCCCTGCTTCGCACGGGTAGCGCTCACATAGCGGCATTCTTCTTACTTTTTGCATTTTTATACCCATCGTAACTTCTAAAAAAATAACCGATAAGCGTAATTCAAAATCTTTGGCAGCAACTATCGTGGTGCTTTTTGACCATAGACAACTGCACTTTTACTCGTACGATTTTCCTAGGGGCTTCTAAATTTTTCGAAAAATAAAATGCTGCTCATATTTCTCGCTGATAATATAGCTTGCTATAGGTTAAATAATTTTTGACATGCGCGAGCGCGCATGTTTTTGTCCTACGTTAAAAGGTCACATTCACACCCAATCGCTAAATCAAAAATGCGACATGAATCATCGTGTTATTCCAATAATCGTGGTGTCGTTTACTGAAGGTCATCGTGTTTGCCAACAGACATGGAGCAAATGGAGCCACTAAGGACGTCGCGGCGCCACGACATCGACACTGCCTTACTCGCGGGCCGCGCCGCTCGCCGAGGACTACGTTATTATCCTTACCATAACTCGGTGTAGATATTAGTAACAAAGATTATTATATACAGATTATCTATATACATAATAGAGAAGATGTCCTATCGAGATGAGACCTACTTATAATACTGTATGATCGACTGAAGTGAACATTAAACGATTCATTATAATGAAACTCGTGAGGGAGCCGGCTGTAGTTTTATTTGTTAGTCGCCGCCGCGACGTCGCATTAGACGAATTATAGTTGTTCCGACGCCCTGCGCGGCGCAGATCCATGTAGATATATACGCGTAACGATGTAATACTAGGTAGCTTGGAATGTGATTCCGAAGAGCCGCTGAGCGTTTTGCGTTGCCTTGCGCGGCCGCCATCTTATATACATATTTTACACTATATTACGGCATAATACGATATTGATTTCCGTTATTGATGCGCTCGCCGACAGAGACGAAATATTAAACGTGTATTAATAAAATTTGCTTGTACATGAAGATTAAATATCATATATTGATGCATTGCTTGTACATGAAGATTAAATATCATATATTGATGCACTGTATCCACTGGTGTTTTTATAATACCACCTGTTTTCAATGATTCTTTTTTTATTAGGTTTATTTGGGTAATGTGTATATTTATAAGTAAATTATTATTGAGGACTTACTATGTCTCGAATATAATTAAAGCAGGATATGCGGTAAGTTCTAGGCAAATAAACCGTTGTCAAAATATCTGGCGTGTGTTCTTGAATAGGGCCACAGTTTGTAGTGTTGTTGGGAAATTGATTGTCTATCGTTAGTCACTGAGGGGCCTCAGATCGCTCGTACTATCAAATAACATGAAATAAACACGTAAAAATGTCACAAAAATAAAGTCATTGAGGAAAAAAAGAGTCCTCGAATCTGTGGTACGAGTGATTCTTAGCATTATCGATAAATCCACAATTGATTGTTCAACAACACTCATCTTGTGAACACTGAATAGCTGTACCTAGTCCACGTAAAAAATGAAAGAGATAGAAAACCAAATGGTTAATTATTCTAAAAGTAAATAAGAGCTTTTTTTAATGAAAATATAATTATAACTAAAAAGTATATAAGGACACTCACATAACCTAAAAATATAGAATTCAGAATTGCTTAATTCTAAAAGTAAATAAAATTGCATTTTTTTATGAAAATATAATTTTTACTAAAAATTAAATATTAGGACACTTACATAACCTAAAAATATAGAATTCAGAGATTCATGCAGTTATTTACACTATCTACACTAAAATCTTTTTTTTTTTAGAAATGTAATGTAAGCTACTGAACAAGAATATAATAGTGTCTGTCTGTGTGTTCACATAAAACTACTGCGCCAATTGAAATGCGGTATTCATTGTAAGGGCCCGTTCACCTAAACGTTCGAGGACGCACGGATCACCCGCGCGTAAACTCGAAATCGTTCACGGCGTCGTCCGGGCGTTCGCCTGGGTCATCCGAAAAATAGTAGAGGAGGGGAGGAATAGTATGAAACTGACAGTTGTCAGTTCTATGTGGACGTCCAAAGTCGTCCACTAACTCCGGATGATCGGGCGATAATCGCACGGATGATTCGAGTGTGTAAGTGAACACAGCCTTGGATAACATAGAATTTGACAATCTGATGTACAGTAGTCGCAGCGGAAGTATCTCGGAAGTTGTCTACAAATCGCTGCGCAATCTGCAATTTTTCAGGCGCAATCCCAATGTTGAAGATGAAGACAGCATTGTATAGCAGTACCTGCGCAATCGTTCACAGAGCCTAACTTCACAAACATATATATTGGCTGCGACTACTGTACTTTGCTAATCGATAACAACTATCTGACGACAGAACGAATTATTAAGTTTCAGGATATAATGTACTGGAATAACAGAGTTTACTTTAATCCAGAGAAAATGTCAATGCAGCAAAGCCGCGGGGCGCAGCAACTTAACAAATTAATGTCCCGCTTAGATGACAAACAAAACTATATACAGTGCAACCAATTTATCTGTGAAGTGACAAAAAATTGAACTACAGTCGCCATGAATGAGGTTCACATTTTCCGCTTTTTGATTGGTCTACTTATCGATTCACTGGAACACTCACGCCACCATTCAGTTCACAGATAAGTTGGTGGCACTGTAAGCTAAATTCCTATAACAGTTAGACAATAGCACGATAGATTAGGTAGACAACTAATCCAAGTAAAAATATCAAAACGTACAAATTTATAAATGCATCAAATCACATAATAACTAGTAAGTATGGAAAACATTTAGAAATGGAAGTTAAAAAGTTAAGCTAGGTATTGTTACAGTTCCGAATGTCTCTCAAGAATTCTGGTTTCGAGGTCTGCGTGCATTTTCTCGACCTTTCTGGAGTGCTTCTTGATCAACTGTTGCTGCTCCTCGAAGTGGTTGTGCTTGTCGCCGGGCGCCGCCACCTGCACAACATTGTGGTGTAAGTTGGTTGAACAAAGGCAAGTATCGTCAAGTTGGTTAAAGAAACGCAACCAACGGTAAAGTTTATAAAATACTTTACGCAAAGGACGGAAAGGGTCATTTTAAAACCATGGATAATTCTATAAAAGGGATATTTTGACACCAGGGTAAATACTGGGAAAGTGACATTTTGAAACCATGGTAAAAATTGGAAAGGGATTTTTTGAAATCAGGGTAAAAACTGGGATATGGATAATTTGAAACCAGGGTAAATATTGGGAACGTGACATTTGAAACCAGGGTAAATATTTTTTTTACCCTGTTTTCAAATGTTTTTTTTTTCTGGAAAAGGGATATTTTAAAACCAGGGGTAAATCTGGGAAAGGAATATTTTGAAAACAAGGAAAATTCTGGGAAAGGGACATCATTTTCATCCACCTATCCTTACCCATGGATAAAAAAAAATACACTATTATGTGGGGCCTGTATAAATAGAATCTAAAGGTTAAAAGTGCAATTTGAAAATGTTTGAAAATAGTGAAATAAAAATATGAATGATAAGTACTAAATAAATGCTAATAAAATAATAAAAACATAAAATAACCTTAGTGTGATGTTTCTCTCTATTGCTTACATGGTCGGCTTGCAAGTGACGCAGCTTTAGGAGTCGCGTCTCGTAATGCAGAAGCTCTACCTGTGGAGAATAAATAACATTAGTCCAGTCAACCAAACATTCAACTGTGCATTAATTGGAGCGTAGACAAAACTTCAAATTACCTTCAACGAAGCTAGTTCATCCACAGTGAAATTGCCAGCAGCTGCCATTCGCCAAAGACCTTGCACCTTTGGCTCGATAAATTCTTTATTGTTGGGCCCTGACAACAGTAAACAGCATGATAAAGAGAGCAATGACATCGTTATCAGTAAACCGAAATGAACATTTTAGTAATCTCAATAACTATTTTCATAAAACTCCTTTTAAGATTAAATCTGTGCAGATTTAAGACAAAACTAATCAACTTAAACAGACTGAGAAACCTTTCTAGCATCTTTGTTTCTTGAATACTATTAGTCTCCAAGTCTTTGCAGACTGAGGATTGTATTCAAATATTCAATGGGGTGGGGATTCTAATAAGTATTGCTTAAAATCCCCACTACTAACTTCCCATAGGCAGTGGTGTCCGTCACTACAGCCGGCCATTTGCTTGTACGCAGCCCAAAACTTCCCAA
The DNA here is from genome assembly GCA_946251855.1 of Alsophila aescularia. Lineage (NCBI taxonomy): Eukaryota > Metazoa > Arthropoda > Insecta > Lepidoptera > Geometridae > Alsophila > Alsophila aescularia. The sequence continues at coordinate 6,254,503 of OX276376.1, read as the reverse complement.
ACTGCAGTGCTCTCAAGAGCTCTGTAGTGCCCAAATATGGCCATTAGTTCTCGATTACTTTACGAGATATTTCAATTCAAAGGGTGGCCTGCCGGGGTGACGCTGCGTTCAGCGCGTCGATGTCGACGAGCCGAATCCAGCGAACAGATTTAAATGAAACATAGCTCAGCTTTTAGTTCTCGAAATAATAAGCGAAACTGTCAGACAAAATTATAATCAAAGTAGTGGTTTATGAGAAAACCATCTGATAAGGGTGGTCAGCCAGGATGACGCTTGCTTCAGCGCGCTAACTATAACAACAAAACGAGTGAATCAATATTCTTCAAATTAAGTGAAGCTGCAGTTCTTCTATTTGTGCCCTTTGTGCCCAAAAATCAGTCGTGTAAGTTCAGTAGTTTTTGCTCGTTCGAGGCTCGAAAGGTGGCCTGCTGGGGTGACGCTGGCTCTGGCGCGCTACCCTGAAACTCGACAACGGCTGTGTCTACAGCTTTGAGATGTAAACCTACAAATAGTTCCCGGTAAGATGGTCTTTGTGCCCGAGAATTGCACATCTACCTAACGAACTTTACGAGAAAAAAGCTATCATTACTTTTTGCACACCTTATCGTAAGTACCTCTATTAGAAGGTTCTCGAAGCTACAGCTGTCCCTTTCTATCATGAAGTATTTGTCATTAGCATGAATGAAAGCGCATTAGGCACAGATATTACATTTAGCCGGCTAATATTAGATGTACATCAAGTAAAAATGCATTTCACGAAAGGTGACACATATCAACATGTGGCTGCATTTCCATTCTTCACGCGGCCGGGCCCCGGGTATAAGTACCTAGACCTAACTACAATTTATAATGTTACCAGTAGGTACATTATTGAAATTCCACAGATTTCGGAATAAATAAAGAACCATTAGAATAAATAATTGAAAATAGAAGGTATAAAATTTAAAGTAAAAATAAGTATTTAGAGTAAGTAGTAGTAGTTATAGCATGTAGACTGATGACCATATTTTAAAACTAGCTATACTCGTGGCTTCGCACGCGTGGTCATTTGTATAGGTTAAAAGTACGCGATGTACTATTAATTCGAAGACCTAAAATCCCAATATAACATTTGATCAAAATTCCTTCAGCCGTCAAAAAGATTTTATCGATTGCTCGGCTTCTACTAATCGGATTAAGATGCCAAGTACACCAGTTCCACCCATAAGCTATCCAAATATGAAAACCACATATCGGTCTAGTGGTTTTTACGTGATACGCGAACAAACAGACATACAGACAAGCAAATGGAGAAACAGACAGACATGATTTTTTAAATGTTATGTATCAATAGCTTATTTTAAATGCCCTAGACTATTTTTTTATTATCATTGTACCGACTTTTTCATACTTAAAGCTTTATTATAAGTACTTATAGATATCATCAACATCAAAATCCGTGCAGTAGTTTCAGCGCATACGTATTCTTTTAAATAACTTTCAATCTCTATCCTGCGAGAAATATTTCATTTATCGGAATGAAAAGTATCCAATGTCCTACCTCGTAGTGTGAACTCAAATCATACCAAGTTTCATTCGAATTTATTCAGTAGTTTCGGCGTGATGCGTGGCCAGGATACAGACAGACAGACAGAAGATAAAAATTAAAAAATATACAGTTTTGGCTTCAGTATTCAATTTATAGCAGCATCCAAAAATAAATACAAAATATCTTCAATGTACAGAATTTGGACCCCTATCCTGAAGGAACCCTTTATTTTTTCGGAATTGAAAGGTATTCTTAATTTTCACCCATCATATAAACTATGACTGTGCCAAGTTGCATCAAAATACGTCCAGTAGTTTTAGCGTGGTACGTGTTCTTTTAAATAACTTTCAACCCCTATCCTGCGGGAACCCTTTAATTTTTCGAGATAAAAAGTATCCTATGTCCTACCTCGTAGTATGAACTTAAATCATACAAGTACAAGTACAGTTTCAACTGACACAGAGAGACAAAAATTAAAAAAAAAACAACAGTTTTGGCTTCAGTATTGAATATAGAGAACCACAAAAAAGGTTTTGAGGGTTTTGACCTCAGTTTATATATAACATCAATGGGTTTTGATCACTTTTTTGACTTTAATTAATGTTGTTGTCATGTTCATGTTCTTGTCACATGAGTATGTATTATGATGAAGGTTTTTATTCGATTTAAACCTAGATTTTCAAAAAATCGCTGATTTAGACTATGTGACAAAGTTACACCCCCACACGGGTAACATTGCCACCCAATTACATTTATATAATAATTTTATAATGGAAAAATTTGGGTCATGGACGAGATTCGAACTCGGATACTGTGCCTCAGCGTGGCACATGCCTTTACCAATTCGGCCACCGAGACCTATGCGTCGTCATCCAAATCTTTCCACTAGCTTCTTTGAACCCGTCTTATGGGGACGGTAACGCATGTGCCGCGCTGAGGCACCGTATACGAGTTCAAATCTCGTCAGTGACACAAATTTTACTATTAGAATTTTTTTATATATATTTACGCTAAGCAGGCGTTAACTGCTATAAAAAATCATAAAAATACAATGACATTTACTTTAAAAAGCCGTTTTATGCTTAATTCTTATTGACTCGGTATCTTTGGTCAATGTATTCTTATTCTCGGTTACCAACACTATAACAAACAGTTCATAGAGGGTATATTTGAATAAAGAAACGTAAAGAACGCGTGATATTGCACTGAATCAGGGTACTGTCAAGTTGGGTAACTTTGAATTTCCTTGTAACTTTGAATATCACTAGTTCGAAGATTCTTTATTTTTTTTCTCAATAACTTCTTGTGAAATACATTGTTAACTGTGTATAACGGAACCAACAAATATTCTAGTTGTCAAACGTCACATAAAATTGCCAATCGTCAAAGAAGTTTTGAAAGCTTTACGTCATTTTGCGTACGCGATTTTTTACGTATAACCAGATAACAATATTTAAAATTTTATATAATAAAGTTACGTAAAACACGTGAGTTTTGGTTTTTAACTGTGAAATATACATTGAAATCACCATATTAAATAAAAATTTGTGGTTTCATTCAGTTTTTTGTACAAAAATTGTAATATAAAAATCACTATTTTTTTTTGTTTTTTTTTATGTATTTTTTTATATTTTATGTTGATGTCATACTATTGCCAATTATATGTAGATTATTAAGCTTAAGTTCGATTTTTAATAAATATGCCTAATAATAAATAATTGAAATGTGTTAATTTTCATTTTTTCCTATCTATTGGTAGATGATAGTTGGTAGTAGGTATCCCTAAGTGAATGCCCAGTTGTTCACTATGCCAAATTGATTTTATTTGACAGATCTGTTTTATTTATTCAAAGCACGTGTTAAATCTTACCCAAGTTTGTTAAATTGCCAAACAGAAAGGATTTTCCCTGCTAAAATAAATCTGTTCAAAGTAACCCAAAAGCCATGGTAACTTTGAACGGCCATTAAAGCGCAAATATCTCAAACTTCCTTTTTAAATTCATCAAGCTTGTTCAATTATTCTAAATTTGGATGATAAAAGAACACTCTTCAATCAAAAAAACGTACAGAGACCGATACATTTTTACTTCAATATCGGCAAAAAACTTGTGTTCAAAGTTACCCTATTTGACTGTAGTTGTTTTGAAGAAACTGATTCATATTAATAACTAGACAACTGATTGTTGTTTTATTATTGATTTAAACTTAAACACACAAATTATTTTTCTAAATGAAAACTTTGTTAAAATCTTTGCTTAACTACCCCATTCCATGTACAGCAAATCGTCATCTATTTCGTAGGTGCCCAACCCCATATCTTCATTTTATTTTAATTTATGACATTAACAATGTCAGTTGGATGGCATTTAGTATAATCTCTTGCATGAGGTCATGTCCAACATCCTTCAAATGCTTTTGACTACGTAAGAAATTTACCTTGAATGTCAAAGTTACCCAAGATACGTAAGAGTACACGAATTTGAGACTTTTGTTCGATAATCCAACAGAAAGTACATAAAGAATGCTCTGAGGGTAAGTACCTATCTACTACCCTTCTGGCAACCCTAATCCCAACTTCTTTTGCTTGACATTAATGTATGACCCAAATAATGTCCAGTATTGTACAGCCGATAATACATGGCCGGATAATTCGTGTACATTGATTCCAAATATTTGGCCGGCTTTTCCTAGCCACACATTATTGCCCGTACAAAAACGGTCCGTGTTGATAATTGTTGCTTCCCTAAGGGCGCAGGGGGCGAAGAATAAAAGACGTGCGCTTGTAATATAGTGGTGTAATCGGCTGAATGGTCGCAGCAGCGGCGTGCGGATACAGCCGCGTGCCTATCTATATCTGTATAGGTACTAACAATAATACATGGCCAGTATTGCACAGCCAATAATTCATTTACAGGCTTCTAAAGATTGGATGTGAAACATGAGCTCGTGACGGTTTTGTACGACCGGTAATCCTAGCCCAACCATAGACAAAGATAGAATCTCTCCTTGATGCCTAGTTTGTGTAGGCCACGGAATAGAAAAACAAGTGGAAGTGCAACGTGTGCGGGTGACGTTATACACTCATACTATTCTTCCCCTCCCCTACCATTTTTCGGGGTGACTCGTGCGTACGCCCGACGATGCCGTGAACAATTTCGAGTGATCGCGTGGATGATCCGTGCGTCCTCAAAAGTAGTAAGTGACCGCACCCTAGAGCACAAACCAAGGAAGTTGTAAGCATTGACGTAAAAAAAAGTCTGTTACTCTATAGTTGTCTGTTCCTTCGCCATTTTGTTTTTTTTCTTATTTCGGACTAGGCAATCGTTTGACCACGATCTCATCTGATAGAAAGCGATGATGTGGTCGAAGCTGTAGCACGCTTGCCTAGTAGATACATTTTCACTTTTGACTTGAACACACCAGGGTTATAATTTACCGGAAACACTGACGAGGGCAGGGCATTCCACTCCTTTGCAGTTCTTATAATAAATGAAGATGCGTAACGCTTCGTTCTTGTGCGAGGTATTTCAACCATGAAAGGGTGGCGCTTTGCTGATCGTCTAGTCGTACGGCGATGGAAAGGTGATGGGGGAATCAGGTTGTGCAGTTCTTGTGCACACTCTCCATAGTGCAATCTGTAGAATACCGCCAGGCTTGCTACCTCACGTCGATGCGCCAGACTTTGAAGTTTACTTATTACCAGAGTGTCATCCCCAATGAGCCTGATAGCACGTCTCTCAATTGAATCCAAAGACTCGAGCTGATACTTGGCAGAACCGTCCCAGAGGTGGCAGCAGTACTCCATACAAGATCGGACCTGTGCTTGATAAAGATTCAAAAGCTGTCCCGGTGTGAAGTACCGCCTAACCTTAGACAAAATACCAAGTTTTTTGCAGCTACCTTGGCTTTGGATTCAATATAAGACCAAAATTCAGGTTTGATGTGAGTTCGACACCCAAAAGCTCCAAATAGTCGCCTATTGGTATTGTTACACTTTGGAAAGACGGAGATCGGTTTAGAGGACTCGTTTTAGCAGAAAACAAACACGCCTGCGTTTTAGTAGCATTAAACTTAACCAGGTTAGCATCTCCCCAATCGGACACGGCTTCTAAGGCTAAATTTAAACGGTCTACCATAGCCTCTCTCTGAAACTGGACAGCGTCACAGCTGGCTTGAGCATTGGAAGTGTATCTCTCAACTATAGTACTGTCATCAGCATATCCAAAGGTACCGGGCTTCAGAAGACCATTAATGTGCAGTAAAAACAGTGTAGCGAACCGATCCCTGAGGTACACCGGCATTGATAGCCATTTGATCAGACGAGCAGCCCTCTAAGACTACTCGAATAGATCGTTCCCTCAAGAAATCAACTATCCAATTGCATAAGCCAACAGGTAAACCATATGAGGGAAGCTTGTTTAAAAGGCCAACGTGCCAGACCCGATCAATTGCCTTCGATATGTCAAGGGAGACGGCAAGCGCCTCACCATGCATCTCTATGGCTTCGCTCAGTACGTGAGTGGCATACGCGAGAAGACCGGTTTCGGAGAATTCCGTATTGCCGGTCACTGAGAAGATCATTGTCTTCAAGGTATGCCAAGAGCCTAATGTTTATTACACGCTCCATACACTTACAGAGTAAGGAGGTTATCGAGATGGGACGATAATTGGCCGGATCAGCACGACTACCCTTTTTTGGCACTGGTTGTACATTGACAAGCTTCCAGCTCTTCGGAACTTTACCTGAGTGAAGAGAGAGGCGGTACAAACGCGTTAAGATGGGAGACAATTCGGGCGCGCAGTTTTTCAACACAATCGCTGGAATACCATCAGGACCACTGGCCTTGTTCACATCTAGGGAAATATATAAGAAAGGCTTGTTAGTAGTGCAGTATATTACTTTTATTTTATTTGTTTTTGGCGACATCTGTCCCAATGTACGTGGCGTAGTGTACCACTTCCCCTTGTTTTTTTCTATTCCGTGGTGTAGGCGAAATGTCAGGAACAAAATATCACAGAACCAAATCGGCCATCCCCGACTCCACGTGGTCATGTCTGCCCTATCCTAGTGTTTTATAAAGCCAAAAGCACGGAGGGAAGGCAGACCCATCCGCTGTAATATAACGCAGGTACCAGCGGGAACCTGAGCGGTAGAAGCTGGTTACCGAAGCTGCGGATGCGAGTGTTTGTTACGCAAGGGCGGAGGGGCTGCACATACCGCAGCGCTGGTGCAGCCGCGATTCATAATCTGTGTTAAAGGATACTGGAACGTGCAAACTTTGACCAAGACATTTCTATTTAGTCTGTGGTATACACGGATTATCGGCTGTTCATTATCGCCAGTGCAAAAAGTGTCCGGCCCGCCCTAAATTTCCAATAATGCACACCTTGTTAATTCATGTAGCTTCCTTTTCCTGGCTGCGAATTATCGCCTGTATAATGATTTTGTACAGCCACGAGCTCATAGCTCGTAGTGATAATGTACAATCAAGTATTGAACACCGTGATAATCCGAGGCCAATTCATGGAATATGAGGCTTTGACTATGACATTTCTGTTTAATCTGTTATGTACACGGATTATTGCTGTACATTATCGCCTGAGCGAAAAGTCTTCAATCCGTATTTCACAACCACTAATGCACACCCTGACAATCCACGTACATCAAATGGCTTATTTTTTCTGGCTGCGAATTAACGCCTGTACAATATTAGCTCGTGTTGATCATGCACAATAAGACCCGTATGGTACTCGCAGACGTAATTAGCCTTTTATGCGCCCGGTGCGAGCTGCTATAAATATTTTCTAATCATAACCGGTTCTGACAATAAAATGGATTCTGCACCCTGTGCCTGGGCACCGCTGGCACCGCCCTAGTTACGACACTGATGGTACTGTGTATACCCTGATATCTAAAGTCAGTCAACGGAACATTGGACGCCAATTATTGCCTGTGCATTATTTGGTCGTGAATTATTGGCCGTACAAGAAAGGGCCTCTCTAAATTCGTCTTATGGGGACGGTAACGCCATTTTTGGCAGCTCAGTTAAACTGAACCAAGCCAATCCGTGACCATACCACCAACCAACGTGATCCAAATTTTTCCTTTAGAAAATTACCTATTAAATAATACTATTATGTTTTGGCTAAGGAGGTGTTCATTCTTTATCATAGAACATATTATAGTTAAATTATACCAAATAAAGTGATATCAAGTAAAACTTTATTTAATACTAGCTGTACCCGCGGCTTCGCACGCGTGTTCTTTTCTTTAGGTTCAAAGTACCATAATGTGCTATTCCAGGACCAATATACAGCCGTCAGAAATACTTTATCAATTGCTCGGCTTCTAACTCACCGGACTTAGATACCAATTACACCAGATTTAAATCAAACCCTAAGCTATCCACCAATGAAAACCGCATTGCAGTCGGTCCTGTAGCTTTTACGTGATGCGTGAATAAACAAACATACAGACAAACAGAAAGAAAGACACGATTAACAAAAAAAAACTGCTGTTAATACCTTTTTTAAGCACCCCAGAGCATTTTTTTCAACTGAATTCATATAGTAGTTTGGGTGCGATGCGCGGTCAAGCCGTACAAACAGACAGACAAAATTAAAAATTAAAACAGTTTGGCTTCAGTATCTAATATATAGAACCAACCAAAAAATATATTTTATTACTTAAATATTAACATAACTTTGGACCCATATCCCGCAGAAACCCTTTACTTTTTCGGGATAAAACGTGTCCTCAATTTTAACCCATCATATAACTTAAGACAGTGCCAAGTAGCATCAAAACCCGTCCATTACTTTCAGCGTGGTACGTGTTCTTTTAAATAATTTTCCACCCCTATCCTGCAGGAACACTTAATTTTTTCGGGATGAAATGTATACAATGTGCTACCTCGAAGTGTGAACTCAAATCATTCCAAAATTCATTTGAATTCATTAAGTATTTTCGGCGTAGTGCGCTGCCAAGGTACAGACAGACAGAGGGACAGACAGACAGACAAAAATTAAAAAATATTGTTGGCCATTGAATATAGAACGGCCTCCAAAAAAAATTACATAATATCTTCAATTTACAGAATTTGGGACATTATCCCGCAGGAACTCTTTATTTTTTCGGGATAAAAAGTATTCTCAATTTTAACCGATCATATAAACTATGACTGTGTAAAGTTGCATCAAAATCCGTCCAGTAGTTTCAGAGTAGTAAGTGTTTTTTGAAATAACTTTCAACCCCAATCCTACGGGAACCCTTTCATTTTTCGGGATAAAAAGTATCTTCAATTTTTACCCATTATATAAACTATGACTGTGCCAAGTTTCAACAAAATCAGTCAAGTAGTTTCACCGTGATACGTGTTATTTTAAATAACTTTCAACGCCTATCCTGCAGGAATCCTTTAATTTTTCGGGATGAAAAGTATCCTATGTCCTATACCTCGAAGTATGAACTCAAATCATACCAAATTTCATTTGAATTCATTGAGTATTTTTGGCATGATGCACTTCCAAGTTACAGACAGACAGACGGACAGACAGACAGAAAGACAAAAATTAAAAAAAATACAGTTTTGGCTTTAGTATTGAATATAGAACGGCCCCCAAAAAAATTTACAAAATATCTTTAATTTACAGAGTTTGGGACATTATCCCGCAGGAACTCTTTATTTTTTCGGGATAAAATGTATCCTCAATTTTAACCCATCATATAAACTATGACTGTGCCAAGTTGCATCAAAATCCGTCCAGTAGTTTCAGAGAAGTAAGTGTTTTTTGAAATAACTTTCAACCCCAATCCTGCGGGAACCCTTTCATTTTTCGGGATGAAAAGTAGCCTATGTCCTACCTCGTAGTATGAACTCAAATCATACCAAGTTTCATTTAAATTCATTCAGTAGTTTCGGCGTGATGCCTAGCCAAGATACAGACAGACAGACAGACAAAAATGAAAAAAAATACAGTTTTGGCTTCAGTATCGAATATAGAGTAAAGTCCAAATAAAAAATTCTAAATATCTTTAATGTACAGAATTGGACCCGTTACAGTTTTATTATAAGTATAGATTTTAATACTTTGTAAGAATTTTGTCTTGCGAGGACTGTAACGTCATCTATTGGTAGCTCAATTGAATTAAACCAAACCACCAACTAATTACGTGATCTATTTTTTTTCTATCTATATAAATAATTACATAACAAGTAATGTTCTCGCTAAGTAGGCGTTGATCCTAAAATCATAAAAAAAAACAAATAAAGTGATACATACCAATACTTTATTTAAATAAAATTTTACTAGTTATCACTTTTGAACGTGATTGTACACATTGTATTATCCGACCAAAATGGAAATCCAAGCTTCCATTACAAAAAGTAATGGTAGCTTTTTTCTCGTAAAGTTCGTTAGGTAGATGTCCAATTCTCGGGCACAAAGACCATCTTACCGGGAACTATTTGTAGGTTTACATCTCAAAGCTGTAGGCACAGCCGTTGTCGAGTTTCAGGGTAGCGCGCCAGAGCCAGCGTCACCCCAGCAGGCCACCTTTCGAGCCTCGAACGAGCAAAAACTACTGAATTTACACGACTGATTTTTGGGCACAAAGGGCACAAATAGAAGAACTGCAGCTTCACTTAATTTGAAGAATATTGATTCACTCGTTTTGTTGTTATAGTTAGCGCGCTGAAGCAAGCGTCATCCTGGCTGACCACCCTTATAAGATGGTTTTCTCATAAACCACTACTTCGATTATAATTTTGTCCGACAGTTTCGCTTATTATTTCGAGTACTAAAAGCTGAGCTATGTTTCATTTAAATCTGTTCGCTGGATTCGGCTCGTCGACATCAACGCGCTGAACGCAGCGTCACCCCGGCAGGCCACCCTTTGAATTGAAATATCTCGTAAAGTAATCGAGAACTAATGGCCATATTTGGGCACTACAGAGCTCTTGAGAGCACTGCAGTTTGGGAAGTTTTGGCCTGCGTACAAACAAATGGCCGGCTGTACTGACGGACACTAGGCAGTAGGGATTTCAGGCACCCCATTTGATATGATCATATGCCACACTAGACTTGAACATAAAACATAAGTTTTCATTGTGTTTTGTTTGTATGTTTTTAATATTGACATATGAAAATTATCCGCCTATGTTGGCGTCATCATCATGATCAGCCTGTGTTCGTCCACTGCTGGACATAGACCTCTCCCAATGAACGCCACAGAGCCCCATATTCGGCTCTTCTCATCCAGGTCCTGCAGGCCGCAGGTTGTCACTCCACCTGAGCGGTTGGCGTCCTACATTACGTTTGCCAAGACGCGGTCTCCACTCGAGGACACGTCTACCCCAGCGATTGTCAGTCCTTCGAGAAATGTGGCCAGCCCATTGCCACTTCACAGAGCCTTGAGGATTGAAATATTGTTTGTTCATCCGGAGTTGCCTACCAGATCTTTGAAATCTAATTCTTAATTTTTTTGTATGTATTTTCCTGAAATTCCCACTGAGTTGGTCAACCTGGAGGAGATCTTAGAAATTACCCCCTTATAATGAGATCTTCCGTAACTCACCTCTAGCAGTAATTCTCTGTAGCTTATCATACCCGTCCCTCAGGCCTCTGTGTTGTTCTCTCACTAAATTGGCTTTGTCCAAGAAATCCTTCGACAGTTCATTGTTCTCTGCGTAGATTTCATTGAACTTGTCTATTTCCTCATCATTGAGAGCATCTGGAGCATACAAATAATTATTTTGCTTAATGAAAAGCAACATCTTAGGTTATTAATTGATAAATAAGATTTAAAATGTATATAACCCAATTTACGTCAACCCCGCCTCATTATAAGTTCTAAGAACAATCTCGATGACATCAGCTTTTAAAAAGAATAACCAACCGCATCTAAATCGGTTTATTTAATTGGGAGCTACAATGCCACAGACAGACATACACCCTAAACTTATAATATCCCTCTCTTTTCTCATTCAGGGGTTAAAAACATTCAGGAAAAAGAATTAGTCATAGCATTACTAAATACATGATAGTTACTGACACTGATTTATATGATTTTGAAGGCCAAACTATTTTAGTCTACACTACAATAGACCTAAATTGAATTGCAGACAATCGTGATGTCATTAGTCTATGAATCTACAAACTTTCTAGAAACTAATTAGCTGAATCTTTGGTTAGAACTATACTATGTAAAAATCATCAATACATATTATAAAACAAAGTTGCTTTCCGCGTCTGTCTGTCTTGTCTCTTGGTCTGTTTGGCCGCTAACTCCTAAACCACACAATGGATTTTGATGCGGTTTTCACTATCAGTTAGATAATTGTTCACGGAAGTTTCTAGCAGTGCCCGCGTGGTTATTTCATTTAAAAGGACCAGACCGTAACGAGGGGGGAGGCGGCGAGCGAAGCCAAGCCGCCGACCCCTCAAGCGGAGTGAAGGTTGAGTGTGCGAGAACTTCACATTTCACACGTTTTTTTTTCTAAATTTCACCTGTGCGATGCCGGGGTGGGTCGCTAGTTAATTATAATTTAGTTGACAAAAAGTATCAGATATAAAGAGTTTTATTATAAGGGCATACAATTTATGTAAGAGAAAGTATATAGGTATACTCTTAGTTAGGGTTCCATACCCTAAGGGTCCCTATAACTTAGCCTATGCCGTCCGTCTGTCCTATCTTTAAAGGTACAGACTTCTTATCCTCTTATCTTTTAAACTGTTATAGATTGCCAATTGAAGTTTTCACAGAATATGTGTTATTATGGCGAATATCCTAGCAAAAAGTAAAATATATATTTATGGGTTGGTGGTGTACGGAACCCTAGGCGCAGTTTCGGTTTTACACGAATTTCCATTCTCTCTCTAAAATGCCTTGCTTTACACGGAGTGTTCACATGAATGTAGTAATTTAAATGTCTAACTTGTCTTTGGTCGTGGAAATTCCCACTTTCTCTGCTCTGACCATTCTGATAAAATAATGGTAAATAAATACCCTTGGAGTATAACTTTTTGTCTGTGTGTTATGAAAATATTTTACAAAAACGTAAACGAAACAGTTGTTTCACGGTTTGTCTGATTATCAATTCGTCTGATTCTGCAATTTGTCTGTTGTATCATTTTTGTGTAGTAATTCGACTGTTATAATATTTAATGGCTTCTTCAGGACGAATTGAGAACCAGGCTAGCTGAGAATATTTGGTCGTTAATATCGCAAATCGTCTACTAAACAACAACTATAAATTGTTCTCAATTTGTCAGCCAAACAAACTGCTACATTTTGTTGATAATTCTAATGGAATGAGATATGATCTCCCAGGCTAATGTGAATGAATGTAGGTATATCAGATATTACCGATTGGTCCACTAATATTCTCAAAATGTATATGTATAAATGTAAATGTAAATGTGTATGTATATTATTCTTGTCATTTATTTTGCCTAAACTACAGTATAATAATATAATAATTTATATATAATGTATAATAGTGAAAACATTTAATTCGCTTTTGGTCTACCAGGCAGTGATAACACGCCAAACGGATGGACATATTTTCTCAATTCGTATGGCAGACGAAATGAGAGCCAGACAAATGAGAAATAATCGATTTTTATTTCGGAATTGGTCTGCCAGACAAATAGATAACTTTTAAATCGCATTTGGTCTAGCAGACAAAGTGATAAAGACATCTAGGAGTCCCAATGAGTGAGGATATGTCTTTCCGATTGCACATCGAAAAAATATGCGCGCAGGCATTCCAGTCTCTAGGATTTGTCCTGAGACAAGCGAGGTACCTCGACAGCGTACCTGCTCTTAAAGCGTTGTATAATGCTTTCGTTAGGAGTAGGTTAGAAAGTAATGCCATTGTTTGGTGTCCGTTTGAAGCAAAATATGTGCAATTGGTGGAGAAAATCCAGAGGAAATTCTTACGGTGGCTGTACAAAAAGTAGTATGGATATTTTGAGGGACTTCCATTTTTATATCTGAGTGCATTTTTGCTGGGCATGATGGGGTATAACACCCTTGAAGTTAGGCGTATTGTCTCTCTTATGGAGTGTATTTTTAAAGTAATAGTTTTACGGAGATGCAATCCATCATTACTGGAGAGGATATGCCTAGCAGTCCCAGACAACTATGTCAGAGCTCAACGACACAATTTGTTTGTGGTGCCGTTGTGTAAGAGTGTGCTGGGCCACCAGTCTCCTCTCTTGCGTGCGCTTCGCCTGCTCAAAGCTGTGCTGCGACACCACCCGCTACTGGATTTATTCCAGTACATTTGTAGAGTTTCACAGAACGGCAATGGAGTTTGTGGACACATCCACAAACTTAAGGAAATTGTAGTGTAATTGTTTGTATGTTGTAACTGAAAGTTTTATATATTTTTTGTAAATCCTAATGTTTATTTTTGTATTATTTAACCTTGGGTGGGTGGATTGGGAGACTGTAATGCCCACGCAAAGGTATGTTATTTGATAAATAAATAAATAAAAGTCCCTTAGTTCAAGAATTGGTAGCCCTGAGTAGTGGGGCTGCCAGATTTTCCCCAACAGTGCATCCCAAAAATTAAGGTAGATGAGATAGATTATAGAAAAATACATATTAGCTTTTATAATGTAAACAATATATCCTATTCCTAATATCATACTACAAGAAACTGATGGGAGTTATCATATCAGTTAGGTCAGGTTCGGTGATCCATACTGAAAAGGGTTATTTTTTGTTTAATTTTAGAACCCTTAGCTTTTTATTCATGCCCAAAAACATAAACAAACAAAATATTTATCATCATCATAATCCAATCAAATATAATGTATACGGTATATGGGGTACCTTACTTATCTAATTTGAGATCTGGCAACTCTATTTTACTCTAGGTACCTGTCGGCAACTGTAATTATATTGTTAGTCAGTCGTGCCAACATAGTAGGAAAGGGACAAGTTACAGTGAACGGTCTGTATTGATTTGCATTCTGTACTGACTTTTGCTGTGTTTAAACGCAAACCCCTATATGCACGAACTTAACACGGGCTTTTGCGGAATGTATCCCTCGTGTAAAGCAGGGTATTACTGTATATGTATAAATCAATACATACTTTTAAATCCCTCATCTTTCTTATCATCCATATTCGTCAACAGCTCATAGTACTGGTCAATCTTGTCCTGGTGGTGTGTAAACTCTTCCTTGAGCGCAGCCAGCTCTTCACTGGTGAACCCTGATGTTTCTGCTTTTGCCCACAGCATGTTCAGCTTCTTGTCTTTGAAGAGACTCTTGTTTATATGGTCGTCTATAGCCAAATTGTAAGCCTGGAAGGAAATCTCTAATAGGTAATGACATTTTCAGTCTGCGTTATATCATATCAATCATCATAAGTGTTCAAAGTCACATCATATGAATGTTCTGTTTTGTAACAATTATTTATTTAATTTTGTTTTAAAATATGTTCACAGATATGATAAAATCAACAACTTTCTGACACTTTAAGATTCATGTCAGTGATATTGTATGATCATGTTCACATGAGCAGACCATCTCACTGGATATAGCTGGGCATTACTCGTTAATCCGTTAATAGTTAATTAACAATGTTAACATTTTGATTAACAGATTAACTTTTAAGTTTTAAAAATGTTAACGGACACGTTAACTTCCGTTAATATGCAGAAGTCCGTTAATCGTTAATCCAATGCCTAATAGTTACACAAAACTAGATATATTTCGTGAAACAAAAACAAAACTAGATATATTTAGCCGGCGCGTGCGAGTGAGAAAGAAAACTGCGAAGAGATTTGTTTGGTTTGATCATTTAATTACTTAGTGCCCGTGCTTAGAGTGACGAGTGTTTTGTTTGTTGTTATTATAAATTACTGTCAGTGATAATTTGCGTGTTGATAATGATAAAGAAGGGTGCAGTGTAATTTAGGTTGAACGTCTTTTTTCCACGGGTAAAGACATTTTAACACCAATACGAGGCTCGCTTTCAGACGAGAACTTCAACATGTTAATGTTCCTGAAGGGGAATATGCACCTTATGTTCCTGAAGGGGAATATGCACCTTATGCCCGACGATTAAATTACACCTTTGAATTATCCAAGTATTTTGTTTTGTTCCTAACCTGTTAACTTCCAGAACCTAAACCAACAGGTTTTATAAGTTCACTAACGCAACGATATAAAGATGCAATTTTACACATATTAACGATTAACGTTAACTTGCGTTAATTCTTTCTGTAAAACCACCTACCAGCCAGCACTTGACCCAACGTACGTCCTAGGCAGGCGCACATGTGTGACTAGTAGATGGGTTACGGAACTACCTACCTAGCTTACAGACACCTACTGCTGACTGCTCGACCCGACGTGTGTCAGTGTGAACACACGGGTGAACAAACAAGCAGAAGATTTCCCCTTACTTTACATATGAACATATAATGTATATATAGATAAGTACGGGATGTCTGTTACCATGAGACCTAAGGTAACAGACGGAAGGGGGATAGGAAGTAAGGTAGTGTACTTCGTGCTATGTACACAGGGAATGATTTTCTCACTGCCGGTCAAGCAGGCTCACAAGACCGATCATACTGACGGCTAAAGGTGTCTTGGCCGCAGTGTGATGAAGCTGTGGAAAAATGGGCCGTCCAGCAGATGCTGGGCGGCTCCTCCAGCGGTCGCTGGGTGCATCTCGAGCGGCACCTCCAGCTGATGCTGGGCAGCTCCTCCAGCGGTTGCTAGGCACTTCTAGGGCAGCTCATCCAGCGGTTGCTGGGTACCTCTGGGTGGCTCCTCTAGCGGGTGCTAGGTACTTCTAGGTAGGTAGGTGGTGACTTGGAGATGAGTGAAACTCAACGACTTGTTGGTAAGTGACTTTATTTGTCGTCTTTAACTTCTTATATACTAGTTTTGCATATAAACACTAATACTATTTTACATCTGTGTGATGTCGGTGTTAGTGCTCGACGCAGCATCTTTAATCTAGGGCGCTTTGTTTATTAACACTAATAATATTTTATACATGTGCTTCGTCAGTGTTGACTTCGACACAGCATATTTATCTAGGGCGCTTGACAGTCGGACGCTGCAATGCATAACTATGTCAGATGAATGTAATTCACGGAAAAATAAATTGAAGTGTGCACTTCGGATAAGCTAATGTTCGTAGTTGAGTATAGATATTCATGTTCAATGATTGAACACTTCCGAAATGTAACGCTTTAACGTTTAACGAAGCTAACTTTTTTGTAGCGGATTAACAATTAAGGAAGTTAACTATTTGATTAACGGTGCCCGGCTATGTCACTGGAGTACTCAAGTCAACCTCATAATGTTATGCATATTGGGCAAGAGAACTTTCTAAATATACCTTACAAGTTGAAATTGTTAAGTAGTTTCAGCTCTGTGATCCCTCACAACTTACAACATACATACATAAGCTGCTTAAATCAAAACCCCCTTTTTAGCAGACAGATAAAAAAGAAGGCCAACATACGTGTTGGCCTTCTTTTTTTAGGCATAGGCTGTTTCTCTTGATATTCTCTTCCTGTGAGATAAAATACTGACTTTAAACTTCTAAATAATTTTTGAATACAATAAATAATTATAATATTCAAAAATTAAGTAGGTACCTACTGTAATTATATATTTAAAAACATCTTGTAGTGTTTGTTAACACACAAACTAAAAGACGTCTCATCAAATTAGTCATGCGAAAATGTACTCACTGCATGTTCTTTATGTCTTGGAGGAGCATTTTCCTCAAAGTGTTCTCTCAAACCATATGCTGACATGATATTGGTAAGCTTTCTGCGGATTTCCGCCTCTTTCAGGCCCTCCTTATCACCACCATCACTCTTTAGCCTCTTCAGAGTTATCTCTTCTTTGTCTTGAATCATCAGATCACTATACAGAGATTTTAATTTTGGCTCTGTGAGTCGCTAAAAACATTGAAAGATTTTATAAATTTCTATACAACAACAAATCGAATCTAAACATTTTATAAACTGTCTAGACTTACGTGTTGAGCTTTCGACCATAAAAGGTTCAATTTGTTCATCCTATAAGGCTTTTCTAAACTTCGAAAATCGACATCATTTTTCTTCTTCTCGTTTGCACTCTTGGAGTATTTATTATCACACAGGGTGCTGCCTATGATAAATAAAATACAAAATAGTATTTTCGTCACAGGATAATCCATTTCGTGTGGAAATATCGGAAAAACTAGTTTAAGAAAACTAGAAAGTAGAAATTAAATGCCAAAAAGCTATTCAATCTGCCGCACGACGACAAACCGCACCCAAAAATAAACATCACAGACTAGGTAGAGATACGAATAGTATGTATGTCAGTTGACATTTGACAGTTGTCAGTTCTATATAGACGTCCAAAGTCGTTCACTAACTCCGGATGATCGAGCGATATTCGCACGGGTGATTCGAGCGTAGTAAGTGAACGCACACCTGCAGAGCGATTGCGTAAGCCAATACGATTTGTTGCTATCAGATTTTCATAGCCAATTCGACTCTAACACACAGCATTAAGTGTACGTGATATGAAAATCTGATTAAAACTATGTCCGTGCCAATATTACCCATAGACCTAGATAGAGAAGTATATCTCTGTTTACGATTAGTACCTACATTATACATCGCAGACTGAGAAACCAATAGACAACTAGATAGCTTCCATCGCACTCATACAAGAAAGAGAACAACTTATGCATAGAACTTGTGAAGAAATGAGACAGAACGATATGATCTTTTGTTTTAGGTACGCAACCTGCAGTGTGCCAGTTTTTTCAAGGTCAGCACACCTCTGTGTTAAACAATTTTGACAGTTCGCCAAAGTTTTGTATCGATTGTGACATACTTACCATTACTAATTGTTGATAACTTATGCGCTGATATAATTATAGGTCATGATTTATTGAAAGATTTATTGAAAGATCAAAAAACTTTGGAATTCAATTTTGGAGGTTCAAGAGATACCTTAAAAATATGTGTTATAGAAGCATCAGATCCTCCTGCGTCCTTATTTACTAATCTTTCTACAAATATCAGACTTATTGCCATAAAGTCAAGCCGTCATACTGACGAAGGTGAAAGATTTATTCAAGAAGAGATAACTAATTTGCTGAAAGATGGAGTGATTGAGCCAAGCACCTCCCCTTGGCGAGCTCAAGCTTTAGTAACTAAAAGCGCTACTCATCGAAAACGTCTTGTCATCGATTACTCCCAGAATATCAACAGATTTACAGAGCTTATTGCTTATCCATTGCCAAACATCGAGTCTATGGTCGCTAATGTTGCTAAATACAAATAATACAGTCAAATTGATTTAAAAAGCGCTTACCATCAAGTGACAATCATAAAGACAGAAAGAAAATATACAGCACTCGAAGCATGCGGTGCTTTATATCAGTTTACTCGCATACCATTTGGAGTTACTAATGGTGTGTCAGCTTTTCAGAGAACACTACAATATATAATCCAGGCTAAGAGTTTAAAAGGTACTTATTGTTATTTGGATGACGTGACCGTCTGTGGTAAAAATAAGTGAGACCATGATAAGCACTTGCTTGATTTCTTGAATGGTGTAAAGATATACAAACTAACATTGAATGAAAAAAAATGCACCTTTGGTTCTGATTGTATAAGTCTTTTAGGCTATTTCAGTGCAATTAAATCATTTAATTAATAAAAAATGGGTAGTTTAGGCACAGAATACTAAAAGGGTTTAGGGAACATTCGATGATGATGATGATGATGATGATGATGATGCGTGTGAAGACGTAGGTCGCAGCAAGTAGACATGGTAGTTGCTAACTCACCAAGCGAGCGTGAAGCGCGAGAGAAGCGTCTCCGTTTCAGCTTGGGCAAAAATTCATTCGTATGTCCGAATATCCGGCTGTTCTCCTCTATAGGTCGCAATTCTCAACCGATCTAGATGAAACTTGGTAAGTAAATCGGTTTAACGAATTTTTAGAACTTTTTAGATGTCGGGGAATTTTTAATTAGGGGGAACTTCCCTCAAAAAAGGGCAAAAGGGGGGCTACTGAATATCTCCGCCTTATTATATCCGATTTCAAAGTTTACTTGAGAGGTAAAATAACTTTAAGTTGGTCTCGTTAAAATTTGGTGAAAATCTGATGACAGATCTTTGGGATCAACAAAATATTAGGTATGTTCCATTTGTTTGAGTTTAAGTTAGTACCTAGTTATATGTGCCACAAATTCTCCGTTGTTTACCGAAGTCTAATTGCGACATATTTAATCATACAGGTAGGTACTACCTTTGATTGTGAAAGTACCAAGTAAGCACTTTTGTACTATGTTTTTCTATGAATAATGTGCAGTTCATGTACTCTACATGACTTAATTTAATTGCGCATAGCTGAGTAAGCACTTATGTACTTCGATGTTTTTCTCAATATTGTATGAGAAAAGTAACTATTTAGTTGTTATTGAAAATGAAGAATTTTCTAGGATCGCCTACGCATTTAATGACGTAATTTTAGAATAGTTACAAACATGCAGCCACAAACAGACTGAAACTTTCTGTGGATACATGGTATTAGAGGTACAGGTTCGCTCAGGAAATACGAGCTTTGTAAAAGGTACTTATTTACACAAGTAAAGTACTCCTGAGTAAGGTAAAATGCCTTACTGCCTAAGGTAAACTAAATAAATAATCAGTTAAAAATGTAAAACGTAAATAGTAAGAGCGAGAGAAAGCTCACGGAGAGAAACGTTTCTAAATTTGGCAAAGTGTGTTGACTTTCAACCGACCTACCGGTTGGTCTCGTGATCCTAAGTACATAATCAAACGGTCGCGGGTTCGAATCCTGCAAGGTGCAATAATTTGTGTGATGAGCAGAAATAATTGTTTCCAAGTCATGGAT
Source organism: Alsophila aescularia (assembly GCA_946251855.1). NCBI lineage: Eukaryota > Metazoa > Arthropoda > Insecta > Lepidoptera > Geometridae > Alsophila > Alsophila aescularia. The sequence goes on along the minus strand of OX276376.1, from coordinate 6,234,065 downwards.
GTTATAATATTCGTATATATGTAGTTTATCCGTTATCTAGTACCTATAGTACAGGGTATCCTAGTTTGGGGCTAGGTAATTGGTGTGGAATTGTTCCGAATATATATTTCAATGAGTCATACATAGCAATGTTAAAAAACTGGACAAACTTAAGGAACATACCTAAAGTTTTGGGTACCGTCCTCGTACGGGTGCGAGCAGATCATAAGATCGGAAGTTCTCCTCGCACCCGTAGCAAAGCCATAAAAGTTAGGCTCTCTTCATGGTGAGGATTTGAAGTACAAACGTAGCGGACTTCTGGGCCAATTTTTTATGCTAGTTTTCGAGCGTGTTAAAATAAGGCTCAATAACAAAGGGGTGAACTTATGTAGCGAATAAGATAGAATAAATCACCCAATAGGAGATCTTCGCTTGTTTTGGGTTAACTATAAAAACTCATACAGCTAAGAATTCTTGTGCATTCGTCAAGTTCCCGTTCGCAGTAGCTGTTGAAGACAAGAAGCTCTCCTACAAGTGACCAGTATTAATTAGTAGCACTACCAATGTATATTAAGGCTCCGATAGCCAAAATTTGTAACCGGGATATTGAAAACTATAATTCTGAACTACTATCATTGTTTTATAAATTGTTAATTAAACAATTTAAAGTGTCAACATGTGTGCGTTGTTTCATCCTCCTCTCCTGAGCTCAACTAAGACTAATTTTCTCTGCAACTGGGACTCTGCACTACGCGAGAGTCTGCAACAACAATAATTAAATGTATTTCATGCCAATTTAAGTAAATTTGTAGGCAGAGCAGCCTCAATACTAAATGAATGCAGCAATGTTAAGGCATGGCTACAATTGAAAAATCTTTTGAAATTCAAGTGTATAATATAATTAAAAAAATGGAAACAGTCTGTGAATTTGCTGATATATTATCTTAAAATTTTATTTAAGTCATATGAATCAAGAAGAAAGAAATGCTTTTTTTTAATTGATGCAATCAAATATGATGAATTAATTAATCGAATTAAAACTAAGCAATGTGCGATTTCAAAGAAAGTTCAAAGTCCTTCAAAAATATAATAGTGACAGGTGATATGAACATTAATATTCTTGATACATTTAACCGTAGTTGTGAGGAATATCTAGATATTTTGGCTCATCATGAGCTGTTACCAGCGCATAATTTTCCAACTCGTGAGAATAATTGTTTAGATCACTTGTTTTTGAAGACGTCATTAAAATCAACTACATTAGTAATTTCAACCACCATCACAGATCATTCCACTATAGCAATTTTTCTTAAAAACCACCAGCACAATAGTACTAAGTGTAATATCCATGGAGTCATTAATTACGATAACATTGTTTTTGAGCTGAACTCTGATATTCTCAACTCTATTAACATCATTAATATGATTAACATCATATTAATGATGTTAATCAGGCTACTTCAGTCTTAGTTAACGAACTAAAAAGGGTTGTAGAAAAAAAAAGGCAACTTAAACGAGTACCTTGTCGGAAAAGAATCAAAAAGCCGTGGATAACTCCTGGCTTATTACGATGCATTCAAAATCGTGACAAACTTCATCATGATCTCAAATGTGACCCGGATAATAGTGTTCTCTTAACTACCTATAAACGGTATAGAAATTTTTGTGGTGGTATATTAAAAAAGGTTAAAGCAGAGCACGATAAAACGGAAATTAGGAAGGCTGGCAATGACGCGAAAAAAACTTGGAAAGTAATTAAAAATATTACTAAATTAAATTCTATTAAAGGTAGTGAATCAGAAAATCAAATATTATTAAATTTAAAAGCTAACCATAAAGAATTATTGTAATACATATTTTGCAAATATAGGTAAATTACTGGCAAATGTAATTCTGGTTAATAGAGCGAACAACGTATGTGCTACTCCAGTACCAGCAACAGTTAACTCGTTCGGACTGTTAGATACGGATTGTTTGGAAGTTGAAGCAACCATCATGAACCTGAGATCTGATTGTGCTGTCGGTTATGATGGTATTCCCACCAAAGTTCTTAAGCTAGTCAAGAGTCAAATTAGCCCGGCAATTGTTCACATTTCAAACCTTAGTTTCGCTACTGGAGTGTTCCCAGAGTTATTTAAAACAGCACTTATAAAGCCCATTCATAAGGGGGGAGACAAAGACAGTATCAACAACTATAGACCTATATCCATTCTTACTTCCTTATCTAAAATATTGGAACGTCTTCTTAATAAACGCCTCACTTCTTATTTAATAAAGTTTAATATTATCTCTAAAAACCAGTTTGGATTTTTAGCTGGAAAATCTACTGAACAGGCGGTTAACAAACTAACTGATTTTATCGTTCGTCAGGTTGACAATAAGCAAAAATGTGTAGGCATTTTTTTAGATCTTGCCAAAGCTTTTGATACTGTCTCTGTCCACACCCTAATTAACAAAATGGATAGGGTGGGAATCAGAGGTGCTGCTCTGAGACTCTTCTCAAGCTATCTATCTAAAAGAACTCAAAGGGTGAAGGTTGGAGATGAGATAAGTGACGAAGATAGTGCAGCGTATGGAGTTCCTCAGGGTAGTATTTTGGGCCCCACTCTCTTTCTTATTTATTCCAATGACCTCTGCAATATTGAGCTTCGGGGTGGCAAAGTTGTTGCTTTTGCGAATGATACTGCCTTGCTTTTTTCCGCACCTTCATGGAGCGAAGCTATCGGGCTGGCGGAGATTGGACTTGAAGAGGTGATGTCTTGGCTCAGAAACAACTTGTTAACTTTGAATCTCGAGAAAACAAAATATCTGACGTTTTCTAATTCTGTAATAAATCAACCAGCAAATGATACAATAACGATACGGGTTCATAGTTGCAGCAATCTTAAAAGAAATACATGCACTTCTTGTGTACATATTGAAAGAGTCTCGTCTATTAAATATTTGGGCGTGACAGTGGAAAATTTGCTTACTTGGCATGAGCACATCCGAGCTTTAACAGGAAGGACTCGTAAATTAATGTCAGTTTTTAAACGCTTGAGACATATCTTAGATACCAAATTAATTACCTCTATTTACTACGCGCTTTGCCAATCAATATTGACATACTGCATCACTATATGGGGTGGTACATTTAAAACGTTTATCATACGCACAGAAAGAGCGCAAAGAGGTGTGCTTAAAGTAATGCTCAACAAACCTTTTAGATTCCCTACAACTCAGTTATACTCAGAGGCTAAAGTTTTAACAGTTCGTCAACTGTTCATTCTAAAGAGTATTTTAATGACACATGGTAACACTTCATTCGATTCTATAAAGTTGGGAGACAAACGGCGGAAGGATAAAATGGTTTTAACTGAAAAGTTTTCTACGTCACTGGCCCATAGACATCAATGCTTTTTAGGTCCATTCTTATACAAGAATATTAGCAAACATCTCAATTTATATTCTTTACAAAAGAACAAGTGTAAAAAAGCGCTTACTTTCTTTTTACTACGGCTTTCTTATGATGAAACTGAAATGATACTTACTATTCTTAAGTAAATTTCACTGACATTTATTATTTAACAACGCTCCTTTAAACACATAGCATACACCTTATACACAACAGAACACAACCCTCACACCATAAATGTACGTTTTACTAATTCGAGTGCCTACACGTTCTCAAGTGAAATCTCACCTCACTACAAACTACAGTTTTCTGTTAATTAATTATCTAAATAGCAAAGGCATGCATTAAAATTTAAAAATGAATAAATTATGTATGATAAGTTCAAGTCGCTATCGCTTATGATTTTGTACCGACAATATTCTTCTTGTTTTAAACCGATGCAAATCACCGGTTAGGTTGTTTGGTAATCTGTGGCAATAGGTAAGTAAGTAGGTTCTTGTTTGTTTACTTGGCTTATATTTCCAAAATTGTTATAATTATTTGGTTGTTTTTTTTCTAATTAAGAAAATAATAAATACTACGACTCCTGCCGTGTCGTGCGTCTATCCTTCGAATTATTTTGCTATACCTCCTTTTTTTTTTTTGTGAGAATCCAATAAGTGGGTTATGTATGTTTGGTAGTGAGGTGGGGATTAATTATTTGTTATGTTTAAGGGTTTGTGCATGCACTCTTTCGATGTTTCTTTCCTAGTCTAACGATTCATAGTCTAGAAAATGATTCTATGACTCAGACTGAAGGTTTATTGTTGTTTTTGTTATATAATTTTTAAGTTTTTGGTATGAACGAATACCTACTTTGTATAAATTTGTGTGATGTTTTATATTGGTTTGTTTGTTTATTAATTGTAATTAAATGTTAAATGTAACTATTATAGTCAAAATTTGAACCTTTTTTACTATAATCCAGTAAGGAATCGTAGTAGCCGTAACACAGGGAATCCTAGCACGGCTACTACCGAAACACCTAAGATGCTTGAGACATGAATGATGTAACAAATAGACATGTGTGATTCTTAGGTTAAGGAAACAATGACTGTCATTCTTTTTGAAAATAAATATCTTATCTTATCTTATCTTACTTTAAAAAAATTGGTTGATGAAAAATTGAGGAAATGGTTGATGGTTTCGTAAATTTTTACAAATACTTTTTTTTAATAATTTTATACAATTTTAGAAAAACTTAAATCAATTAGTTTTTGAGAAAGCCTTAAATAAATGTAAAATATTTGATTTTGAAAATAAAGTTACTCATGCTTATAGTTTGTTAACTCATAATTTCCAAATAATTATTTCTAACTTAGATGAGATTGATTCAGAAATCGCATTAAGTAAAAATAAGATATAACATAGATCAATAATTTATACTAATGATATATTTGAATTGTTTAAAAAATATTGAGAGAACAGATAAGTTAAATTTCCCTGTTAATTATGAAAATGTAGTCAGCATAGAGCAAAATATAGAGATAAAAGCTTATATTAAGGGTAGACAAATTACATATGTACTGGCAATTCCAATTGTACGCAAAAACAATTACAAATATTATCATCTATCCTTGATACTTCCTAAATATCCTTTTATCCTCGTGAAGGATTTGAACTCTATCATATTCATATTGCTCTCCAAGCCATGCGACGTGATTGATGAAAAACTGTTTCTTTGAAAAGAAAGATATGCAGTCGTAATGTAACAAGATAAATGTATCACTGATTTAATGAAATTTACACTGAATTACGTCGTGTTCTCCAATTTTAATTGAAACACATGAGATAAAGGTTCAACAAATTGAAATGAACATATGGATAATACACGTACTTGACAAAAACTTGTAAAAATGAGATTACCCGAGAGAAAATCCTCGGTACTTATATTTTAACCTTGGATGATAATAGTAAAATACAAGTAGAAGATATTATTCTACGAAAGAAATTATTCAGAGGAATGAACTTACATATCCCTAAACTACCATTGTTAAAAAAAAAACAAATAATATATATAATATACAAAAAGTTCCAGTTACATTTAATTTCAAGAGGAAACCTGTTAACTTAGATAGAGTAAACATAGAAAATCTTCAAATGCTGTCTTATATTTTCAAGAAAAGTAAAAACAGTGAATATAGTGAAATTAGTGAAATGGTCAATAAAGTGCAAATAAATAGTGTTAGTTTATGGACATTAATACGGGGAGGCGGCGGCGAGCGAAAGAAGCAGCTGACACCCCAAGTGGAGTGAAGGTCGAGTGTGCGAGAACATCTCATTTTTCTCTTTTTTTCTTTCTAAATTACACCCGTGCAAAGCTGGGGCGAGTCACTAGTTATAAGTATAGATTGTAGACGAGCTAATGTCCTCATGCATCGCTATGCCTCTTTCAATGTTTTTTTTTCTTCAATCTTTTTATGTCGGAAATCTTCACACAATTACAAACTACAACTGTACAAATTTCAACTCATTCGGATATGCACAGTGATGTGCACAGGTTGTAGCGTAGACAAAACGCTACTTAAATAAAAAAAACAATAAACCTATAACTAGCAATACAAAACAACAATTCGACAAGTAAAAGTAGGAATAAACAAGACAGCACATAAACAACTAATAGAAACGCATCTTTATAATAGTAAAACTAGAATTATAATTGCATATTGTTCAATATACTCACATATTAGAATGTATCTTCGTTTTTGGAGTAAATAAACAACAGACAAGCCATTCTGTTGTTGTTTGTTGTTAGAATCTATAAGATAACGACATTGAAGTCGCACATAGTTGATTGAAACAGTACTATCATTCGTATTTGGTGAATACCAGCGAAAGCAGACGATCGGGTACATATAATAGATTATCGTACGTTGTTTACTTACATGATATAATCCTGTAAATCGGAGTTCCAAAAAACAATAGTCATGTTCAGAGGTTATAAACACTTCGAGAAATACAACACGTCCATGCACTACGGATCACGACTTTATAACTCTCATTAGGTCAATTGATTTAAATAAATACAAAAGGGAACAAGGAATAACTGGGAATCAGATATTAAATAAATAATTAATAAAGTACAATTGATAAACACGGAGACAAGTAATGACCTCTACCGGAAATTTTACTTATCTTTGTATCGATTAGCTGTCAAAGCAAAAGGGCGCGTTCCGTTGTTCGGAACGGTCCCGCAATGTCAGCAAATAGGAAATAAAATTAAACAAACCAATTAAATGCAACGAATGTCAAATTTAGGAACGTAGATTTTTTCCAAAGCAAACCCATACAATATCATAATTTAATAGTTACAGTATATCGTTTTATGATAATATAACGGTAGCGAAGCAAAAAAACCGCGTTCCGTACCTTTCGTCTGGAAGTGAACGGCTCGTTTCTGGTACGGAACGTTTTATGGACTATAGTTTATAACAATTCTTAGACGCCTCTTGGCAGTTGTTTAGCTGTCAAAAATGGTTAAAGAAACGGTCAATAAACAAATGCGATTTCGAGGGTCAGAAATCTTAAAAATAAAAATAAAACCAGATTATCATTTCCAAAGCCCATGTGTAAACAGTGATCGGTTTCTTGGTGAAACGAAATGTTATCCGGATAGATTTTGCTAACCTATGAGCAAACTTAGATCCGGCTACAGAAAGAAACTGGCAATGGAGGTGAGAAGCGTAAATCTTTTTTTCGTGCTGGAGAGCCCAGTAGTAGGACTGACAAGTTTTTTCCCTGCATATTATAAAACCCGTAAAAAAAGATGAGAGCATTTGTCGGTATTTTTTGTATTGTCTGATAAAACATACAACTCAAATTCACCCACTAGCTAGTACATTACCGAACGGTCTTGATCCAATAGTTCTTGAAACTCGTTCCGGTCTAAGTTTATCCAGGTAATTTTATTAATTTCAAAATAGTAACGAGTATTTTTAGTTTCGAGTGATTCCGAAGAAAGGTATAGCCTTGTCCTCGCGTTCAAAGCGACCGAATGGGGTAAGAATCCCGACTCACCCCACTCTTGGTCTGACTTGCCCCAATTTATTTTTTATTACCTTTATTCTCAGAAATTTACCAAAACACCCTTTTATATCGTTACAAGGTATAGAAATTGATCAAACAAACAAACATTACTTTTTATAATACATAGAGTTGCGCCGGACGATTCTTAGAAAAATAGTCAGGAGCCGCGGTCGGATGACGCAATACCTACATTTAAAGGAACATTCTGGAACACACAGTGAAGTGTAGGTAAATACAAAAGTTTCCAGAGTGCACGGTACGTATATACCTACGGGCGCGGCAACATCAAAGGCGCCGCCGGCCTTAGGTACCTACAGGGGCGGCACGAAATCAAAGGCGCCGCCGGCCTTAGGTACCTACAGACGCGGCGCGGCGCAGCAACTTCAAAGGCACCACCGCCTTTATAGTTCAAAAACCTACTTTCTACTGCTAGTACATACGTGTACGTACGAGTACTTTCTGGAAATTTCCGTTGCGGTATAAATAGGGCGCGCATCGACTGCCTGGGACAGTTATTGACTTGGCAATCGGAACGAAACGATCATATTGATTCGAAGCGAGTATTCAGTGATAATTGATTAGTGTGTACAGTCAAGTTAAGAGTGCTTGAGTGTTACTTGTCGGTTTAATTTCTTTTGTGTATTTTTTGAATAAAGGTGTTAATTTTTGGTGTAATTGGCGTACATTAATGTTATCCAAACCCGAGTTCGTAACAATAGTAGATGAACAAAAAAGCCATCGATGAAAATGAACCCTAAAAAGACAAATTTTATTTTTAGGTTAAGCTACTCCAGCAAACTCTTAAAGAAAGACAATGTTTAAGTGAGCAAGTAGTTTCTGTTCAGTCGGGATTGGCACTGCGTCTTCTCGTCTTCCATATTTAAATGCATAAATACGAAAGTCTTCACCGCTCATCCTACTGGTTATGACCTATGGAGCTGATATGTGTGAGGTTGGTCATAAGTTTAAAGTTGCTCACGGAGCTATGGAAAGAGCTATGCTCTGAGTGGATGAATACGGGCTAAAGATTTTGATGATGATTTTTGATGATGTTTTTACCAGCTTGTTATAACTACATCAAAGTAATGATAATAGAAATATTAACGTTTATGAATACTTAATATATTATGGTCGTTTGCTCGCTGCGTACCTAAAACGCAGTGTGCCTTAATCGCGTTGTGCCTAAACAAACGCAAGGTAGGCATATTCAGATTGAGCTCTATTGAGTTTTAGTTCAAGAGTGAGATAGACCATGTGAGACCTAAGTTCATTGAATTTTAGTTCAAGAGTGAAAAACGGCTTTATTGTTTACTAGCTGCGCCCCGTGGGTTTACTCGTATTTTTAAGTTGGTTAAAAAGTAGCCTATGGCTGTCCTCAGGGTCTCAGCCATATGCATAACAAATTTCATCAAGATATGCCCATTCTTCTTTATTAAGTTTTTTTTTTACAATTTCTACAAACATTTTGTATTGAACATGCTTACAGTATAATAATATACCATTGTCATCCATGATGGACCATAACGCTTAATAAAATAATTATTTATTTTGATGCAACATGATCCATCATGGTGACGATGGTCTAAAAATGTATATACTCTTTGGTCTTAAATAGTGCGTGACAACATAAGAACTCAGTGTTGCGGCGAACAAATTGCAAAAATACGCCCATAATGAAAATCATTGATTCCCGACCGACCTGCCCCCCGATTCAGAACCTTTCGATAACGAACCGAATCGATTCGATTCAATATAGTGAATGAAAAATGTATTTAATTGAACGATTTTAAATTGAATCCACAGAATAAATAGTACCGAATCGATCGACAACTGAGTTATCGAAAGGTTCTGAATCGGGGGTAGCTCTCTTCCTGTCTAACTGCAATATGTTAGACAGGAGGAAACAGGTCCAATCTTGTATGGAATACTGCTGTCACCTCTGGGAAGGTTCTGCCAAGTATCAGCTCGAGGCTTTGGATTAAATTGAGAGACGTGCTATGAAGCTCATTGGAGATGACACTCTGGTAAAGAGTAAGCTTCAAAGTCTGACGCATTGTCGTGAGGTCGCAAGCTTGTCGGTATTCTACAGATTGCACTATGGAAAGTGTGCACAAGAACTGCACAATCTGATTCCCCCATCACCTTTCCATTATTGTACGACTAGACGATCGGCAAAGCGCCATCTTTTTATGGTTGAAATACCTCGCACAAGAATGAAGCGTTACGCTTCTTCATATATTATAAGAACTTCTACGGAGTGGAATGCCTTGCCCACATCAGTGTTTCCGGTAAAACTTAACCCAGGTGTGTTCAAGTCAAGAGTGAATAGGTATCTACTAGGCAAGCGTGCTACACCTTCGACCACATCATCGCTTTCCGTCAGGTGAGATCGTGGTCAAATAGTTGTCTAGACGGTGATAAAAATAAATAAAAAGGATAGCTGGTCGGTCTCATTGATAGTGATCAGTTTTTCTTTCTACTATGTTTATTTGTTACACTTTGAATGTTTGCAATCATTTTGTACTCAAATGTAAGTGAATAACCTTTCAATATTATTGAAGTTTTTTGGTACCTACTCTAACCAATATTAATCTCATATAGACTTTTGGTCCATAAAAGAAAAAGGGACGCTCAGTTTTTGTTAATATTATTATTTTTCTTGCAAACTGTACATGTTTTTCCAAAATCTTTAAATTTTAATCAAACTGTCTCCAAAATCAACGGATAGGGTGCATTCCGATTCATGATATTATTGATGTGAGCGATCACAGTGCTAATTTGTGTTCCGATTCAGATATCGCGCTCATGACAGTCAACTGCTGCAGTTGATTCGGAACGCTCGTGAGCGTGATTACAAGATCACAACAACATAACCTCAAAATTTGCTCAAAATACAAAGTATTACTAGTAGGGAAAGTAGTCTATCTAAAAATTGGTCAATTGTCTGTAGTAATATTTGGAAAAATGATCAAAAATCACACACAACTGAATTCAAATAACAGTTTTCTTTGCAAATATCCGCCATTCTGTCACTTTGACAGTAGCGCTCACAGTGATATCGGTTTGGGGTATGGTCGCTGTAATTGCAAAATGGCAGATGTAATGACGTAATCCATGACGTCAGAAAGAATATCGTTGTTGCGCTCACGATGACTCGGTACGCGTTTTAGCGCGATAATATCGATTTTTGCGCGTCTCGGAATGCACTCCGATGTTGTCGGATGACAACATCGTATGATATTACATTAAATTGAATTTACTATTTAGACAAATTGGACGGAGCCGAGATTTTAATAAAATAAACAACAAATTAAATTTGAAGTTAATTTTATTGGTCTTACTTTTGACCGTACAATTCAAGCGAAGATAAAATAATGACAATTTGTACTTAGTAACTTCCTTATATAACTTTTAGAAATGCGTAGGCGATTTCTAGTACATTCTTCATTGTAATAAACAACTAAGTAGTTACATTTCTCATACTTTAGCGAGAAAAACATCTAAGTACATAAATGCTTATTCAGCTATGCACAAATAAATCAAATCAACATGTAGAGTACCTCTACTGCGCATTATTCATAGAAAAACAACATAAGTACAAAAAGTGCTTAATTGGTACTTTCACAATCTAAGGAAGTACCTACTTGTATGATTAAATATGTCGCAATTGGACTTCGGTAAACAACGGTGGGTTTGTGGTACATATAACTTCTCCACCCTGAGATTGAAAATTATCTGGAAGTTCATTTTCTGAAGTCAGATTATTTTCAATTTTACATAATTTCAAAATCTTATTTTTATATTTTATAATCAAGTATACAATAGTAAAAATCATTATAATATAAAGTATTAATGTCCATAAACTAACACTTTTTATATGCACTTTATTGACCATTTCACTCATTTCACTATATTCACTGTTTTCACTTTTCTTCAAAATATAATTCAGCATTTGTAGATTTTCCATATTTACTCCATCTAAGTTAACAGGTTTCCTTTTGAAATTATTTGTAACTGGAATACTCGGTAAATTTATCAATGGTAGTTTAGGAATATGTAAGTTCATTCCTCTGAACAATTTCTTCCGTAGAGTAATATCTTCAACTTGTATTTTACAATTATCGTCCAAGGTTAAAATATAAGTACCAAGGATTTTCTCTCGAGTAATCTCATTTTCACAGGTTTTTGTCAAGTACGTTTGGTAACTTGCAAAAATTATCCATATGTTCATTTCAATTTGTTGAACTTTTATCTCTGAAGTTTCGATTAAAATTGGAGAACACGACGTAATATTCAACGTAAATTTCATTAAATCAGTTATACATTTATCTTGTTCCAATACGACTGCACAACTTTCTTTACAAAGAAATAATTTCTCATCAATCTCGTCGCATGGCTTGGAGAGCAATGTAATAGAGTTCAAATCCTTCACGAGGATAAAAGGATATTTAGGAAGTATCAAGGATGTAATATTATTAGAAGTATCAAGGATAGGTAAGGGGAATAACTGGTAATATTTGTAAGTGTTTTTGCGTACAATTGGAATTGCCAGTACATATGTAATTTGCCTACCCTTAATATAAGCTTTTATCTCTATATTTTGCTCTATGTTTACTAAATTTTCATAATTAACAGGGAAAATTAACTTATCTGTTCTCTCAATATTTTTTAACAATTCAAATAATTCATTAGTATCAATTATTGATCTATGTAATATCTTATTTTTACTTAATGCGATTGCTGTATCAATCTCATCTAACTTAGAAAGAATTATTTGAAAATTATGAGTTAACAAACTATAAGCATGAGATACTTTATTTTCAAAATCATTTATTTTATTTTTATTTAATGCTTTCTCAATATCAATTAAATTTATCTCAAATTTTATAAAATTATAATTAGAAGTATTAGTGAAATAGCATCTTAGTTTTAATATCAATAATTAATTCATCTTGATTGCATCAATTAAAAAAAAATATTGCATAGCTTTGTTCTTGATGCATACGATTTAATCTAAGTTTCATTAGATTTTCAGACAATATATCATCTAAATCACAATCTGTTTCCATTTTTAATTATATTATAAACTTGAATAAAAAGATTTTCAATTGTAGCCATGTCGCTACTTTCATTTAATAGTGAGGCTGATCTGCCTACAACTCTACTTGAAATTACATAAAATAAATATAATTATTTTGCTGCTGTTACTTCGGATCCGCTTTAGCTACGCACATATTCACATTTTGAAATAAATAAATTTAATAATTTTTCATTCCCATCAAATTTAGGAATCAATTTCACAATTTCATTCGTTATAATCCTCATAGGTTCCATTTTAAATTATTATTTAAAATCAATTCAAAATATTAAAATAAAGTATGCGTTTGTACAATATAACACGTATAACACACAAATTCAAAATATAATTAAACAAAAGCACATAAAAGTTCAATAAAAACACAAAAATCAATAAAGACACATTAAAATCAATAAATTCACATAAAATCAATTATGACGCATAAAAGTCAAGAAATTCACATAAAAATCAATTATGACGCATAAGAATCAATAAATTCACATAAAATTCAAATAAAAACGCATAAAATATCAATACATTCACATAAAAATCAATAAAGACACATAAATTCACATAAAAATCAATAATAACGCATAAAACGTCAAAAAAAATCACATAAAAATCAATAAAAACGCATAAAACGTCAAAAAATTCACATAAAAATCAATAAAAACACATAAAATCAATAAGTTCACATAAAAATCATAAATTCGCATACAATAAATCAAAAATAACAAGTGTATTGGCAATTTTTGTCCAAAAACACTAAGGGCCGAATAGCAGGGCAAGAATACGGAAAGTGAATGATTTTCGACTCACTTAAAACCGCTCGATCCCATGCCTCGGTGATTATTCCACTCGCTGAATTGTTTCTCAACTCCTTTTTCCAATACAGTCGTATTTGTTTGGTTCGGGTATTTTTTTACGTGGATTTGTCAGGAACACACGAAGTTATTCAGGACAGCTGCACCAGATATGTAGGTTGCGCCAGACAAATTATATTTCACAATTTTTGAAGTAAGCGCCGGACAAATTAAATTTCCACGACTTTAAAAAAAATACAACCGGCTGCGCCAGACAAATTGGACGGAGCCGAGATTTTAATAAAATAAACAACAAATTAAATTTGAAGTTAATTTTATTGGTCTTACTTTTGACCGTACAATTCAAGCGAAGATAAAATAATGACAATTTGTACTTAGTAACTTCCTTATATAACTTTTAGAAATGCGTAGGCGATTTCTAGTACATTCTTCATTGTAATAAACAACTAAGTAGTTACATTTCTCATACTTTAGCGAGAAAAACATCTAAGTACATAAATGCTTATTCAGCTATGCGCAAATAAATCAAATCAACATGTAGAGTACCTCTACTGCGCATTATTCATAGAAAAACAACATAAGTACAAAAAGTGCTTAATTGGTACTTTCACAATCTAAGGAAGTACCTACTTGTATGATTAAATATGTCGCAATTGGACTTCGGTAAACAACGGTGGGTTTGTGGTACATATAACTATTTATTATAGAATGAAAATACAAATGGTAACCAACGCAATTAAATCATTTTATTAATTAAAAGTGGGTAGTTTAGGCACAGAATACTAAAAGGGTCTAGGGAACATTCATTTCGAATGCAGGCAATACAGCAAGCTGAATTATTTTTCTCACAATCCATACAAAACTATGGCGAACTGTCAAAATTGTTTAGCACATAGGTGTGCAGGGCCCCGACCACAGAACTCTGCTTCAATCAGATTGACACTTTTTTCTTAGCAATTTCGACTCTATATCAAGGCACTAATGAATTTTTCGTCCTGAAACCGATATGATCAACATTACGTAATAGCACTGCTGATCTTGAAAAAAAAACGGCACGTGACCTGTAACAAATATCTTTTGTTCCGTCTCATCAAGAACTATCCATAAGTTTTCTCTTTCTTGTATGAGTGCGATGGAAGCTATTTATGTGTCTGCTCACGATATTCTCTCTACGGTATCAATTTATGAAGTTTACGCAGTTGTCTATGAGCTGGGTTTTTTATTTGATCCACAGACAAAGCAAGCACAAACTACACAAAGACACAAGTAATAAGCTGAAATCTGTGGCAGGTTAATAAAAAGATAATACAAACAATTCGTTTTTCATCAATATTCGTCCAATGTCCATCGAACTGCATTGTGCTGCGTTATATTTTGTTATTAAATAGTTAGTAGTTATATCATTGTTAAAGTAAACACGCGCTGTGTCCGTCGCGCTTGCTAAACCTAAATAAATATAGTAGGAGCTGAGCCACTCGCATTCAGTTTTTCAATAGTAGTGGAATAGCGTGTGCGGGTGGGTCCCCAACTGTGAGTGCATTGCATCTGTACCGGGGCGCGGGCACGTACGATCGTCTGGCCATCGGCACTTTCTCTCGCTGATGCGTTGCGAGTTGGTTACTCAATCTGAAGTTGTGCAAAGTGTGTTCGACGGCGGGGTCGGCGCTGATGTTCGGTAACGGTAGTCTGTGAGCGGGGCGCGCCGATGTCGCCCGCGTGTTAGTGCAGTGTAATGTGTGCGTGATGGTTGAACGCGAAGGGATGAGACGCGGAAGCGGTGGCGGCGGCTGCGGCTGGGGCGGTGGCGTGCTGGGCCGCTGGTCGCTACGCCGCCTGCTGCTTGACAGCCCTCTGGTCGGTCGCCGGCTGGCTCACACAGGTAATTAAATTAATACATGTTTACATTTTTAAAATACCTGTAGAAGGTAAACAAGTGTCACTTTTTAGGTTTTGCCAAGTATTCCTTATTGGAATATTTCCTGTGGTATTTGGAATTGTAGTCATTAATAAAATTCCATTTGAAATCCCCAACTTGAATATCTTTTAAATATTTTTTGTTGTTCTGTGTTTACGTGACTATTATTACACTATTATTACCTACTATTTCTTTGCATAATTTACAGTACATTTCTATGTTTGACCCTTAATAACCCAGCAACCCATAATAGGGCCGTTAAATAAAAGCAGAACAATATTTTTGGGTTTTCCAGGTTCCGATTAATTAATTTTCAAAAACATAAACTAGTATCTCCTGCTTGACCTATCCATCAAATGTAAACCTCTTTGACATTGAGAATTGTTAACTTTTTAAATAATATATACCCTACATTTAATTCAAATTCAATTGTTTCTTGAGGCATTATTTTTCATTGAATAAAACAATTACATTTTATTACATTTTATTTTATTACATTATATGTAATATATCATAGCTCAAGGGATTAAAGTAGCATTTAAAATTAAAATGGTCTATTTAACTATGGAATGGAACTAAACAGAATTTAATCAATTTATGTACCTATTATATTTGCATAATCTGACTGTGACTGAGTGACAGACAGCACAGCCTAAACCAGAGGACCTAGAGATTTGAAATTTTGAGGAAATATACCTTGAGAATTTGAGGGATGCACTAAGGATGGATTTTTTGAAATTCCACCTATTCCCTTGATTAATAGCAGTTGTTAAGCCATGTCAGAGGCCCTCTGGTGTCAGAGTTTGTCAAGCCACTCAAGGACCTCTGACATGGCTTGACAACTGTTATTAATAAAAAACAGCCGGGACCAACAGCTTAACGTGCCCTCCGAAGTGATGGAAAACTGCAGATAACATAGAAAAGTCATTGGTGCGGAGCCTAGGTTTTGAACCCGGTATCGTTGGATTCTAAATTGCACTATAGAAGCGTTAGGCCACCACCACTCTTCCTGAAATGTATTTATTAGACTGGAAGTGATTTGCTGTTCTACCTAAGTGTTAAATCGGTACTTTGGATGAATCTTTAAAACTTTGTTGGTTGGTTATTTGGCTATATAAAATTCTTCTTTCAACTATTTACCTGTTCATAAGACTTATTTTATTCCAAATACAATTATTACATATCCTCATAAAATTGAGTTAATCTCCATTCATTTTCTAGGTATTATATTATATCAAGTAATCTTATCAAATATTAACCATATTTTTGATAAAATGTATTGTAATCAATAGTAAGTCATTATTCAAACAAAAACAGATAAAGTTAAAGCCAATATAAAAATAACTAGGTATGCAGTATGCTATCATACTCACTTTTCTTATTGATATCGTTAGAGATTGTTTTAATGTCCTAAAAATTACCCAATGTTAGGATACATGGAGTGTTCGGATTATAGTATGGAAAAATCAATACTGGGGCATCTTTTGAAATACTTAATCTAAAGATTTTTAGAAATTCATACTGTATCTAATTTTTCAATCAAAAACATAACACACTTTACAGTAGTTGCAGCGGAAATATGTGTCTCGGAAGTCGTCTGCTAGTCGCTTCCGATTGTTGAAGGTGAAGGCAGCATTGTATAACTGCATCTCTCACTTCGCATATTCTATCTCACTCTTACTTTACGCTGTTTTATCCCCACAGCAGTACCTGCGCAATCTTTCACAGAGCCTAACTTCACAAACATCTAGATTGGCTGCAACTACTGTAAACTTTTTAATAAATAACCTAATATTGCAGTATGTTGCATATATAAGAAATAGTTAAAATAGTAAACAGAATGGCATGTTCATGTCATGACTTAAAATCGACAAAATACTGATTGGTAAAACTGCATAACAAGTAACAAAAACACATATGTGTAACACCTACAAGGTGCAGCAGGCAACCGGCGAGTGAGGCGTTCAGATTATAGAGATGTTCGGGTCATCTGGGGTTCGGTTTATCAATGCTCTGCTGTACCTTGTTTTCCCATGTTTGTAAATACCAGTTGCAAATTTCTACATTATTATGTAATAGACAGCTGCAACTGTGATATTGCCTGCGTAGATATTCTTTAGTTTAATTAGGGTACAAATTGGCTTGCGCTGATTGAGACTTTACAAAGTTAGATATATTTCTGTAGGTATTTATGCATTCTCTGATGGAGTGAGTCTACTGTACGTAGTACTGTGATGAAATCATCCATTTTAAGCTTTTATTTTACTTCACTTATGTATCTATGATTTCTGTCTGTCCTGAAATCTTGCAATTCAAATTTTGTGCACTGTCCTATTAGCTATCCGGCTGAAACTTTCAGGGTAGCTCACAAATCGATAAAAATACAAGATTAAAAAAACACTTTTTCTATATTTTTTTTAAATTGTACTTTCATTTCAACATAATAATCTCATTTCATAATTTATTACCGTGCACTTTCCCTCCACACACAGATTTTTCGCACTTCCATTCTCAAATTCAAATAATTCCATCACAGTCTTCATTTTATTCTTGCATTCATACATTTGACTCATCCTGTTGATACACTTGGTTCATACATTTGACTCAGCCTGTTGATACACTTGGTTCATACACTTGACTCATCCTGTAGATACACTTGGTTCTGTAAAGACGTGCAGCTTATGTACAAAAAATACTAATTTCTCACCTATCTAAAATTGTTCTTTAATAAACACACTTACATTGTTTCTTTTTAAAATGGGAAATATATAGAATCGAGGGGCAGGAGTTGAGGGGGGGGGGGGAATGGAAGGGCTGCCCCCTGGTACCCTTTCCCCGCGCAGGCGAGACACTTAGTTTACGAAGATATTTCAGTTTTAAGTTTATAAAAAAACTTTGGTCGCCTTTGGCAACCAAACCAGCTGAAACAGTGTATTAAAAATCAATTAAATAAAAATAAGTTAAATTCGGCACTCGCCGGCCGCTCCAGCGGCACGCTCGCTTCGCTAAGCCCTCCACCTCCACACTTGACAGACTTGTTATTATTACGTTTCCATGGTAACATGTCATTCTGTTCTGCATTTTTGATACCTTGGGTTACATTATTGCAATTTTCATAGGGATCTCTAATTTTTTGTAAAATAATTTACTGCCCATGTACTGATAATGAACAACTGATAATGTAGCTTTCCATAAGTGGAAGTATTTTTTGAGTTTATCCATTACAAACAAACTAATAATCAAATCTGTCCTCTTAAAATATTTGTGTAGGTATACAAATATTACTACTATGGTCGGGTTAAAAATAGCCCGATGAAAACGAATCGATACATCGCTTGTCAAAATCGGACCAAGTTTTTAATTTGATCACATAACCCTTCCTCTGCTTCGCTGTAGAAAAAAAACCCGCGGAATGAGAAGGGGTTAATTTTCATGTCTTCCTAATTTAATTCAAAACTAGCTGTGCTCGCGACTATACCCGCGTGGTCATTTTTCTGGGATAAAAGTATCCTATATGTTATTCCAGGACCAAAAGTACCTATAAAGTAGATACATACAATATATAAAATTTCGTTCAGCCGTCATATAGATTTTTATCGATTGCTCGGCTTTTACTCATTGGATTGAGATGGCAAGTACACTAGTTTTTATGTTAAGCCCTAAGCTATCTATCAAAGAAAACCGCATCGCAATCGGTACGGTAGTTTTTACGTGATGCCTGAACAAACAAACAGACATAAAAACACCATTTAAACATTTTTTTTATTCTTATTCAGTAGCTTATTGAATGTCCCTTAATACATTTTTTATTATTAAAAACATCAGCCCGTATAGTCCCACAGCTGGGCAAAGGCCTCTGTTCCCTCCTTCCAATTTTTCTGGTCTATTGGTCAAGTTCGTCTCGCCACGCGTCGTCTAGGCCGGCCACGCTGTCCTCGCTTGAAGCCTTGCGGAAACCATTCCGTGATGGATTTAGCCCACACCTAGACGTGTCCAGCCCAGTCCCATTTAAACATGGCTGCTCTTTTGAGTTATGTGGGCGATCTGGGTGTTGTAGCGCAGTATTGTATTTCTGATACGATCTGTCGGTTTTACTCCCAAGATACTGCGCTCCATCGCTCGCTGGCAAACCTCGAGTTTGAAGTTTTGAACGGTAAAAGACCAAGCCTGAACGCCGTATGTAAGTATGGGGAGGAATGCACACGTCCATGAGTTTACGTTATAGGCACATATGGTAAGTTATGGCTCCTCCAGGCGTTTTCGGTGCGTCTATTTTTATTATCTTCTTAATTCTTCTTTATTTATTTTATTATTTACTGCATAATTACAAGTTTAAATTGATGTAGGTAATTCCCATCGCTTAACTTTGTTACTGAAGATAAATATTTTAGTTGACTTTTATGAGCGTAACCAATTGAGGCATTGACAGCAAGAGGTCTACAGTAAAACAGGTCAATGTCGCAGCCGCTGCCGTAAAACATTGGACTTTGACCTTTCATTGTAATTAAAAACCTGTCAAGTGCGGGTTGGACTCGCGCACCGAGAATTCCGTACAAACTTCTATGTAAATAGTTCGCCCAACACTGGAATCCGTACAAACTTCTATGTAAATAGTTCGCCCAACACTGGAATCCGTACAAACTTCTATGTAAATAGTACGCCCAACACTGGAATCCGTACAAACTTCTATGTAAATAGTTCGCCCAACACTGGAATCCGTACAAACTTCTATGTAAATAGTTCGCCCAACACTGGAATCCGTACAAACTTCTATGTAAATAGTTCGCCCAACACTGGAATCCGTACAAACTTCTATGTAAATAGTTCGCCCAACACTGGAATCCGTACAAACTTCTATGTAAATAGTTCGCCCAACACTGGAATCCGTACAAACTTCTATGTAAATAGTTCGCCCAACACTGGAATCGAGCCGTGAAGATTATGTTTAAAAAGGTTTTTTTTTGTGATTAAATACGGTTAAATTTACGGTTTTCGGATTTTTCCCTTTACTTGTTCTATAAGAAATTGCTTCTTGCCAAATTTAATGATTCTAGGTCAACGGGGAAATAACACAGAGGAAGTACATTATAGGTTTTGATTCCCTCGCGATTGTCAAAATATACGACATAAACAGGCGTATCTTTTGATTATGTTGTTAGAAGTTTTTTTTTTCACAGCTCCAAGCGATTGCAGACCTGAGTATTTGATATTAATTTCAACTTGATTCCTCCACGCGTTCCTGAGAAAAAGGGTCTTGACATACAGACAGACGGACGGACGGACAACGAAGTGATCCTATAAAGTTTTTTTTCCCTTTGACGTACGGAACACTAATAAATAGTGAAACAGTGACATTGAGAAAGTGTTATGAAGACCCATATGTTTCTTCCCGCGACTTCGTCCGCGCGGATTTCTGTTTGTCGCGATAACAAGTAGCCATGTCCTTCCCCAGGGTACTAGTGCTATTATTTATTCTGTGCCCAGGGTTCAAACTATCGGCATACCAAATTTTCATCAAGATCGGTTCAGCTGTTTAGTTGTGATAAGGTAACAGGCAGACAGAAATACTGTTACTTTCGCTTTTATACATTACTAGCTGCGCCCCGCGGCTTTGAACGCGTACAAATTTTGCGATGATCATATAAAGATTGTTGCTGATGATGAGTCATGAAGTCGATAGAGACAATAGGTAGATTTACCAAGTGATTACATCATAAACATTTGTTTAAACATACACACGTAATCTATCTATACTTATAACTAGCTGATGCCTGCGCTTCGCACGTGTGGTCATTTTTATAGCCTATGACACTCACAATAACGTGGCTTTCTATTGGTAAAAGAATATTCAAAATCAGTTCAGTAGATCCAGAGATTACCCCTTACAACCTCACAAACTTTATCTCATTATAATATTAGTATATATATAGCAGTATGTAACAAAAAGTCTGTACAATGAAGATAATAAAAAAAAGATTACTGGAATTAAAATAAGCTACTGAACAAGCATTATATACATTTTAATTAAATAGTGTCTGTTTGTTTGTTCGCGCAACACATAAAAAACTACTGGACCAATTGCGATGCGGTTTTCACTTTTAGATAGCTTAGGGTTTGACTTAAAAACTGGTGTACTTGGTATCTCAATTCGATGAGTAGAAGCCGAGAAATCGATAAAAGACCATTTGACGTCTGAACGAATTTTGATTATATTGGTACTTTTGGTTCTGGAATAACACAGGATGCTTATATCCCAGAAAAATGACCAAGCGGGCAAAGCCGCGGGCACAGCTAGTTGTCAATCATAGGTAGCTCAAATTTGCAGAAACGGGAGTAAGTATGTTTTTGCAAACTACATTGTAGGTATATCTATAGATATACACTGCCAGTTTTATCAGATATGTGTAACTGACCTATTTAACACAACACAGGCTACTGTGCCAATAATGATGATAAATACTGTGCCATTCCTAAACAAAGTAGAAATTCCTGTTTGAAGAGACTAGCCAGAGGAATCACTGGCACAAAAACAACGGTTTGGCCAGGTTTATCTCTATGACGCAGAATAGGTATATATAGTTTCTAACTACCTACAGACGTATTGTAGGTGGACAGCACATGGAAATTGTCAACTTATTTGTCTCGTAATATAACATTGTGCTAAATAATTTATTGTTATTCGTAGTACATAATATAATTAGGGAAATAATTTTATGGACGACTAATAAATTAAACGGCGGCTGAAAGTTGGAATTAAAATTAACTGAGTAGTGTTTCTTTATATATTTACATGTTATTTTTAACTTTTCATTTGATCTGGGGCTAAGGGGTGTCGGCAAAAGGGGTGGTAAGGGGTGAGGATGAACATAAATGGTAGTAAAATAATGGAAATGGTACTAGATGGTCATTATAAAAGTGGGCTGAAGTTAAAATGAATGACTTGGTAACTAATATTATACGAGGGTGACTTTTATTGAAGTTTAGCGATACTTTTTTCCATTTTGGAAAACATACACAAATTAAAAAAATATAATAACCCCCGATCCTCCCGCTCCCCCATTATAGCTAAGAACCATATCGATAACATCAACTTTCAAACAGAAAAAAACCGTATCAAAATCGGTCCATCTGCTTGGGAGCTAAAGTGCCACAGACAGATATACACACACTTATAATACCCCTCTCTTTTCGCGTTGGGGGTTTAATAAAAATCCGTGTCTGATCCATAGATGACAGATCCGATTCAGACATGGTGTGGTTAAGCTTCTCTTCGATTCACTATTCCTTCGTGGTTATTATTTTTTGTTTCAAAAAACCTGCTGATAATATTAAATTATCTTGAGATCCCTTTTAAAACAACGCCAAAATGTTTCGTACCTTAGGTACCTACTTGATGCATTTTTAAATAACAAATTAGGTACGTACGTATTGTGACGATATTATTACAGATTCTAGAGTTTTTTAGAAGCCCGACATTCATTGCCACTTGCCAACCTATTAATATGGTACAAACCTTTATTATTTCCAGTCAACAATTGAATTGTCGCTCGATTCAATACGCTCTGAAATGATAAAATATGATGTTTGTAAACAATGAACTGATGATCATAAATTCAATAATTCAACCACTGTTCCACTGAGATTTGATTTACCTCCTTGAAAAGAAAGAGATACTAAAGTATGTTAAGCAATTAACGCATACGAGATTATCTGCGTCGCATGCTGTTATCATTCGAAGAATGAACCCTGTAACAACAATATGACATGTAATAATTATAATAACAGAGATAACTAACATTCTACCTATATAAACTACTAGCTTTCACGCCCGCGACTTCGTACGCGCGGACAACAGTTTATCGCGTAAAACATCCTATGTTCTTCTAGGATATTAAAAACCAATGCAAAAGTAGGTATAGCAGCAACGCTCTTGATGTTTATTGACAGACTTGTTATTTCGTTTCCATAGAAACCGTTTCGAGTAATCAACTGTTCCCAGTTTTCTCGTGGAAACTTACAATTTTTCCGGATAAAAAGTATCCTATGTTTTAATTCCAAGGTATAAGCTATCTCCATTCCAAATTTCATCAAAATCCGTCCCGCCGTTATCGCGTGAAAGCTCCCCAAACAAACAGACAACGTTTCACTTTTATATATTGGTGGACTAGTGACTCGCCCAACTTCGAACAAGAATCGCTCACACCGCGTTTTTTTTTACTACTAGGCTTTCTATACCCGTCGTACAATCTAAAAAAGAGGCAGTACGCTTAATTCAAAATCTTTGGCAGCAACGATCGTGGTGCTTTGTGACCATAGACAACTGCATTATTATTTTTACTCACGTACTTGACAGACTTATTATTATTTCGTTTCCACGGCAACATGTCATTCCGTTCCTTACAGCGAGTAATCGTCATTATAGCAATTTTCGTCGGGAACACAAATTAAAAGAAAACAAACAACCATACAAAAAATCTAGTCTTTCCTCTTTATAATATTATTGTAGATCGTGAGCATGATTGATTATTTAAAGATATATAGGTAACTAACTGTCACTCACGGGTTATTCCATCGAACAATTCGGGAGTCGAACACGGGTTATTCCCGTCGAGCCCTCGCTGCGCCAACTCCTGAGGATGTGACGTCTGTAACGTCTCAACACCGGTCGAATTGTTCGACGCAATAACCCGTGACAGCCGTAATATATATTTATCTACCTACACTTATATCGTAAAATCCGGAAGATGAACTCAATAATTGTGGCATATACTTGACGCACGGCACGTCATTAATAAGAAAAACATATATATATTACTAGCTGCACCCGCTGCTTCGCACGCGCGGTCATTTCTTTTGTACCATAATGTGCTATTCCAGGACCTAAAATACCAATAACCAACATTTGATCAAAATATCTTCAGCCGCCAAAAATATTTGTATCAATTGCTCGGCTTCTAATCGCCAAATTGAGATATCAATTACAGTTAAAGTTTACAGTTTTTAAGTCAAACCCTAAGCTATCTTAAATTTAAAACCGCGTAGCAATTTACTTTGTAGCATATTATGGCCCCGACCAACGAGGGTTTTGTCTATTATTTTCCCATAATAGTACAGTTTGACCCCACCAAGTATGTTGATTCTGCGTGGCCGTTTATTATCTATGGCGGCGCATGCCAGAGCGCAAGCGCTCGTATTCGCGGTAGACTGCTGGACTGGATTTCGGCGCTAATAATTTAAATTATTATTTATTTACCGTTTTTTTGTGATTTTGAGGAGAATTTGACTCCACCTGACATCATGGAAACAGCAATGAAAGTGACGAACTATCTTTTATCAGCCAAATCAAGAAAATATTACGACAAATTGCATGAGTGTAGATAAAGTAATGTATGAAACGGCACCTAACTAGGTATTAAAACACTCGTGTGATACTATTAAAAAACCCGCTTGCGACTCCTTTTTTATACTCATCATCATCATCATCATTTCATCCTTTAGAAGTCCACTGCTGAACATAGGCCTCCCCGAAAGAACGCCACGACGAACGCTCTTGTGCCGCCTCCATCCACTCAAATTTTTATACTCACAGTCGTGTTTTAATAGCCCCCGCTATGAAACCGTTCCATAAACTACTATTAAATAATATTAACCTATGTACTTATTACTTACAATATTATGCTGACCTATCAGGGAAGGATAAGCCGACTGATTTAGAATGGATTGTCATAAGTATATGTTTTTGATATCCATATCCGAAACGGAAACTATAAAATTATGTCCGTAAACAAAAATACTTCCGATTCCGTGATAGTTTATTTTTTCAAACTTCGCTAAGGATAATAGTCCTGATGAGTTTTTTTTTTGTTTATTTATACATAACACCTACATTATATGTTTAACCTTCCCCAATCAATCTACGTAATGGAGAAAACTGCATCCTTATACGTTCAATTTAAAACATATCCATGTAGGTATTCCATAAGTAACGATTGTAATTCTTAGGTAATCAATCTTATTTGAAGCTCGATAATTTATATTTTATCCCAACACTATTTATTATTATCACACAAATATAATAAACAAGCTGTGCCCGCGGCCTTGCCTTCGTGTTCAAAATTAATGTATTTTTATAGCATAAGTTACTCCAATTACAATTTATTTATTGCAAAAACATGTACATAGTAAAACACACAGGCATTAAGTTGTAATTTGTCAAAATATGACCCTCACAGGGTATAGCAAAAAGTAGCAAGCAGACCGAGACATTATCTATTATATCAATTAATTATATATGTAGATTTATCATTTAAAATAAATAACCAAAATATCACATCATTATATCATCTCCTTATAACATCAGCTATCTTCCAGTGAAAGTCCCGTTAAAATCAGCCCAGTCGTTTCGGAGATTAGCCGGAACAAACAGACAGACAGAAAGTTATTATAAGTACCGTATATACTTTCATATGCATTTAGTAAAAAAGCATTGTAGTTGCAACCTTGTCACAATGGAAAAAATAATTTTAAAACACCAGCAGAGCAGAACCCCATAAGAGATCGGAATGTCACTGTAAAAGCCCGTTTATTAGTCGGTACGGTTAATCTTAGGTTTACGACATGCTTTTTTTTCAAGCTTAAAAGCCCACTCTGCTAAAGCATTAGAATTTTTGTAAATGCTAGGTTTTATTAGTGACGGCTGGTAAATGTTGGTTTTGGTTAGGTTAGGTTTTTCATTTATTTATTTTTGCCAATGAGGAGGAAATCCTCATAGATACCGCGACAAAGCGGTTATGTAAAGGTAAGGTTAGGTTTTCACCGTTTACCGTGTCTGAGGAACAATGGTGGTAAAAGTTCGATATGAACGATGATCACAAAACTGTTCGGACTTTTACCATACCGAATTGGAAAATCTTAGGTTTTACATGTATATCTTAAGATCTTAAGATTTATCGTAGTTCGGGCTTTTACACTAACATATGCATTGAGAAATAATGTCCTAATTATTATGAAACATAAAAAAAACCGAATGCGAACAAAATGATTGAATACGAGCTGATCGCCCGTAATAATAATCAGGGTGGGTGTATGTATATGTTTGTGACTTCTTCACTCTTAAACGGCTGATCGTATTTGGATGAAATTTGGTATGTAGGTAGCTTTTACCTTGGATCAACACATAGGCTACTTTTTATTCCGGAAACACGCACGGTTCCTGAGGGACGCGGGTGAAACCACGAGGCGCAGCAAGTATTTATATAAATTTTAATATTTTTTTATTACATATTTAACTTTACTTTAATAGTTTATTTGCAACATTATTTACATTGACTTGAATAATCTAAAATTGTTTTTTTTTATGAAACTTTTTATACAATTGCTACTGTTTAGTTATAAGAATTATATATATATATATATTTGAAATGATATCATACAAAACCTTCATTATGATACTTCACTTGATAGATTTTGGTCATTTTTGTCCCGTCGGAAATACAATATGGCAGCTGTCGCCATAATAGTTTTCTTGACACTTCATATACATCCTATACCACTCTCGTGATCAAAGACGAATCCAACGATATCACATTTATCAAAATCCGTCAAGCCGTTTAGGCTGTAGGACGCGCCTAATAAACGTACAAACAAACAACCAGCAGTCTGGTAAAAAGTCTTCCAGACGAGCAGAAACTCAAGAGTTTGGAAATAAACGCCACCACTTGTACTAGTTTTTCTATGATGCCAATGTACAAAGTTGGATGCAGTCATGTTTTAACACGCCCTAGCCCACACACCTATTGGTATTCACCGGCAGTTCAAACAATCGTGGCGCATCACGCAGTCGACCAATGCCATCGGATACACACTAGAATAGATAAACCGGAGAAATCCGATCGGCGAGCCTTACCATAAATGGCAACATTCTCGTTCTCACCTTGTCCAACTCATTATGACTTAATATGGAGGGATTTGGCCAACCGAGCGGTTAGTGCTTCCATCTGGACCGGGTTTTTCTTCTAGTAACTATTTTTACTTTGATCAGCTGGCATT
The DNA here is from genome assembly GCA_946251855.1 of Alsophila aescularia. Lineage (NCBI taxonomy): Eukaryota > Metazoa > Arthropoda > Insecta > Lepidoptera > Geometridae > Alsophila > Alsophila aescularia. The sequence continues at coordinate 6,206,763 of OX276376.1, read as the reverse complement.
TGGTTGATCATTAGGCGATGTGTGATTAACACTTGCATAATATTATACAGGTCAATATACTCTATGTACAGCGAATAAGGATGATGCTCGATTGTCTACAAGTAACAGATCAATGTCTAAGCTAGGTGGTAAAGATATAAATACAACACACAGTAAGGATACATGACGATTGTCTTTGTTCTGGCATGACTGAAGTCGAGAATATAATTTGGGAACTTCCGTTGCAAATAACGTCTGTTTCCATTCGGTTCGTATTGCATGATTATTGTAAGTACAAACCGAACACGAAACAACAGCATAAAAATATAAGTTCGAAAACTAAAACCCGACTACGGTCTTAGTGTACTAAAAAGTGACCAACAAGAATATTCAAACGTTTAAGAAATTTAAAACATTAGAACCGGTGGAGCGAGCTTTACCTACTTGGTTCAATACTGATACATATATCTATATAATACTGATATATTTATCGCACTCCTAAGGCGATACAATTTCTATAACGTTTGAATATTCTTGTTTGTGACTTTTTAGTCCACTCAGACCTTAGTCGGGTTTTAGTTTTTGAACTTATATTTTTATTTAAATTATTTTGGGGTTTTAATATATATATATATATTAGAAATATGCTAATAAGCCCTTTCATTTAATAACAAACACGGCACCACAGTTTTATTTATTTATTATTTCAGTTCTTTATGCCATATTCAATTTAATGTGACGTCACATAGTCAATAACCAGCGGACGCTTCTAACGTTACCTCATTTGTCAAATTATGACGAGTAGTTTATAAGTTATGAAGGAACAGCTGAACATGCATACCCACATACATACCGGTTAAAATCATAACGCTCCCTTTTGCTTCCCCATAGTCGGGTAAAAAAGGATGGACGATTTTGAGTAAACTAGAAAAGAAGAAGTTCTCAGAACTCCTTGCCTGCTGTTTTCGAGACCTACGTTGACAATCACTAGTACTAGACTGGGACGCAAAGAAAGCGGGTCGGTTATAAATAAATCGATAACTTTTAAAATATTTGAGCTATCCTTTTAAAATAAAAACTTAATTATAATTTATTTCATTACAAATATAGGAAGAAGTAAAACCTTTTTATTTATTTTTTTGGTGATTATATTAAAATCCATTAAAAAATCGTTTTTTATAATTTAGAATCGGTCAGAAATTTGGTGGAATGCATGCCAAACCGTTTATAAGCTATAGTAACAGCTCGTGGTGGCAATACAAAATTCTATAATGTGTGAAAATTGCATATTTAGCACAATTTTCGAAATCTAGTGAACATTTGTCATTTTAAGATATTTTTTTTTTGGAAGACCACAAAACCGGAAAATACATTGTAAACATTAATGAAAAGATTACACAGTGTTAACTTAAGAAAACGTATTCTTTTCTAGATGTGGACCTAGCATGAATATTTTTAACTTAATAATTAAACCTATTAATAGCAACAAAACGTAATTAAAAAAAAAGATAATAAGAATATTTAGAGAAAAAAAAAGTAATAAGTATCTATACAATAGGTAAAAAAACTTGACATTAAATAATTATATAATTCTGTTTAGAAGGTACTTAACTGAGGTCAGTGAACTTAGATGGAACATGTCAAAATGGTTTTTTATTGCGTTGCAACTTTCACACATACGACAAACCGGCGAGTGCTTTAACATATTTGTTTTACAATGGGGAAGAATAAATGTGTTTCTATTCAATAAACGACTGCCCGGACGCGGAACTCTCAGTGTAATTTTTTCCAGAATATCGGGACAATCTACCAATCCATGTAATAATTTGTATAGCGTGACAATATCAGTTTTTTTACGGCGTTTTTCAAGAGGCATAATCTTATAATTCCTGAGCCGAGACTCATATGACAACAAAGACTTACACAAATTATCCATATATGTAATATGGTACAAGAATCTTTTCTGAACTCCTTCCAACCTGTCTGAATGCACTTGATATACTGGGTTCCAAATGACACTACAATAATCTAAAATACTACGCACTAGACTGTAGAAGAGGTGAATGGAGAGACTGGATTTTTTTTAATTTTTTTTATTGTCTTACAACAAACCCACCTATTTTATATGCTTTCTTGACAATATGATCAATGTGATCCCGAAAGCCGAGTTTATTATCAACAATGACTCCCAGATCACGTATCGAAGAAAGTTCATCATCATCATCATCATATACAGCTGATTTCCGCCCACTGCAGGGCATAAGCCTGCCCCCTCTTACGCCATTCATCCATGTTTTGAGCCAATCTTGGCCAGGTATCTTTTGCGATGACACCGAGCCATAGTGCCAAAGGTCTTCCACGGCTGCGTTGTCCTATATGCAGCCACATTTTTACTTTCAACCTACTTTTATTCAAAATGAACTTCATAATCTTGAACTTTTATGACTTATACTTAAGCACTATAAAATTGTCTATAATACAGTGTTTATTTCGTAATTTTACCAATATTTTGGAAGTCATTGAGGTTTTGTTACCAACCCTAGTAAGCTCCTAGTCTACATTGCGTATGCTCTTGGCACTGCTACCGTAACGTTACCGGTTACAAGTACTCTTGAGTAACGGGATCCTGTCAGGAACTATATCTTACAGTACTAGCTGTAGCCGCAGTTTTTCCCGCGTGGACATTTCTCTGGGTTAAAAGTTACCTATGTGTTATTCCACGACCAAAAGTACATATACCCCCTTACTTATAAAAAGTTATGCAATGATTAAGTAATGATTAGTAATTTTGCGCAGTACAATATTTTTAGTACAATATTGTACTGCGCAGAATTACTAATCATTGCATAACCATTGCATAACTTTTTATAAGAAAGGGGGATAAAGTACAAAATACCAAAATTTGCTTGCAGCCATCAGATACATTTTTATCGATTGCTCGGCTTCTATTGATCGGATTACGATACCAAGTACACCAGTTTTTAAGTCAAACCTTGTACGACGAGACGCCCTAAGCTAACAGTGAAAACTTTAACGCAATTGGTCCAGTACTCTTTACGTCATGCACAAACAAACAGACCCAATTTTTTAATGCTAAATTCCTGTTCAGTAGCTTATTTTAAGAGACAGACTTGGTTACTTACTGCTTTTTTATAAGTACTAGCTTTGCCCGCGTGGTCATTTCTGTGGGTTCAAAGTAACTTATAGGACCAAAAGTACCAATAAAATCAAACTACGTTCAGACGTGAAATGTTTTATAAGTACTAGCTTTGCCCGCGTGGTCATTTCTGTGGGTTCAAAGTAACTTATAGGACCAAAAGTACCAATAAAATCATACTACGTTCAGACGTGAAATGTTTTATAAGTACTAGCTTTGCCCGCGTGGTCATTTCTGTGGGTTCAAAGTAACTTATAGGACCAAAAGTACCAATAAAATCATACTACGTTCAGACGTGAAATGTTTTATAAGTACTAGCTTTGCCCGCGTGGTCATTTCTGTGGGTTCAAAGTAACTTATAGGACCAAAAGTACCAATAAAATCATACTACGTTCAGACGTAAAATGTTTTATAAGTACTAGCTTTACCCGTGTGGTCATTTCTGTGGGTTCAAAGTAACTTATAGGACCAAAAGTACCAATAAAATCAAACTACGTTCAGACGTGAAATGTTTTATAAGTACTAGCTTTGCCCGCGTGGTCATTTCTGTGGGTTCAAAGTAACAAGGACCAAAAGTACCAATAAAATCAAACTACGTTCAGACGTGAAATGGTTTTATATCGATTACTCGACTTTTACTCATTGAGATACCAAGACACCAGTTTTTAAGTCAAACTTAAGCTATCTAACAGTGAAAACCACATCGCATACGGTCCAGAAGTTTTAAAGAGCGAACAAAAAAATATATGAAAATATAAGTTACATTCTTCTTCAGTACTAGATAAGCTTATTTTAAGTACCCTAGACCATTTTTTATTATTATTTCATTGTACAGACTTTTTGGTATGTACTTACTGCTATTTTATAAGTATAGATAGATAGATTATGTCCTACGTCGTATCATAGCAGAGCCGGTTCACTTACGGAAGCGACGAATGGACAAGTTTTCTGACTTCGTGACTTCGGTATACGTAACTTAATTAATTAGTATTCTGCAGACTCATACAATTTTATTAGGACTACGACAATGTTATTTAACAGTGACTAATTTGGAGTCAAGCTAAAACTATGTCAGGTATTATAACAGCCGTATCCAACATGAGCTGGAAATTCCTGTAGACTGATGCACCGAGGCGCGAGGGCTCGATGCCAAATACCTAGCACAGACTTGGTTATTTTCCTTTTCTTAGGAACCACATGTACATTTTGCATGTTACACTTGCTACACATGCACATGTACATTTTGTTGACACGGAAGCAATTGCACGGAAGTAACCTTCAATGGAACATATCAAATGTGAAAACTGAATACTATAGGTTTCCAATAAGTTACCTTTAAAACTTACAACACAGCGAGAGCCTAAAGATAACAAGAATAATTTAAAAAAAAAATGCTTTTTCCGACCTTTTTTTAAATGAAGTTTTTTTTTCTTTTCATTTTCACTTTGTACATATTAATGTTCCTTTTTTCATTTTCTCTTTTTTACATTTTTTCTTTTTTTCCCTTGTTTTATTGCTTTTTCATCGGTTAGTGCTCGAAATCAGGAAGTGCTCGGATTTTGAATTGCATGATTCTAGGACAAAATACATACATACATACAAGTGAAGTTAAACAAAAGCTTTTAAAAAATAGGATGACGACGCCACTAAGGCAAGAAGAGACATGATGATCTAGAATATGGATTCCAGAAGGACATGTCTTAATACGCGCAGGACAAAGCAGGACAGGTGGGTCACTTCCATATCTAAACCTAGTGACCACCGAGACATCTCTGAGTATGTGCCTTTTGTCCGCTATGATGAAGGCGATTTAATTTTTAGGATTCCATACCTGAAAAGGAAAATAGAACACTTATAGGATCACTTCGTTGTCCGTCCATCTGCATGTCTGTCTGTCAAGAGGAACGCTGAAATTAATATCAAACTACTCACTCACGTCTGCAATCCCTTGGAGCTGGGAAAACAACAAACTACTAAGTCAACGCAATTAAAAAATACGGCCGTTTATGCCGTACATTTTGACACGCGCGAGGAAATCAAATCCTATAGGGTACTTCCCGTTGACCTAGAATCATGACATTTGGCAAGAAGCATGTCTTATAACACAACGAAAGGGTAAAATACTAATACCGTATTTTTTTAAGTTAAGAACTAGGTACACTTTTTTTGCTATTTATATGTTGATCGTGACCTATGTCGATGTATGGCGACAACAGTTGCAACGGCAAAGTAAACTTGTACGGAACCTTCGATGCGCGAGTCCGACTCGCACTTGGTCGGTTTTTTGTTATACCGTGTCGGCGCTTTGCCACGTACAGAAGGGCATGTCTTAATATGCGCACGATAAAGATTATAATTTCAGCTTGCTTTTATATACAGCTATCTCACAACTCACTGGCGGAGTTGCTGCAAGACTTGAAAAGTATGATGGCCAACTTAGATGATGCATCGGTCTCGGAATGAACATAGATAAGACCAAGATCATGTTTAACGATCTTATTGACCCGGAACCGATTGTAGACAATGGTGTACCTCTTGAAGTTGTCCAACAATATGTTTACCTTGGGCAAAAATTGCAATTAGGTAAGAACAACAATTTTGAGAAGGAAGCCAACAGCAGAATTCAGCTGGGTTGGGCAGCATTCGGTAAGCTTCGTCAAGTCTTCTCGTCGTCCGTACCACAGTGCCTGAAGACAAAAGTCTTCAATCAGTGCGTCCTTCCAGTCATGACGCACGGAGCCGAAACGTAGACACTCACGGTTAAACTAAGTAATAGTAACTAGGTCGCCTAGCGAGCTACGGAGAGAGCTATGCTTGGAGTTTTTCTGATGGACAAGATTTGTAATGAATGTATCCGACGGAGGACCAAGACAACAGGCATACTCAAAGGATAAGCAAGCTAAAGTGGCAGTGGGCTGCTCGCATTTCCCGAAGAACCGATAACCGTTGGGGTAGATGAGTTCTCGAGTGGAGACCAGTGTAGGATGCCCTGTGGCCAGGAGTGACGACCTGCGAATGGCGGCCGGAAGAGATTGGATGGGAGCTAAAGACCAAGCTCAGTGGCGTGCATTAGGAGAGGCTTACGTCCATCAGTGGACATATATAGGCTGGTGATGATGATCTCACAACTCATAGTATTTATCATTCATGATGCGTGAACTCCCAATCCATATTAAATCTTTATAATGATCCGACTTTCAGTCAGGCGTATTGAGATATCGTCATATTGCGTAGTCATCCGATCATTTAAGTTTCGTACATCCCCGTTTTCTCTTTCGCGGAATTAAGCCTTCCACAATCAGACACGGAGGTTCTCGACGCAATTCGTATCCCTGGCTGAATCATTACCATGCATGAGTTTGTCACTATGTCACTCCAAGTAATCTTCAAGCGTTGAATACATACTCTCGAGACATATACAGAAAGAATAACTACTGAATAACTAGCTGAGCGCCGCAGCTACATATGCCCACGTGCAAACATTGCCCACACCGTTATCACCCTAAGGATGGAATTACAAAAAAAACCTTCCTTATTGCTCTCCTACGACAAAGGAATATTTCCGATCTCTAGCTCTACCGGTTTAGGCTGTGCGTTATCTGTCAGTTCGTCAGTATGTTACGGTACTGTTTTATAGCTATAGTTATAATTAAGCAGTAAGTAACAAAAAGTCTGTACAATGAAGATAAATTAAAAAAAAAGTCTAGGGTACTTTAAATAAGCTACTGAATTAGTATCACTTTTTTTAATGGTGTCTGTTTGTATGTTCGCGCATCTCGTAAAAATACTGAACCGATTGCGGTGCGGTTATCACTGTTGGATAACTTAGGTTTCAACATAAACACTGGGGTACTTTGTATCTCAATCCGAAGAAAAGAAGCCGAACAATCGATAAACTAATAAAAAATATTATTAACTGTCAACAAAACTATTGAATAAATTTTACTAAACTTTGTAAGAAGCTTGAAGGACGTTTGCTACAGCTTAGGAAAAAAATAATGGATTGGTCTTCTAAAGACCTTCATTTTTATACCTCTAGTCTGGTCTTCAATCAAATATAGCAGGTTTTGGTCATTTTTTGTTCCGTTGGAAATACAATATGGCAACTGTACGCTGTAATATTAGTTTTCTTGACACTTCATTAGAATATATTCTATAACACTTTCAAGACGAATCCAATGATACCACATTTATCAAAATCCATCACGGCGTTTAGGCTTTAGGATGCGCCTAAGAAACGTACAAACAAACATACATACAACCCAAACACATACCCCTCCTTGCAGTCGGGTAAAAGTCTTCCAGTCGAGCGAAACTCATAAGAGTTTGGAAATAAACGCCACCACTTGTATTATTTTTACACGACTGTCAAAAAAAAGGAGTGTAATGTTTTAAGTCAGTGTAATTGTTTCTAAGTCAGGTAAAAACTATGTGACGGGTGAACGAAATTTGGTATTTTGTTCTTTAATAAAAGGTACTTTTTGGTACTGGAATAATAGTAGCTGGGCACAGCTACTAATAAAAACAATAGAAGATAGCAGGATGTCTATTGAGAAAAGATCACAAAAGTTAGTCCCATTATATCCGTCTCTTACCTGTTGGAAAATGTAATGCGCTCTGAACACAAATCAATATGTAAGTTTGTTTAAATTGAGCCAATTTCCCAAATGTCTGAACCTCGGCACAACCAAATAATGAATGTCACCGAGTTGATAACCCTACAAAGCCCTCATGAAGCTGTTTGCTAATAAAATCGACGGTTAATTTATGGCATCGTTCCACAAACGTGACCGACCATTTATAGGGTTAATAAAACAATCGAAATTATAGCGTATATAGTACGCGTTACTTCATTAGTTAATTGATTAATTTCGTGCTGGTATTTGGTATTCTTATTATGCAACCGAATTCTGGCACGTATGATTTATGTAACGCCTTGTACTATTATTTATTCTGTGGTAACGCGTACTTTGCGGGTCACGGAGTTATGCTGATGTTTACTGTATTTATATTCAAAACATGTCCTTGGATTGTCAGTTGTAAACTTATAATACTATGTTCCACGCTTTCTCATCCCAGTTGCTAGTTACACGTCTACGGCGAAGCAAGGGAAGGGTAATGTGTTTAACAGTCCATGTATGTATGTGGATGTTCCAGCAAAGCATCGCCCCTATTGGTCCGATTTTGACAAGCGAGGTATCAATCGATTCGTCTTCAGATATAGAGTGCCATAGGCAATTTATTTTACTCGACTAAAGTGGAGTAAATGTAGAGCTATGTGTTCAAATTAAAAACTTGGTCCGATTGTGACAAGCGAGATGTAAATCGATTCGTCTTCATCGCAAGAGTGTCAGCAAAGGTTATTTTTACCCGACTGTAGTTGAGTTTTAGTTTTTGAACTTATGTCTTGTTAGCCCTTCGAGCAGCTTTATCAACATCATCGTCATCAACAGCTGCATTCCACTGCTGGACATAGGCCTCTCCTAATGCGCGCCACTGAGCCCGATCTTCGGCTCTTCTCATGTAATTGCTGCTAGCTACATTGCGTAAATCCTCACTCATCACTCGGAGGGCATCCTACACTACGTTTGTCTATACGTGGTCTCCACTCAAGAACTCGTTTACCCCACCGGTTATCGGTTCTTCGACTAATGTGACCGGCCCATTGCCACTTCAGTTTGCTAATTCTTTGAGCTATGTCGGCGTCTTTCGTTCTCTGCCGAATCACCTCGTTTCGGATGTGATCCCTTAGAGAAACCCCGAGCATAGCACGTTCCATAGCTCGCTGAGCGACCTGACTTGTGGTCCAGTCTCACAGTCAGTGTCCACGTTTCGGCTCCGTATGTCATTACGGGTAGGACGCACTGGTCGAAGACTTTCGTCTTTAGGCACTGTGGAATGGGCGACGAGAAGACATGACGAAGTTTCCTAAATGCTGCCCAGCCCAGCCGAATCCGCCTATCGGGTTCCTTCTCAAAGTTGTTTCTACCCAACATAAGAGTTTGTCCTAGGTAGACATTCTCCTGCACAAATTCTAGAGGCATGCCTCTAACAACTATTGGTTCCGGTGTAATGTGTTGATTTATCATCAATTTTGTTTTGTCGCTGTTCATGCGGAGGCCAATACGTCGGGAGGCTTCTGATAGGCTGGTCAGCATTTGAAGCAACTCTTGCAGCGACTACGCCATAAGGACAATAACGTCTGCGAATCTAAATGTGAGATGTACTCGCCGTTTATGTTGATGCCCATTCCATTCCAAAATGTTGAACATATTCTCCATTGAGTTAGTAAACAGTTTCGGGGATATGACATCCCCCTGTCGTACTACCCTAAGCAATTGGATTTGTTCAGTTTGCCGGTCCTGAATTTGGACGGACATCGTAGCAGCGTCATACAAGCATCTCAACACTTGAATATATCGCCAGTCCACATGGCATCGCTGCAAAGAGTCCAGAACAGACTAGGTTTCGATGGAGTCAAAGGCCTTCTCGTAGTCCACAAAAGCCAAACACAGCGGCCTATTATACTCTTCTGACTTCTGGATAATTTGGCGCACTGTGTTAATGTAGTCTACGGTGCCATATCCTCCGCGAAACCCGGCCTGCTCGGGAGGCTGAAATTCGACAAATCTAAGTGCGAGATGGTTGGTGATGACCCTTGAGAACAACTTATAGACGTGACTCAGGAGTGAGATGTGCCTATAATTCTTGAGCAAGGTTTTTTTTCCCCTTTCTTGAAGAATAGTACCACCACACTCATGTTCCACGCCTTTGGAATTCCCCCACAGTTGATGACGGAATTAAACAAAGGCTGTAGGTAGCTCTCTGAGAGTACCTCCTGCCTATAATAGCTCAAAGGTAATACCGTCCTCACCAGGGGCTTTTCCATTTTTCAGTTGTCTCAAGGCCATCTCCAGCTCGTCCAGGCTGAGATCTGGCAGCTCATCTGAGCAGCTTAATCTGACTGAAATATTTATTTAATTAGTTGTTGAAGCGGAAAAACCTGCAACTTTTAAAACAATCTATACAAATATTTACATTCAATGAGCTGCCAATAATGATGACTGACCGGTCAGTTCAGTGCTATAAATACAATACTCAAATACCTATATGTGTGTGTGAGTAGGTTAGACACTTGGGAATTCTATAGCTAGGTGCTAAATACATGTAAATTGCCAAGTCCTTATCGGTTTTGCGCATACTGGGTTCGAGGTATGCGGATGTAGGTTAGTCTGGTTACTGTTTTGATTCTTGGCAATTCTGACGAGTACGCTAATACATGCATGTATTTTACTACAGATTTTAATTGATTAAAATATCCAGACATTTATATTAAACTGCATTAACTAGGCAAAAGTCAAGGCGAGTATCGAAATAGTGTCGCGGGATTGCATTAACAATGTTTAACATTTAAGCAGACCTCGAAAATAAGTACTCCGAGTAGGTATATGAATATTCAACATATTTCGTTATGTGCTCATTCTTTTGAACAGTACCGTTTGTGCTCGTAAATGTCTTAAATATCACATTTTTCTATCCCATGGGGTTGGCTTTAGAATCCAGTTGCACGAATTTGGAGTGGGTTTGGATTGTATTGGGAAGAGATTTGACTCCTGTTTCTAACGGTGCCACTCCTAGCCCGTGGAAATGCATAGTTTTTTTTAATGTTTTTAGTTTAAGTTATTCGCCACTGATCCGTGAGATGGAACGAAATTTCGTTCATTAATGATGAAATATTAGGACGACATAGAGCACCCCGACATGAGTAGGTTAGGTTCTAAATGAGTCACAGAACCGACACAGAGCACCCCAACATGAGTAGGTTAGGTTCTAAATGAGTCACAGAACCGACACAGAACACCCCAACATGAGTAGGTTAGGTTCTAAATAAGTCACAGAACCGACACAGAGCACCCCAACATGAGTAGGTTAGGTTCTAAATGAGTCACAGAACCGACACAGAACACCCCAACATGAGTAGGTTAGGTTCTAAATAAGTCACAAAACCGACACAGAGCACCCCAACATGAGTAGGTTAGGTTGTAAATGAGTGACAGAACCGACACAAAGCACTCCGATGCCACGTATCATGGTTTGCAGAACGCGAAATGGATTCTGTCCCGTTTTCCCAGAAACGCGAATTATGATCTTGTTGCTACATTTTCGGCCATTATAATTTTTCACATTTACGAAACAGCTCTTAATATGATTTGTTTTCCTGTACTCTAAAGCCTGACATACCTAAACCGCTTTGTTTGAATATAATAACATTATATTTTATGGCAGCTGCAATGCCGACAGAGCCATTTCTTTTTTTATTCAACCTTGATATCATTAGCACAAGGTTCGCAGTTGTACGAACAGTAGTGTAGTACATGGCTATTTACATGAATCAAAGTATTCTTCTTGTGATTATTAGGAACTGGCCCGCGACTTCGTACGCGCGGACTACAGTTTACCGCAGAAAAAATAATCCTATGTTCTTCTAGGATATTATAAACCAATGCAAAAGTATAGCACCAACGCTCTTGATGCTTTTTGACAGACTTGTTATTATTTCGTTTACATGGCAACCTTTCCTTACAGCGAGTAATCAACATTTTTCAGTTTTTCTGTGGAAATTTACCATTTTGCGGCATGAAAAGTATCCTATGTTGGTCTCTATAGTGTACAGTAGCTATTTACCAAGTTTCATCAAAATTGGATCAGCCGTTATCGCGTGAAAGCTCACCAAACAAACAGACAACGTTTCACTTTTATACGTATATTGGAGTGGATGTTGGGCGTCGAGACAAGCCAGTTTATTGCAGGAAAGAAACAAGGCTCCTGACCTTATTGAACGTTCATAACTTAACACAAACCGAACGCATCCTTTGAAGCGGGAAGTGGAGCAATACGTCTGCCTCCGTTTTAAATTGCCAGGAACTATAAACTGGGTGACCATATGGGGAAGTTAATAATAGCATTCGCGTAATAGAACTGCTAATACGAATGAAGACTCAACTTCAACTGAAATGAGTTTATAAACTGGGTGACCATATGGGGAAGTTAATAATAGCATTCGCGTAATAGAACTGCTAATACGAATGAAGACTCAACTTCGACTGAAATGAGTTTATAAACTGGATGACCATATGTGGAAGTTAATAATAGCATTCGCGTAATAGAACTGCTAATACGAATGAAGACTCAACTTCAACTGAAATGAGTTTATAAACTGGGTGACCATATGGGGAAGTTAATAATAGCATTCGCGTAATAGAACTGCTAATACGAATGAAGACTCAACTTCAACTGAAATGAGTTTATAAACTGGATGACCATATGTGGAAGTTAATAATAGCATTCGCGTAATAGAACTGCTAATACGAATGAAGACTCAACTTCAACTGAAATGAGTTTATAAACTGGGTGACCATATGGGGAAGTTAATAATAGCATTCGCGTAATAGAACTGCTAATACGAATGAAGACTCAACTTCGACTGAAATGAGTTTATAAACTGGATGACCATATGTGGAAGTTAATAATAGCATTCGCGTAATAGAACTGCTAATACGAATGAAGACTCAACTTCGACTGAAATGAGTTTATAAACTGGATGACCATATGTGGAAGTTAATAATAACATACGCGTAATAGAACTGCTAATACGAATGAAGACTCAACTTCGACTGAAATGAGTTTATAAACTGGGTGACCATATGGGGAAGTTAATAATAGCATTCGCGTAATAGAACTGCTAATACGAATGAAGACTCAACTTCGACTGAAATGAGTTTATAAACTGGATGACCATATGTGGAAGTTAATAATAACATACGCGTAATAGAACTGCTAATACGAATGAAGACTCAACTTCGACTGAAATGAGTTTATAAACTGGGTGACCATATGGGGAAGTTAATAATAGCATTCGCGTAATAGAACTGCTAATACGAATGAAGACTCAACTTCGACTGAAATGAGTTTATAAACTGGATGACCATATGTGGAAGTTAATAATAACATACGCGTAATAGAACTGCTAATACGATTGAAGACTCAACTTCGACTGAAATGAGTTTATAAACTGGGTGACCATATGGGGAAGTTAATAATAGCATTCGCGTAATAGAACTGCTAATACGAATGAAGACTCAACTTCGACTGAAATGAGTTTATAAACTGGGTGACCATATGGGGAAGTTAATAATAGCATTCGCGTAATAGAACTGCTAATACGAATGAAGACTCAACTTCGACTGAAATGAGTTTATAAACTGGATGACCATATGTGGAAGTTAATAATAACATACGCGTAATAGAACTGCTAATACGAATGAAGACTCAACTTCGACTGAAATGAGTTTATAAACTGGGTGACCATATGGGGAAGTTAATAATAGCATTCGCGTAATAGAACTGCTAATACGAATGAAGACTCAACTTCGACTGAAATGAGTTTATAAACTGGATGACCATATGTGGAAGTTAATAATAACATACGCGTAATAGAACTGCTAATACGAATGAAGACTCAACTTCGACTGAAATGAGTTTATAAACTGGGTGACCATATGGGGAAGTTAATAATAGCATTCGCGTAATAGAACTGCTAATACGAATGAAGACTCAACTTCGACTGAAATGAGTTTATAAACTGGATGACCATATGTGGAAGTTAATAATAACATACGCGTAATAGAACTGCTAATACGAATGAAGACTCAACTTCGACTGAAATGAGTTTATAAACTCGATGACCATACGTGGAAGTTAATAATAACATACGCGTAATAGAACTGCTAATACGAATGAAGACTCAACTTAAACTGAAATGAGTTTATAAACTGGGTGACCATATGGGGAAGTTAATAATAGCATTCGCGTAATAGAACTGCTAATACGAATGAAGACTCAACTTCGACTGAAATGAGTTTATAAACTCGATGACCATACGTGGAAGTTAATAATAACATACGCGTAATAGAACTGCTAATACGAATGAAGACTCAACTTCAACTGAAATGAGTTTATAAACTGGGTGACCATATGGGGAAGTTAATAATAGCATTCGCGTAATAGAACTGCTAATACGAATGAAGACTCAACTTCAACTGAAATGAGTTTATAAACTGGGTGACAATATGGGGAAGTTAATAATAGCATTCGCGTAATAGAACTGCTAATACGAATGAAGACTCAACTTCGACTGAAATGAGTTTATAAACTCGATGACCATACGTGGAAGTTAATAATAACATACGCGTAATAGAACTGCTAATACGAATGAAGACTCAACTTCAACTGAAATGAGTTTATAAACTGGGTGACCATATGGGGAAGTTAATAATAGCATTCGCGTAATAGAACTGCTAATACGAATGAAGACTCAACTTCAACTGAAATGAGTTTATAAACTGGGTGACCATATGGGGAAGTTAATAATAGCAATCGCGTAATAGAACTGCTAATACGAATGAAGACTCAACTTCAACTGAAATGAGTTTATAAACTGGGTGACCATATGGGGAAGTTAATAATAGCATTCGCGTAATAGAACTGCTAATACGAATGAAGACTCAACTTCGACTGAAATGAGTTTATAAACTCGATGACCATATATGTGGAAGTTAATAATAGCATTCGCGTAATAGAACTGCTAATACGAATGAAGACTCAACTTCAACTGAAATGAGTTTATAAACTGGATGACCATATATGTGGAAGTTAATAATAGCATTCGCGTAATATAACTGCTAATACGAATGAAGACTCAACTTCAACTGAAATGAGTTTATAAACTGGATGACCATATATGTGGAAGTTAATAATAGCATTCGCGTAATAGAACTGCTAATACGAATGAAGACTCAACTTCGACTGAAATGAGTTTATAAACTGGATGACCATATGTGGAAGTTAATAATAGCATTCGCGTAATAGAACTGCTAATACGAATGAAGACTCAACTTCGACTGAAATGAGTTTATAAACTGGATGACCATATGTGGAAGTTAATAATAGCATTCGAATAGAACTGATAATACGAATGAAGACTCAACTTCGACTGAAATGAGTTTATAAACTCGATGACCATATATGTGGAAGTTAATAATAGCATTCGAATAGAACTGCTAATACGAATGAAGACTCAACTTCAACTGAAATGAGTTTATAAACTGGATGACCATATGTGGAAGTTAATAATAGCATTCGCGTAATAGAACTGCTAATACGAATGAAGACTCAACTTCGACTGAAATGAGTTTATAAACTGGATGACCATATGTGGAAGTTAATAATAGCATTCGAATAGAACTGCTAATACGAATGAAGACTCAACTTCAACTGAAATGAGTTTATAAACTGGATGACCATATGTGGAAGTTAATAATAGCATTCGAATAGAACTGATAATACGAATGAAGACTCAACTTCGACTGAAATGAGTTTATAAACTCGATGACCATATATGTGGAAGTTAATAATAGCATTCGCGTAATAGAACTGCTAATACGAATGAAGACTCAACTTCGACTGAAATGAGTTTATAAACTCGATGACCATATATGTGGAAGTTAATAATAGCATTCGCGTAATAGAACTGCTAATACGAATGAAGACTCAACTTCAACTGAAATGAGTTTATAAACTGGATGACCATATATGTGGAAGTTAATAATAGCATTCGCGTAATAGAACTGCTAATACGAATGAAGACTCAACTTCGACTGAAATGAGTTTATAAACTCGATGACCATATATGTGGAAGTTAATAATAGCATTCGCGTAATAGAACTGCTAATACGAATGAAGTCTCAACTTCGACTGAAATGAGTTTATAAACTGGGTGACCATATGGGGAAGTTAATAATAGCATTCGCGTAATAGAACTGCTAATACGAATGAAGACTCAACTTCGACTGAAATGAGTTTATAAACTGGATGACCATATGTGGAAGTTAATAATAACATACGCGTAATAGAACTGCTAATACGAATGAAGACTCAACTTCGACTGAAATGAGTTTATAAACTCGATGACCATACGTGGAAGTTAATAATAACATACGCGTAATAGAACTGCTAATACGAATGAAGACTCAACTTCAACTGAAATGAGTTTATAAACTGGGTGACCATATGGGGAAGTTAATAATAGCATTCGCGTAATAGAACTGCTAATACGAATGAAGACTCAACTTCGACTGAAATGAGTTTATAAACTCGATGACCATACGTGGAAGTTAATAATAACATACGCGTAATAGAACTGCTAATACGAATGAAGACTCAACTTCGACTGAAATGAGTTTATAAACTGGGTGACCATATGGGGAAGTTAATAATAGCATTCGCGTAATAGAACTGCTAATACGAATGAAGACTCAACTTCAACTGAAATGAGTTTATAAACTGGGTGACCATATGGGGAAGTTAATAATAGCATTCGCGTAATAGAACTGCTAATACGAATGAAGACTCAACTTCGACTGAAATGAGTTTATAAACTCGATGACCATACGTGGAAGTTAATAATAACATACGCGTAATAGAACTGCTAATACGAATGAAGACTCAACTTCAACTGAAATGAGTTTATAAACTGGGTGACCATATGGGGAAGTTAATAATAGCATTCGCGTAATAGAACTGCTAATACGAATGAAGACTCAACTTCAACTGAAATGAGTTTATAAACTGGGTGACCATATGGGGAAGTTAATAATAGCATTCGCGTAATAGAACTGCTAATACGAATGAAGACTCAACTTCAACTGAAATGAGTTTATAAACTGGGTGACCATATGGGGAAGTTAATAATAGCATTCGCGTAATAGAACTGCTAATACGAATGAAGACTCAACTTCGACTGAAATGAGTTTATAAACTGGGTGACCATATGTGGAAGTTAATAATAGCATTCGCGTAATAGAACTGCTAATACGAATGAAGACTCAACTTCAACTGAAATGAGTTTATAAACTGGGTGACCATATGGGGAAGTTAATAATAGCATTCGCGTAATAGAACTGCTAATACGAATGAAGACTCAACTTCAACTGAAATGAGTTTATAAACTGGGTGACCATATGGGGAAGTTAATAATAGCATTCGCGTAATAGAACTGCTAATACGAATGAAGACTCAACTTCGACTGAAATGAGTTTATAAACTCGATGACCATATATGTGGAAGTTAATAATAGCATTCGCGTAATAGAACTGCTAATACGAATGAAGACTCAACTTCAACTGAAATGAGTTTATAAACTGGATGACCATATATGTGGAAGTTAATAATAGCATTCGCGTAATATAACTGCTAATACGAATGAAGACTCAACTTCAACTGAAATGAGTTTATAAACTGGATGACCATATGTGGAAGTTAATAATAGCATTCGCGTAATAGAACTGCTAATACGAATGAAGACTCAACTTCGACTGAAATGAGTTTATAAACTGGGTGACCATATGTGGAAGTTAATAATAGCATTCGAATAGAACTGATAATACGAATGAAGACTCAACTTCGACTGAAACGAGTTTATAAACTCGATGACCATATATGTGGAAGTTAATAATAGCATTCGCGTAATAGAACTGCTAATACGAATGAAGACTCAACTTCGACTGAAATGAGTTTATAAACTGGATGACCATAATATGTGGAAGTTAATAATAGCATTCGAATAGAACTGATAATACGAATGAAGACTCAACTTCGACTGAAATGAGTTTATAAACTCGATGACCATATATGTGGAAGTTAATAATAGCATTCGCGTAATAGAACTGCTAATACGAATGAAGACTCAACTTCAACTGAAATGAGTTTATAAACTGGATGACCATATATGTGGAAGTTAATAATAGCATTCGCGTAATAGAACTGCTAATACGAATGAAGACTCAACTTCGACTGAAATGAGTTTATAAACTCGATGACCATATATGTGGAAGTTAATAATAGCATTCGCGTAATAGAACTGCTAATACGAATGAAGTCTCAACTTCGACTGAAATGAGTTTATAAACTGGGTGACCATATGGGGAAGTTAATAATAGCATTCGCGTAATAGAACTGCTAATACGAATGAAGACTCAACTTCGACTGAAATGAGTTTATAAACTGGATGACCATATGTGGAAGTTAATAATAACATACGCGTAATAGAACTGCTAATACGAATGAAGACTCAACTTCGACTGAAATGAGTTTATAAACTCGATGACCATACGTGGAAGTTAATAATAACATACGCGTAATAGAACTGCTAATACGAATGAAGACTCAACTTCAACTGAAATGAGTTTATAAACTGGGTGACCATATGGGGAAGTTAATAATAGCATTCGCGTAATAGAACTGCTAATACGAATGAAGACTCAACTTCGACTGAAATGAGTTTATAAACTCGATGACCATACGTGGAAGTTAATAATAACATACGCGTAATAGAACTGCTAATACGAATGAAGACTCAACTTCGACTGAAATGAGTTTATAAACTGGGTGACCATATGGGGAAGTTAATAATAGCATTCGCGTAATAGAACTGCTAATACGAATGAAGACTCAACTTCAACTGAAATGAGTTTATAAACTGGGTGACCATATGGGGAAGTTAATAATAGCATTCGCGTAATAGAACTGCTAATACGAATGAAGACTCAACTTCGACTGAAATGAGTTTATAAACTCGATGACCATACGTGGAAGTTAATAATAACATACGCGTAATAGAACTGCTAATACGAATGAAGACTCAACTTCAACTGAAATGAGTTTATAAACTGGGTGACCATATGGGGAAGTTAATAATAGCATTCGCGTAATAGAACTGCTAATACGAATGAAGACTCAACTTCAACTGAAATGAGTTTATAAACTGGGTGACCATATGGGGAAGTTAATAATAGCATTCGCGTAATAGAACTGCTAATACGAATGAAGACTCAACTTCAACTGAAATGAGTTTATAAACTGGGTGACCATATGGGGAAGTTAATAATAGCATTCGCGTAATAGAACTGCTAATACGAATGAAGACTCAACTTCGACTGAAATGAGTTTATAAACTCGATGACCATATATGTGGAAGTTAATAATAGCATTCGCGTAATAGAACTGCTAATACGAATGAAGACTCAACTTCAACTGAAATGAGTTTATAAACTGGATGACCATATATGTGGAAGTTAATAATAGCATTCGCGTAATATAACTGCTAATACGAATGAAGACTCAACTTCAACTGAAATGAGTTTATAAACTGGATGACCATATGTGGAAGTTAATAATAGCATTCGCGTAATAGAACTGCTAATACGAATGAAGACTCAACTTCGACTGAAATGAGTTTATAAACTGGGTGACCATATGTGGAAGTTAATAATAGCATTCGAATAGAACTGATAATACGAATGAAGACTCAACTTCGACTGAAATGAGTTTATAAACTCGATGACCATATATGTGGAAGTTAATAATAGCATTCGCGTAATAGAACTGCTAATACGAATGAAGACTCAACTTCAACTGAAATGAGTTTATAAACTGGATGACCATATATGTGGAAGTTAATAATAGCATTCGCGTAATATAACTGCTAATACGAATGAAGACTCAACTTCAACTGAAATGAGTTTATAAACTGGATGACCATATGTGGAAGTTAATAATAGCATTCGCGTAATAGAACTGCTAATACGAATGAAGACTCAACTTCGACTGAAATGAGTTTATAAACTGGGTGACCATATGTGGAAGTTAATAATAGCATTCGAATAGAACTGATAATACGAATGAAGACTCAACTTCGACTGAAATGAGTTTATAAACTCGATGACCATATATGTGGAAGTTAATAATAGCATTCGCGTAATAGAACTGCTAATACGAATGAAGTCTCAACTTCGACTGAAATGAGTTTATAAACTGGGTGACCATATGGGGAAGTTAATAATAGCATTCGCGTAATAGAACTGCTAATACGAATGAAGACTCAACTTCAACTGAAATGAGTTTATAAACTGGGTGACCATATGTGGAAGTTAATAATAGCATTCGCGTAATAGAACTGCTAATACGAATGAAGACTCAACTTCGACTGAAATGAGTTTATAAACTGGATGACCATAATATGTGGAAGTTAATAATAGCATTCGAATAGAACTGATAATACGAATGAAGACTCAACTTCAACTGAAATGAGTTTATAAACTGGATGACCATAATATGTGGAAGTTAATAATAGCATTCGAATAGAACTGATAATACGAATGAAGACTCAACTTCGACTGAAATGAGTTTATAAACTGGATGACCATAATATGTGGAAGTTAATAATAGCATTCGAATAGAACTGATAATACGAATGAAGACTCAACTTCGACTGAAATGAGTTTATAAACTCGATGACCATATATGTGGAAGTTAATAATAGCATTCGCGTAATAGAACTGCTAATACGAATGAAGACTCAACTTCAACTGAAATGAGTTTATAAACTGGATGACCATAATATGTGGAAGTTAATAATAGCATTCGAATAGAACTGATAATACGAATGAAGACTCAACTTCGACTGAAATGAGTTTATAAACTCGATGACCATATATGTGGAAGTTAATAATAGCATTCGCGTAATAGAACTGCTAATACGAATGAAGACTCAACTTCGACTGAAATGAGTTTATAAACTGGATGACCATAATATGTGGAAGTTAATAATAGCATTCGAATAGAACTGATAATACGAATGAAGACTCAACTTCAACTGAAATGAGTTTATAAACTCGATGACCATATATGTGGAAGTTAATAATAGCATTCGAATAGAACTGATAATACGAATGAAGACTCAACTTCGACTGAAATGAGTTTATAAACTGGATGACCATAATATGTGGAAGTTAATAATAGCATTCGAATAGAACTGATAATACGAATGAAGACTCAACTTCGACTGAAATGAGTTTATAAACTCGATGACCATATATGTGGAAGTTAATAATAGCATTCGCGTAATAGAACTGCTAATACGAATGAAGACTCAACTTCAACTGAAATGAGTTTATAAACTGGATGACCATAATATGTGGAAGTTAATAATAGCATTCGAATAGAACTGATAATACGAATGAAGACTCAACTTCGACTGAAATGAGTTTATAAACTCGATGACCATATATGTGGAAGTTAATAATAGCATTCGCGTAATAGAACTGCTAATACGAATGAAGACTCAACTTCGACTGAAATGAGTTTATAAACTGGATGACCATAATATGTGGAAGTTAATAATAGCATTCGAATAGAACTGATAATACGAATGAAGACTCAACTTCAACTGAAATGAGTTTATAAACTGGATGACCATAATATGTGGAAGTTAATAATAGCATTCGAATAGAACTGACAATACGAATGAAGACTCAACTTCGACTGAAATGAGTTTATAAACTGGATGACCATAATATGTGGAAGTTAATAATAGCATTCGAATAGAACTGATAATACGAATGAAGACTCAACTTCGACTGAAATGAGTTTATAAACTGGGTGACCATATGGGGAAGTTAATAATAGCATTCGCGTAATAGAACTGCTAATACGAATGAAGACTCAACTTCAACTGAAATGAGTTTATAAACTGGGTGACCATATGGGGAAGTTAATAATAGCATTCGCGTAATAGAACTGCTAATACGAATGAAGACTCAACTTCGACTGAAATGAGTTTATAAACTCGATGACCATACGTGGAAGTTAATAATAACATACGCGTAATAGAACTGCTAATACGAATGAAGACTCAACTTCAACTGAAATGAGTTTATAAACTGGGTGACCATATGGGGAAGTTAATAATAGCATTCGCGTAATAGAACTGCTAATACGAATGAAGACTCAACTTCAACTGAAATGAGTTTATAAACTGGGTGACCATATGGGGAAGTTAATAATAGCATTCGCGTAATAGAACTGCTAATACGAATGAAGACTCAACTTCAACTGAAATGAGTTTATAAACTGGGTGACCATATGGGGAAGTTAATAATAGCATTCGCGTAATAGAACTGCTAATACGAATGAAGACTCAACTTCGACTGAAATGAGTTTATAAACTCGATGACCATATATGTGGAAGTTAATAATAGCATTCGCGTAATAGAACTGCTAATACGAATGAAGACTCAACTTCAACTGAAATGAGTTTATAAACTGGATGACCATATATGTGGAAGTTAATAATAGCATTCGCGTAATATAACTGCTAATACGAATGAAGACTCAACTTCAACTGAAATGAGTTTATAAACTGGATGACCATATGTGGAAGTTAATAATAGCATTCGCGTAATAGAACTGCTAATACGAATGAAGACTCAACTTCGACTGAAATGAGTTTATAAACTGGGTGACCATATGTGGAAGTTAATAATAGCATTCGAATAGAACTGATAATACGAATGAAGACTCAACTTCGACTGAAATGAGTTTATAAACTCGATGACCATATATGTGGAAGTTAATAATAGCATTCGCGTAATAGAACTGCTAATACGAATGAAGACTCAACTTCGACTGAAATGAGTTTATAAACTGGATGACCATAATATGTGGAAGTTAATAATAGCATTCGAATAGAACTGATAATACGAATGAAGACTCAACTTCGACTGAAATGAGTTTATAAACTGGATGACCATAATATGTGGAAGTTAATAATAGCATTCGAATAGAACTGATAATACGAATGAAGACTCAACTTCGACTGAAATGAGTTTATAAACTCGATGACCATATATGTGGAAGTTAATAATAGCATTCGAATAGAACTGATAATACGAATGAAGACTCAACTTCGACTGAAATGAGTTTATAAACTGGATGACCATAATATGTGGAAGTTAATAATAGCATTCGAATAGAACTGATAATACGAATGAAGACTCAACTTCGACTGAAATGAGTTTATAAACTCGATGACCATATATGTGGAAGTTAATAATAGCATTCGCGTAATAGAACTGCTAATACGAATGAAGACTCAACTTCAACTGAAATGAGTTTATAAACTGGATGACCATATATGTGGAAGTTAATAATAGCATTCGCGTAATAGAACTGCTAATACGAATGAAGACTCAACTTCGACTGAAATGAGTTTATAAACTGGATGACCATAATATGTGGAAGTTAATAATAGCATTCGAATAGAACTGATAATACGAATGAAGACTCAACTTCGACTGAAATGAGTTTATAAACTCGATGACCATATATGTGGAAGTTAATAATAGCATTCGCGTAATAGAACTGCTAATACGAATGAAGACTCAACTTCAACTGAAATGAGTTTATAAACTGGATGACCATATGTGGAAGTTAATAATAGCATTCGCGTAATAGAACTGCTAATACGAATGAAGACTCAACTTCGACTGAAATGAGTTTATAAACTGGATGACTATATGTGGAAGTTAATAATAGCATTCGAATAGAACTGATAATACGAATGAAGACTCAACTTCGACTGAAATGAGTTTATAAACTCGATGACCATATATGTGGAAGTTAATAATAGCATTCGAATAGAACTGCTAATACGAATGAAGACTCAACTTCAACTGAAATGAGTTTATAAACTGGATGACCATATGTGGAAGTTAATAATAGCATTCGCGTAATAGAACTGCTAATACGAATGAAGACTCAACTTCGACTGAAATGAGTTTATAAACTGGATGACCATATGTGGAAGTTAATAATAGCATTCGAATAGAACTGCTAATACGAATGAAGACTCAACTTCAACTGAAATGAGTTTATAAACTGGATGACCATATGTGGAAGTTAATAATAGCATTCGAATAGAACTGATAATACGAATGAAGACTCAACTTCGACTGAAATGAGTTTATAAACTCGATGACCATATATGTGGAAGTTAATAATAGCATTCGCGTAATAGAACTGCTAATACGAATGAAGACTCAACTTCAACTGAAATGAGTTTATAAACTGGATGACCATATATGTGGAAGTTAATAATAGCATTCGCGTAATAGAACTGCTAATACGAATGAAGACTCAACTTCGACTGAAATGAGTTTATAAACTGGATGACCATAATATGTGGAAGTTAATAATAGCATTCGAATAGAACTGATAATACGAATGAAGACTCAACTTCGACTGAAATGAGTTTATAAACTCGATGACCATATATGTGGAAGTTAATAATAGCATTCGCGTAATAGAACTGCTAATACGAATGAAGACTCAACTTCAACTGAAATGAGTTTATAAACTGGATGACCATATATGTGGAAGTTAATAATAGCATTCGCGTAATAGAACTGCTAATACGAATGAAGACTCAACTTCGACTGAAATGAGTTTATAAACTCGATGACCATATATGTGGAAGTTAATAATAGCATTCGCGTAATAGAACTGCTAATACGAATGAAGACTCAACTTCAACTGAAATGAGTTTATAAACTGGATGACCATAATATGTGGAAGTTAATAATAGCATTCGAATAGAACTGATAATACGAATGAAGACTCAACTTCGACTGAAATGAGTT
Organism: Alsophila aescularia; assembly: GCA_946251855.1. Classification (NCBI taxonomy): domain Eukaryota; kingdom Metazoa; phylum Arthropoda; class Insecta; order Lepidoptera; family Geometridae; genus Alsophila; species Alsophila aescularia. The sequence continues at coordinate 6,182,034 of OX276376.1, read as the reverse complement.
TATAAACTCGATGACCATATATGTGGAAGTTAATAATAGCATTCGCGTAATAGAACTGCTAATACGAATGAAGACTCAACTTCGACTGAAATGAGTTTATAAACTGGATGACCATAATATGTGGAAGTTAATAATAGCATTCGAATAGAACTGATAATACGAATGAAGACTCAACTTCAACTGAAATGAGTTTATAAACTCGATGACCATATATGTGGAAGTTAATAATAGCATTCGAATAGAACTGATAATACGAATGAAGACTCAACTTCGACTGAAATGAGTTTATAAACTGGATGACCATAATATGTGGAAGTTAATAATAGCATTCGAATAGAACTGATAATACGAATGAAGACTCAACTTCGACTGAAATGAGTTTATAAACTCGATGACCATATATGTGGAAGTTAATAATAGCATTCGCGTAATAGAACTGCTAATACGAATGAAGACTCAACTTCAACTGAAATGAGTTTATAAACTGGATGACCATAATATGTGGAAGTTAATAATAGCATTCGAATAGAACTGATAATACGAATGAAGACTCAACTTCGACTGAAATGAGTTTATAAACTCGATGACCATATATGTGGAAGTTAATAATAGCATTCGCGTAATAGAACTGCTAATACGAATGAAGACTCAACTTCGACTGAAATGAGTTTATAAACTGGATGACCATAATATGTGGAAGTTAATAATAGCATTCGAATAGAACTGATAATACGAATGAAGACTCAACTTCAACTGAAATGAGTTTATAAACTGGATGACCATAATATGTGGAAGTTAATAATAGCATTCGAATAGAACTGACAATACGAATGAAGACTCAACTTCGACTGAAATGAGTTTATAAACTGGATGACCATATATGTGGAAGTTAATAATAGCATTCGCGTAATAGAACTGCTAATACGAATGAAGACTCAACTTCAACTGAAATGAGTTTATAAACTGGATGACCATAATATGTGGAAGTTAATAATAGCATTCGAATAGAACTGATAATACGAATGAAGACTCAACTTCGACTGAAATGAGTTTATAAACTGGATGACCATAATATGTGGAAGTTAATAATAGCATTCGAATAGAACTGATAATACGAATGAAGACTCAACTTCAACTGAAATGAGTTTATAAACTGGATGACCATAATATGTGGAAGTTAATAATAGCATTCGAATAGAACTGACAATACGAATGAAGTCTCAACATCGACTGAAATGATTTTACCAAAAAACGCCGGACACGTTTCGGTATCTGCGTGGAAATGACATGCCTTTCTCGTAACTTTATCGAACCGGCCCATCTACGGTTCGCCCGCCGCAATAATTGAAATTTCAGATCCAATCTCTGTTGGAATTGTTCTGCAAATGAATGTTTAATGCAGTCATCTGCTATTCGCTAATCATAACATCTCTTGTCAATGTTTTGTTCGTGGAGTACGACTATGAGATGTACCGCTTGGGAAATGCATTCATGTGGCATGTCACCAGATCAGACACAACCTATTGTGTAAGTGAGGACATTGTGATGCTTTCCCACTGTTGGTTTGAGCTTACTGCGCAGTGCGAGTGATCTTAATAGTCGGCCTGAAGATTGTACCTGTACGCTGTAACAAGCCTACCTTATTTTATTTGTTATGTGTTGAGTAACGTTAACACTGTGATGGTTTACATCTCAATAATAAGATGTTTACTGATGATACTTTCACCGTCTCGTTGCTCGAGTAGAAATGAGTATGTTGTCGCTGAAAGATATAAAAAGTAATTTAAAAAAAAACGACTTCAAATCGTATATAACTTAAAAGAAAGTGTTCAAAATGTTTGAGGGCTGTGCTACGCCCATACTGACTAAAGTAAGTTAGTAGGCCCACAGATCTCTAAAATTTAGAAATGTTTTTTGTTTTAAGTTTTATATGTGAAGTGGGTTTTTTTAATGAGTTTTTATTTTTTAGTTTCCTTAAAGTAGGTCTAAGAAAATGAAGTACTTATTCCGTTCGTAATGAAAAAAAGCTCTACTGGAAACTGTTATTCATTCCATATGTTTTAAACTAATGAACCGATTTTGATGAGCCTTGAACTATTTAGTTGAAAGATACTAAAATTATTACAAAAATATTGATAGCAATAAGACTTGTAGTTTCCAAGTAATGGATAGAAAATTCTTTATTGCACACATAAGATAGGCGCATAGGCGAACTTAATGCTAGCAAGCATTATCTTCCAGTTAACCTCGGTGTAATGTGATGTTTTTAATGCGGAAATACGTGGACGTAATACGTGGATAAACATACATACATACATTCGCGAAATTTTGTTTATTAGTTCAGATAGGTACTCATATAGACTGAGATATATGAATATTACGCATTTTCAGTCATATTTATAACTTACATCACATCAATTTGAGAACCTTGTTTTTTTAAGTCGGTTAATAACATGTACAGTTTTGTTACTGAAGTTTTTACTCTGATCTTTTGTGAGATATCAGCGAATGCAACTTCCTCTAATCGATTTCCGGCTCGCATTACATAATATATACCGCCGCACGCAACGTCGCGTAGTGCCATAGACAACACTACTTGTTTCATAGTCCGTGCCTCCGAGATGCTGCCTGGTGAAAGTGAAGCGAACCATTCCGAATATTTCGTCTCCGTCGCTTCCAACTGGGTAACCTCAATACACTCATGCGCAATTTGTCGCACTGCAAGACGAACTCAATTTCTCTCTGAAGATAATTCCAATCAAGGCCGACGGTTCATTGTTTTTAATTTTTTTTTTATTACTGACTAGGCAATTAGCAAATTATCGAGATTGCCGCGTCTTCAATCTACACTAATATTATAAACAGGAAAGATTTGATAATACGTATGCTAAAAAAAACTCAAAAAATACTAACTGATTTAAAAAAATATTTTAATATATTATTCTAAATAACATGGGCAATATTTTATTTTTCAAAAACTTTTAAATCCCTACGACAATTGCAATAATGTAACTCAAGTTGCCATAGAAACGAAATAATAACAAGTCTGTCAAGAACGTGAGTAATAATGCAGAGTTGTTTATGGTCAAAAACCACGATCGCTGCTGCCAAAGATTTTGAATACGCTTACTCGCGTTTTTTTTAGAAGTTACGACGGGTATGAAATGCTAATAGTAAGAAAAACGCCGCGGTGTGAGCGAAACCCGTGTGAAGTTGGGGCGAGTAACTAGTTATTCATACAATTGTGCCAAAGTTTACGATACTCTTAGCCTCAGCTTGTGAGAGCCCTTGAAACTTGTGCTTCTTATACTTGTGCTTGTGACAGTTTCTAGTTTGAGAAGTGCCGTTCTCCTGTCTCGTGCAGATTCCTACACACATTTCCTGAAGAGGTCGCTCGTTCGATTTTTGGTAGTCCTCTCACGAAGTCGCGCTCCGACTAGTTGTCGTTTGGAACAAAAGTTATAATTATTCCAAGTAATTAAGGTTTTGTTTTGTTTCCCGTTTGACCTCAACGACATTATAGATAAATCATATTATTTTACATTTCAACTGCGTACGGTTTTCCACGAATTACCTTTTCATTGTCATTTAATTTGTAAGTCTGACTGAACAGTTTTTTGTACCTAATAAGAACTGAATGAGGTAAACGATGTTACTGAACCGAAACAAATGTAATCCATACTAATATATAAAAGTGAAACGTTGTCTGTTTGTTTGGGGAGCTTTCACGCAATAACAGCTGGACGGATTTTGATGAAATTTGGAATGGAGGTAGCTTATAGCCTGGAATAAAACATAGGATACTTTTTATCACGGGTATACTGGGAAATGTTTATTACTCGCTGTAAGGAACGGTTGTCATGGAAACGAAATAACAAAACTGTCAAAAACTTCCAGAGCATTGGTGCTATACCTACTTTTGCATCGGTTTTTAATATCCTACTCGTAGAAGAACATGGGATGCTTTTTTCGCGATAAACAGTAGTCCGAGCGGGAAAGCTACTTTCTCATATTTATATAATAGCCGTTGTTTTTCGAATTAGTAGAAAAATCGTTCCAACCTACACCAGGCCGGTCCCTCTTAATGTTTATGTATGAAGTTGTAGTTTCTGTTCACCGGAAATCAGTACATTTTCTAACGGAGTGAATCTTAAGTATTACTATTATTTATTATGTGTCTACACAAAGAGGAACACTCGCACGGCTTACAGTAAACATTCCAGACATCAGCGTTGGACTATCGGTACAACAATATAGTGTCAATACAGCCCTCTCCTTGTGTAGGTAAACAAGCTATTCCAAATGTATATCTTCAGCTTAGTCAGCAACATCTAAACTGTAGAACCATATCGCATTGGAACGGTTCGAAGTATCGTTCATTAACGACGAAATATCAAAAATATTATCTCGACACAGTACCAAATCGTCCGAACATTTAATGACTGGGATCTACCGAATACAAGTTGGCTTGCACACAAGAAAGACAAACTTGAATAACTCCCACGATCTCGTGGTAAATTTGTGGAGAGCATTTGGACCGCAACCAAAACTGAATACATTCGAAACGAAATGGCTACCAAGTTTGTTTGCGACTTTGCTTACTCTAATTATTATGAAAGCTGCTATATTTAGACTTATAAACAAGATTTTTGGTAGAAAACTGAGTATGTTTTTGTTAGGCATGCATGACACGTATAAATAATAAATTCAAATTAACTAAAAACAGTGTTAGAGATGACTGTTTTAGCAGTAGCTGAGACCACTGAGAAGGAATTTACATGAAAAAGGATGTGTGACTTCATAATGTGTCACACGACGTTATTATAACTACCAAGTAGGTATAGTTTTCGGAATGTAAAAGAAAAATAATGGTACCAGTTTTTTTATTATAGGGACTTTTCACCTGTTCAATCTCTACGAAGCTCCCTAACGACTTCACTTTGTTTGTTTGTCGTATGGGGCAGTGCTGGCCTCTGGTATCAGAGTTTGTCAGGCCGCCCGAGGGCCTCTGACTTGGCTTAACGACTGCTATTAATCATTAACCGCCGGGACTGAAAGCTTTATGTGCCCTCCTAAGTACGGAGGGATGGAAAACCGCACATAACTTAGAAAAGTCAATCACCAACTTAACTGGGGTTTAGTTATCAATACATGTGACTTACAGACTCCATAGTCTATCATACGGAAAACAGGTGGGCAAGAAGCTCCCTACGTAACGTGCCCTCGTTATCAATTTGTTTAGCTAATCAATATAACAGCAAGATAAACTCCGAATTATAGTTCAATTAAGCTAGTCAAGTTAAAGGCAAGAATAAAAACCTTGAGGAATTTGAAGTAAGTTATCACAGAAGAGTATAATTAGAGCTCATTAGCATTAAACTGTCAAAATACATAAATTAATTGCCTATTGAATATGCCTTTCACTGTAATACAAGATATTACAGTGAAAGGCATTTTCAACGGGTTATTGAAAATATGGTCTGTTTCATCAGATATTGATTTCTGCTATATTTTAATTACTTTACCCAGAATATACAGGCTGATTTTTAATAACAGGGATCTCTATTCTATTGCTATCTAAAGGTTTTCAAACGTATTAATACGGCATTTATTTATATCTGAATGATCGTTTATTTCTACAATCAATAAAATGTTTTTTTTTTAAATTATATCCTATAGGTATTTTTTCGGACTTTTTTACAATTAATTAAGGAAAAAGTAGCCAAGAGTCATAATAACTTGAATAAGTAACAATCAGTTCACGGCCCCAACTCACTAAAATAATGGTAATGACAATTATCAACAATTTTTGCATAATTTTCGCTTTTACCTCTTAACTGTGTGGTAAAACACCGGCACTGAGTGCGCGTCGGGATCTCGCGGCGTGAACTCCTGAAGAAGAGCGTCGGATACGCTCGAAACCTAGGTCGATGTTTTCGACTATATACACGTGAGTCATAGCCGGTAGTGATATTTAAAATTATGTATCAGGTTCACGAAAACTCTAACACTAAAAAAGTGATATTCTTGTCCAGTAAGTTATTTGAAATCCCCTAGACTAGACCATTTCTTTTTCTAATTATCTTCTTTGTACAGACTTTTTGTTACTTACTGCTTTATTATCTATACTTATAATAAAGCAATAGGAACGAAAAAGTCTGTACAATGAAGATAATTAAGGAAGAAATGGTCTAGGGTACATAAAATAAGATACTGAACAAGAGTATAACATTTTTAAAATCGTGTCGGTTTGTCTGTCTGTATGTTTGTTCGTGTATCACGTAAAAACTACGGGAACGATTGCGATGCGGTTTTCACTATTGGATAGCTCATGTTTTGACTTAAAAACTGGGATACTTTTTTATCTCAATCTGATGAGTAGAAGAAGAGCAATCGATAAAAATATATATCAAATGTTAAACCTTCGTTACTTATTACCATAAATACCTACCGAATTATAAACAAAATCATTGTTATGATAAAATTATTTGGCAAAGAGGTCAACCAAGTATATTTTTTAATTAATAAGTATTAAATTAAATTATTATTCAGGCGGATCATATATAATCAATTATTTATATAATTTTATATGTTAATTTGTTGATTTCACAAGGAACATTTCATTGACCCAGATGCCCTGTTGATATTTTAACATTATGAATGCCATGAATATGAATTGCGAAGAAGTTAATGAACCGACTTTAATCGGATTGTTTCTGAGTGCGCATAATTTCTTTCCACTTCGTTACACTTGTAGTACAATCTGAAGTTGAAGTTGTTTAATCAGATTAATAGGTGACGAGACTTGTTGACTGCTGGAACTGATGACTACTGTCAACACTAATACGAGTAATGCTAACGGTATAATACTTTAAGTTTCACAATAACTATTATATTAAAAGTTAAGAATGTCATTGTCAAAAAATGCGCCTTTGAGTTTATTAAGTTTGACCTAAACCCGGGACTCTGAGTGGAAACTGCTCGCGATCTATGGAATAAATCTAAACACGATCTATTTTATATTTTGTTTCGCGATCGACTGTTATGCTACGAAGCGAGGACGACGCACGATCAGCTCCCCTATTCTGATCAATTATTGAATTATAGTTAACCAAATCGTGATAAGCATATGTTCGCGTCGCGGTTTATGTCCAAAGAAATCTGAAGATGTCGTTAGTGTTGTGTCGTGACAATTCTGAATTTTTACAAACCCAAATGTGGTTAGTTGGAGACAACGCTCGCCTTTCTCGACGCTGACACCCGCTATTTTCAGTCTTCTCGTGACCACGATCAATGCATATTTAACTATGTGTTCGAATCGCGAAAGTTTAAAAGTTACTATCGTCCAACCAATCGTTCGGTCAAACATCGAATCGATAATCGGCCTTGCTGTATCTGATCAGCGCCTAAAATTATTACAATCAAGCCACGGAATAAATAATAGTACAAGTATTCAAGCCTTCTGTAGACTAAAAATTCAAAAACTTGCGTAAGATGCTAATAATACATCGTAAATGTGGTGGCATCAATATTGAATGAGACGCAAAAAATAACACACGACCGTCCAGCTGTTCGCCCAACCTTCGATGTGTGGCGACTGGCGAGTCGGTTCGAGCGAGTTCGAGAACTTTTTCGAACTCCTTTGATTTGTTGTCGATTTATCGCCGCCACGAACTCGGGCCAACTCAACCGAACTGTCAAACGTGCACGAACCCTCACCACATTAGACAGGTTGGACGATCAGTTGGAGTGGAGGTTTGGAAGACAGTCTGGAACCACCATAATATGGAATATCGTAGATGGTTTATCAGAGAACTAAGCACCAGATCGCGCGATCCGTCACTTCAATAAACCTCTGTCTGTTTCCCTTCGTATAACTTGAGAGTTTTCAAGACTAGAGTGAATAGGTATCGTCTTGGCGAACATGCTCCATCGTCGGCCGCATTGCTCCTTACCATCACGGTGAGATCACGATCAAACGTGTGTAACGCGACACACCACCGCACGTCTCGCGTGATCCTCACCCGCGCTATAACTTAACATTAAATCCGTCTAAAAGTATGTACAACTTACTTACCTGTGAAATGTAATGTTACATTTTAGTTTCGTGTGTTTTCTAGTATCGTTTAGTGAAATTTTCACCGCATATTTCACCATCTTTTCGGCAAAAAACGAAAATATTTCGAGCTGACACACTCCGCTCGAACGCAGATCGAGGACTTTTCGCCCTTGCCGGATGATAGTGATGATGTTCTGACCTGTGCCACAGAATAAATAATAGTACAAGTGCCTGTGCCTACTGTTCGCACCCGAGTAAACGCGTTCCATAGTATTGTATCCTCCTAGGTCAGAACCATGGTACCACCGACATAGCAAGCAAATATAAGCAAGCTAAAGTTGCAGTGGGGGCTGGTTTCCCAAAGAACCGATAACCGTCGGGGTAGACGAGTTTTCAAGTGGAAACCACATTTAGGAAGTGTAGAACGTCCTGTGGCCAGGTGGAGTGACGACCTGCGAAAAGCGGCTGGCAGAAAATGGATGAGGAGAGCTGGAGACCGAGCTCAGTGGCGTGCATTAGGAGAGGCCTACGTCCAGCAGTGGACAAATATAAGCTGATGATGATGAAATCAGTATGAATCAGCACATAATATTACTTTCTAACTCCGCCATTCACACTTATCTGTCGATCGAAAATCTCCACAGAGAATTCACAATATTAAGTGATAAGAACCATGACCACCACAAACTCGTGCTTTCCTGTTTAGAATATTGTTAACAATGTTTACAGTACTCTAACTACACAATTTGGCGCCGAGCCAAAACGATATCATCAATTATTACTGTGATGTTTTAAATGATTCCCATTTGTTAGATCAAAATACTCGATTCGTACTAGGAAGCCGCACAAACGGAATAGTAATGAGTTTTTTTAAAGAGTTTCTGATCAGTAGGTTACTAGTTATACAAGGCTACGGACCTTGCCATGCAAATTTACTACATTAAAATAACAAAGGGCTGGAACTTACCTTTGCTCTTAATTTATCTCAGTTTGGGATTGTTTTGTTATCGTTGGATTAGACGAAACCTGGCCTCCGCTAGAGAGCAATTTGTACACTTTGTAGAATCAGATCTTGGTGATACCCAGGGAATTCCATAAAGTTCATCCGGAGACGTTCAGAAGCTAAATTCCGGAGTTCCAGTCATGAATGAGGTTACGAATTATATTATAGCTTCTCCCTTATATATTTTAATGGAATGGTATTTTAAAGACCATCATTTTGATACCTCACTCGATAGATATTGCTCATTTTTTGTTCCGTCGGAAATACAATATGGCAGCTGTAAGACGCCATATTAGTATTCTTGACACTTCATATATACAATGTCACTCTCGTGATTGAGACGAATCCAATGATACCTCATATATCAAAATCCATCACGCCGTTTAGTCTGTAGGACACGCCAAAGGAACATATGTACGAGTACAAACATACATGCAAGATGCAGCTCAATAACATAACTTTCTGCAGTCGGGTAAAAGCAGTCTTTTCCCCTTGACTTCGTCAGCGCGGATTACAGTTTATTACGATAAAAAGTATCCTGTGTCCTTACCCAAGGTTCAAACTATCTCCATTCCAAATTTCATCAAGGGCAGGTCAGCCGTTTCGCGAAAGGGTAACAAACAGACAGAAAGAGTTACTTTCGCTTTTTTAATATTAATATCTGACTATGCTTTTGCATGTTTGTTTGTTTGTTTGTCGTATGAGGTAGTGCTGGCCTCTGATGTCAGAGTTTTTCAAGCCGCCCGAGGGCCTCTGACATGGCTTAACGACGGCTATTAATCAATAACAGCCGGGACCGACAGCTTAACGTGCCCTCCGAAGCACGGAGCGATGGAAAACCGCCCATAACTTAGAAAAGTCATTGGTGCAGAGCCTAAGTTTTAAACCCGGTATCGTTGGATTCTAAATTGCACTAAAGAACTGTTAGGCCACCATCGCTCATGCTTTTGCATTATAAGTATGGATTTGCAAAACAGGGGCTCTCGCTCTGCACTCCAACTTTATAAGTCTTACCACAAGCCTTTTGTCTTGTCCTGACAAGGATGTGGGCTGAAGTCTCGTACACAGGACCGAGAACAAGAAAACCAGGAACGTATCACGTAACAGAATATCTAAACGTCGTCAGCGTGGGAGTCCCTTTATTATCCCTTTGACGCACATCTCTCGCCTACGCATTAAAACTTAAAGTCACACTAATATTATAAATCAGAGAAGTGTAGCCTCTGTCGTAAACAGGCCAATCAGAGCTTAGAGTTTAAAAAATGAATACTCCCTTGAGCGGAAAACTTTGTATGTACGACTGCGATGTAGAACTCAATACATTAGAACTGACACTCCATACAAAACGTCATAAAATGCATAAAAACCGATTAGCGCCATCTATCTTCTGAAGTGTGTGAATGTTGTTTGTTACACTTTCAAGCTCAAACGGCTGAATGGATTTGGATAAAATTTGGTACCAGTATAGCTCATATCCTGGATTAATATATACATAAGCTACTTTTCATGACCATCATAATCGTAGCGGTGAATCCGCAGGGCGCAGTTAGTAGTTTTATATAAGCCTTCGTTCCTTGGGACACCTGCGCCGCCAAGCTTCCTTGTCATCCTGTCATGTGGACAAAAATAATGCCGGAATTTAAAGGGGAGAACGAGGACCTAATGGCCTTTGAATTGATATAGGTATATTGCGTTTGTGTGGATAATTTAACTGAGATTCGATTTCTTACGCTCATAGTATTGCGGTTAGTAATGAAGTCAACAGTTTATGTATATGTGTATGTGGGTATGTGAATGTTCCACCATAGCGTCACCCCTGTTGGTCGGATTTTCACAAACTAGGTATCAATTGATACGTCTTCATGTATAGAGTGTCATAGTTTGGCGTGTGTGTATGTGTCTAAATAGGTCCATTTGTTTGAAAGATACGATTCTCACCCCCCTTTTTTCAACACCCCCCCCGCCTCTATATAGCTGAGAACCATCTCGATCACATCAGTTTTCAAACATAAAAAACCTCATCAAAATCGGTCTATTTGTTTGTGAGTTACGATCATCCATTCCCCACCTTATAACACCCGTCTCTTTGTTCGGGGGTTAATAATGAACATATCTAATCTTCTATCATATCTACCTTTTTCCAATAGACGCCATCTATTGGAAAAAACCGTCCCCGTAAGACGGGTTTGGAGAAATTTGGATGATGGTACAGTGGTCACGGTAGCCGAATTGGTTAAAGGCATGTGCCGCGCAGAGGCACGGAATGATCCAGGTTCCAAATTTTTCCTAAAGAAAATTATTTAATATTGTAGATACATTATTATTTACTAACTATATGTAATAATGGTTTATGTGCACGACCTTCGTATCGTCCGGCCGTATATCGAATTCGAAACGAACATGCACTAATTAGAATTACCTCAGGTTATTGGCACAATAATTGGTATGTTATTGGCGTGTTCATCAGCAGCACTTATAGTAAAGTAATAAGTAAAGAGAGTCTAAACAAAGAAGATGATTAAAAAAATGGTCTAGGGGACTTACGGGGGCCCTTCCCGGTCGGTCTATCGTCAACGCGAGCATGGTTGAAAAGCATGTTGTTTCATCCAGCGCAATGTTTGAAAAAGAGACAAAACGAAAAAAGAGAGATAGCGTCTGAACGCTCGGTTGGCATTCGGAAACTTCCGTATTATATTAATAACTACATTGAACGAAAAATAGTGTGCGGAAATTTCATAAAATTTGTTCCAGAATATACGCGTTTTTGAGTAATCCCTATAAGTTTGTGAAATAAATGTTTTTCATTTAGAATCTCCATTACATGTGCAAGGTTTCTACAAAGATTTTTTCTTTACTTTTACAATTTATGAGTACATTATGAACGTCCAAAGTTCAGGTAAAATTCATGGGAAAAAAAGCAGATTTTTGGAGGCTTATACTGAATTTGTTTCTCCATATTTATATTTTTTGCTTTAGTAGAAACCTACATACAGTGTACAAAATACTTGTTAGTTCAAAAATTTCAAAGAAAGATGGGTTAAAACGCCATAATCACGTACGAGCGTTTGAATGAAACGTATGGCGGGTTGACCGCTCTTAATAAAAACTACTGAACACAACAACAAAAACACAAAGCATTTAAAATAAAAAATGGTGGGTGGTTGTTTGGACGCACATCACGTAAAAACTTCTGAACCGATTGCGATGCGGTTTACACTGATGGCTGGCTAAGAATTTGAATTAAAAACCGGTGTACTTGGTATCTCAATCCGATGCGAAGAAGCCGTGCAATGTTAAAAAACTATTTGAAGGCTGAACAACATTTTCTATATTGTACCGTTTAGGTATCAAATTTTGGTCCTGGCTATAACATTTATGATACTTTTATCCCAGAAAAATAACCACGCGGGCAAAGCCGCGGGCACACTAGTTAACAATAAAGCACGAAATAGTTAAACTAGTCCTTACAGCGGTTATGAACGGAACCTTATTTTTTTTCTATATTTATGCATTATGAAAATGACAATTATTGTGACGAACATTTTGCACCATCATCATGTGTTTATATAGAGGGTTGGAAACCTTGAGTTTCATTGCTTACTTTTTCAAGGCAGGCAAAGAGTTAAATGGCCATAATAATTATATTAGTTATGTTATGATTTAAAAAAAACACGTATGGTTACTACCATTTCAATGAATACCTAGTTAATGAACTGATTGTACGTAGTACCAGTATTTATTCTGTGCTCACACAAATTATTGAAGTAGCTGTCACATAGTCACAACTACTTCAATTATGTATAATATTATTTACACGTAGATTGCATATACGACCCAAAAATTACATAAACGTAAGCAAATGGGGGCTGCGAATCGTAGCTTCCAAATGAATGGACCGATTTAGCTGCGGTTTTTTATGTTTGAAAGCTGAGGTAAACGAGATGGTTTTTAGCTATAATGGGGGGTGGGGGGTGGTTGGGGCATTATGTACATTTTTTATTTGTGCTTGTAATTAAATATATGAGCTATAAAGTATCTACAAGCGCCTTTTATTTTTTTTTCTCATAGAGGTGGATGAAAAGTAGAGTGTATCACTCGGGCGCGAAATTATTTTCCCTCTGGCGACGTATATTGAATCACTCGCTACGTTCAGGATTCTACTTAAGAATCCTTCAGTCCGCTCTGGATTCAAAATAGCTATGAGTAAACATAATCGACGACATCGCGACGAATCTAAGAGACTTGGAGGAGACGGGGTGATGTGTCGTGCAAGGCCAGGGGCGCGGTAGGAGGTGCCGGGGGAGGGGGGAGTTTTGGGGTAAGGGTGGGTTGCGGGGTAGAGGAAGGGGATGGGGGGGTTGCGTGGGCGGGTGCCTCTTCCCCCACATCTCTCTCCACCAGAACCCCGCTCCTCCCGTATCCCTCTCCTCACGAACCCCACCGCCCCGCATCTCCCCCAGTTTTATCCCTCTATCCCTCAAACTGGCAGCCCTTCTTACTCACCCCTTCCCCGCCCTCGACCGTGACAACACAGCATCCCCATCCCCTCCATGCCTCTTAGTTCCATCGCACTTATGTTTACATTTAGTTTAATAATCAAATAGCTTTTAAGAATCTCTTAAACTAAATTTAGTTTTAGTTTAGTGAGTAGAACAAGAGAATTTGATAGCATTATCAAACTTGATGATAGTGGAAATAAGTTTCAGAATATGTGGTAAGAGTAAAACCGATTCTGAAGACGGTTTCGAATGGAGGGTTCGGCATAATGACAAAGGGGTTCGAGAGGTTTTTCATACACAAAAATAACAAGAACTGTATGAAAGCACAGGATAGGAAAATTCGGAACTACGGCGGGAGTGTAAGAAGAAGCTAGTATACCCAACGGGCGGACTAGAATGTCGAAATTTTATAAAACTATATATATCTTTTGACTTTTTGTTTAATGACGTACCACGCTATTGTGGTGCCTCATTAAAATTACAATCTAGCCATAAGACTAATAAGTATTTTAACTTTGACCATAGATAACTAGACTTTACGATCTAAACATCGTAAAAAACTGAACAAATCGGATTAGGCGTTTTGGGCGAGAATTTCTTGCATCAATGATGGTAAGTAGGTACCAATTATCGATGACTTCTACAAGAGCCAGATTATCTTCGTTAAACATGATTAAATGACTCACAAGCCCCTAATTACATTAGTGTACTAAATGACTAATAGGACAGGAGATTTTAGATCCTTTTCAATCGTGCAACCAATAAAAAACATGCGGTTAAGTCATTAAAGTTAATGAGGCCCCGTTTGAGCTTATTACTTCTAACTTGAGTAGGTAGGTCGCTGTTCGAATATATGCAGGAATTTGGTTGCACTTTGCACGTTTAGTAGTTTTTCGAGTCCTCGAGTGCTCCGGCCGTGTCTGGCTCGGAACCGGTTTCTATTCCAACACCGTCTATTCCCGATCTCGAAGAAAATATCCGATGTACTATATTAACTTTGCTGGATATATCTGTAAAGCTTTGTCTTTTAGCGGCTGTTTTAAATGATGTTCGATGCTTAATTTATCTTTTCCATTGGCTCGTTGTGTGTATGTATGTATTAACCTTTATTACTTGACCCGAAAACATCCAGTTGTTGTTTAACATTGACAGCTATGGAAGGACGAAGGATGCATTAAAATAAACTTTAAATGAATAAAGTGTTAAAGTAAACGTACGCTATGTTTTTCTTGGTGTAGAAAAACATAGCGGATATACGTATTGATACATACCTAATAATAATAATAATAATAGTCGTTTATGAAACGGTTGCTTAGTGATGGGTTTTGTAATAGTATCACTCGAGTGTTTTAATACCTAGTTGTGTCGTTTCATTAACTACTTTATCTACACTCATGCAAAGGGAACCTACTTTTACTGAAAAAAAATAATGGCGTAATTTTTTCTTCATTTTGCTGGTAAGATCTCGTTCGTCATGTTTGTTGCTGTTTCGTGATGTCAAGCCAGTCAAATTCTCCTCACGAACACTGTTTTCACAAGTTTAACACATCTATGTCATGTATATGTATATGTATTTTTAATCGGGATAAAATATTTGATCAACAAAAAAAACACATTAGATTGTTAGGTACTAAAGTAAATTAATGCGCAAAAATCCAGTCCACAGCGAATTCGCGCGCATACTGTCCAGCACGCGCCGCCATAGATAATAAATGGTGAAAAACCTCGTATTGCAGAGCCAAACCAGTGCTTTTATGGGAAATAAATATATATACCATAACATTATTTAGTTCAAAAAACAGTGTTATAATGTAATATTTTTTCTTATTAGAGTCGTGCCGTGTATAAAGTATGACATTAATTTTTGAGCTCATAATCCGGATTTTACGATATGAGTGTAGATAAAATTAATAATAAATGATATGACGGAACAATCTACTATGTGTCTTAATTGCTCGCATCCTTGAGCTGTAAAATGTCAATAATAATCGAGTGCGCAATGACGTCATGCGCTATTTAAATTGCATGGCTTGGCCATTGCGGAGAGTAGCAAATTCTATGTGACTCTTTTATGAGGAAGCGTTTATATTATATCCAGGAAACGCTTATGCGCTTTTGAGCATAGTACTTGAAACGAAAGGTGCCTCTGGTGCAATCATACCATATCACGCCAATTGACTAAGAAGCACAATGCCTAAAACATATGGTGACTATAATTCTAGTTTCCGATTATATTATATCTAGGAAGAGCTTATGAGCATAGTACCTAAAATGAAAGATTCCTCTGCTGCAATTATACCTATCACGCCAATTGACTAGAAGCACAATGCCTAAAACATATGGTGACTATAATTTTAGTTTCCGATTATATTATATCTAGGAAGATTCCTCTGCTGCAATCATACCTATCACGCCAATTGACTAGAAGCAAATTGCCTACAATGCATTGGGACTATAAATAGTCAATGACTAAGAAGCACAATGCCTAAAACATATGGTGACTATAATTTTAGTTTCCGATTATATTATATCTAGGAAGATTCCTCTGCTGCAATCATACCTATCACGCCAATTGACTAGAAGCAAATTGCCTACAATGCATTGGGACTATAAATAGTCAATGACTAAGAAGCACAATGCCTAAAACATATGGTGATTATAATTTTAGTTTCCGATTAAACCGAATCCGAACCTTTCATTTTAGGTACTGCTAATAAGCTTTTCCTAGATATAATAATATCTAGGAAGAGCTTATGAGCATAGTACCTAAAATGAAAGGTTCCTCTGCTGCAATCATACCAATTACGCCAATTGATTATGAAGCAAATTGTCTATATAATTGGACTATAAATATTCAATGACTAAGAAGCACAATGCCTAAAACATATAGTTAATATAATTTAAGTTTGCCTAAAAGCAGAATGCCTACATTGTATGGTGACTTATTAGTAATAAATTGAATTTTTGCATCTGCTTCTGCGTTATTCATATTAAAATGTTAGTTATTACAATACAAATTATTAAAATAATGACGTATGGCAAAAACAGGAAAACACACGATAGGCTACAATTTTTAAAACATTTTCAGTTTCAAATATCTGTCCAGCCAGTACTTAGGTAGTCATAATAAACGTATAAATTGTATAATCATATGCATCGAGTTACAAAAAAGAGTTTTCAATCGATCAAGCGTCATACCGTTTCGTTAGGCATTGGAGATACATAGTGCTGTTTAAGCATTTCAATTTGTAGATGAAATAACGTCTAGGCAATAACAAAATTTAGGCATTGTCAGTTGGCAATTTGCTTCTCAGTCAATTGGCGTGATAGGTATGATTGCAGCAGAGGAATCTTTCATTTTAGGTATAAGCGCTAGGAAGTAAGTGTGTGATGAAGATTGACCGATCATCGTACTGTTGATCCTGTTCTCGAGGAGCCAGTTTAATTTGCTATCGGAGATCATGCCACCCAATGGTGAGATAACTCTAATTAATGATAATCTAACAAGCATGAATAACATAAACACCAAGAACTAATTATACAATCTTTTCATTGTCATAATTGTTATGCATTTAGTTATTTATTGATTGATAAACAGTTAACAGTCAATCAAAGTTTAGTCTCCATTTCTAGAACGCATGTAATTATACTATTTTATTCTGTTCACATCAAGCATAAACAATAACTTTACAAGCATGAGAAGTTAAAAAATATGTATTACGTTAAATAACTGCGCAAGTTCCGAAATCTATGTATACTTATAATAAAGCAATAAGAACGAAAAAGTCTGTGCAAAGAAGATAATATCAAAAATGGTCTATGGTAGGTACTTAAAATAAGATACGGAACAAGAATATAACATTTTTTTTTAGATCGTATCTCTCTGTATGTTTGTTCGCGCATCACGTAGAAACGGATGGACCGATTGCGATGCGGGTTTCACCGTTGGGTAGCTTAGGGTTTGACTTAAACACTGGGGTACTTGGTATCTCAATCCGATGAGTAGAAGCCGAGCAATCGATAAAAAATTTGATCAAATGTTAGTATATTGGTATTTTAGGTCTTAGCACATAGAGTCCTTTTAATCTAGAGAAATGACTACGCGTGCGAAGCAGCGAGTACAGTGTCGTTATATCTTCCTTATTTGAATCCGCGAATAAGTGGTTCATATCACGCCTAGCTCCATATTAAACTAGACACATAATGATGTCATAGACTCATTAAATTAATTGTTTGAGGTCCTTCCGAGAACCCGAGATTGAGTTCGTTGCCGTTAGCGATGGTGCAGTATCTATACTTATAATAAAACAGTAAGTAGCAAAAAGTATGTACAAAGATAATAATATAAATAAAAATGATCTAGGGAACTTAAAATAAGCTATGGACAAGTTTTTTTTTATTGTGTCCTTCTGTCTGTTTGTTCGCGCATCACGTAAAAAACTACTGGACCGATTGCGATACGGTTTTCACTGTTAGATAGCATAGAGTTTGACTTAAAAACTGGTGTACCCAATCCGATGAGCAGAAGTCGAGCAATCGATATCTGACCATTTGACGTCTGAACGAAGTTTGATAATATTGGTACTTTTGGTTCTGGAATAACACAGGATCCTTATATCCCAGAAAACTGTTCACGCAGGCAAAGCCGCGGGCACAGCTAGAATGTATATAGGGTATGCGGTTTTCTTGATCTTCGACCCGTGTGACTCACGGTCCAACCGGTCCAATCTATTGTCAATATCGTCATTCTCCATCATGTACAGACTTTATGGCCCTGTTAAATTAAATATATGATGGTAGCCTCACGTTTCAATAATGCAACTTAGAATCCAACGATAACGGGTTCGATCCTAGGCTCCGTACCAATGACTTTTCGAAGTTATGTGCAGTTTTCCATCCCTCTGTCCTTCGGAGGGCACGCTAAGCTGTCGGTCCCGGCTGTTATTGATTAATAGCAGTCGTTAAGCCATGACAGAGGACCTCGGACGCGGCCTGACAAACTCTACTCTATTTTGCATCCCATTTGCCCCGATTATATGCTAAGGGGCTTCAAGTTCGAAGTTAACTACTCCAAGAAATTTCCTCCAACTCGCCCAAGCTCGAGCTTGACAAACTCCACTGCACCATTGACAATTGGGTATTTAAATCGAAATTATGTATTAACCAAACCACTGTGTCCAACTAATTCAATAGGACTTCAATAAGGGAAGAACTTTCTATGAAAACTAAAAATGCAACTGACGACAACCTTTTTTTTATCATATTCATAACGGTCAGTGTTTAAAAGGTGCCTAATCGTGCAGTATATTTATAGTTTTTAAAACAATGGAACACGTAACATTAACTTTATGTTACTCCCAAGGATAATATGCAAAGCAAACAGTAGGGGAAGCAGTACTAATCACACAAGAACGAAGAGTTACGCTTCTTCATAGTGAATGCTCTGCCCTCGTCAGTGTTTCTGATGAAATATAACCCAGGTGTGTTCAAGTCAAGAGTGAATAGGTATCTACTAGGAAAGCGTGCTACACCTTCGGCCACAACATCGCTTTCCATCTGGTTAGATCGTGGTCTAATGATTGCCAATTACGTGATAAAAATATATATAAATACACTAGCTTAAAAGCTAAAAAAACACGCCTGCCCTGCCAAAAAAGAACTTATGCCAATAAATTATATTCCAGGCCTTTAATTTGATACCCATATTGAAAATTAAATGTATTTTTTTTCTCATTTGAATATGGAGCCATACTGACGCCATAATGTTTTTCTTTTTTTCGAAGTATGTATCCTATGTTACTCGGGGGAATGTAAGGATTCTAACGATACCCCACCCGTCTAAATCTGTTCAGGCATTTAAAAGTTATGGTGAAATAAAGAAACTCACATACATATAAACATACATTAATCCTAAAAAAAATACATTCCTTTTTTGGGTCAGTCGTGTAAAAAGAACAGCCATCAAGAAGTATGCATGCGTCAGTTACTATGTTTTTTTTTAATCTTTTTGTGTTTATGTGCTAGCATATGTCTTGGACACTATCTCACCTGGTGTGCTCGAATTGGTAAACAAGCAAGCCGACTGCTACGACCGTAAAGGACGGCGACAGGTTTTTTGGTCAGCAGGTTGAAATGAAACGATATATTTGTACGAGTCACATTAATACAATTACAGGTGTATGTAAACATTAGGTCATCGTGCTTCACCATTGCTGGCATACAAATATATTGAAATATAAATACTTACATTGAAACATATTAAAAAAATACCCTTAAAAGTCATTGATGTCATGCACATCATGCAAAATAAACATTGATAGTAAAAATGACATACAAAAAAGTCATTCAAAATAGTATAATAGAAAAAAAACTAAGTATAATAATAAGCATTAAAATATCGAATGTCAAACTTTACAATTAAAAAATTCTTACATGTCATAAAAACAGTGAATAGTGAGCCATTTGTACAACTTTTAGGAATCTTATTATATACCTTAATGCTTATAATTTTACAGCTTATAAGACAGTGTTGTTTTGCATGCGCACATCATCAGTCTGGTGGGATCTCTACTTGCATTTTTGAAATATTTGTATTCATCCAGTTTTGTGAACAGGTTACCGTGTTCCTTGACAAAAATGCCGACTTGCATGATATAGAGTACAGTTAATGTTAGCAGTTTAAATTTCTTGAATACAGATCTACCTTATACACTTTTTCTGGGTCATAAAAGCATGATTAACATTAGTTAAATTTCCGTATTAGGCCAGTCATTGGGGGAAAATATGAAGCTTTGCCCTACAAATGGTGGTGTAGAAGATGTTTTGATTTGTATTGCTTAGTTATGAGGTGTTTACGAAAAAACAAATTTTCGGCCTCGAGAGGTGGGAGCGTTAGCAGCCATGGGGCCAAAATTAGTTTTTTTTCTAAATAGTTCTTTAACAGTTAGCTTTTTAGCAAAATTGTCCACCAAGGTCAAAAACTTGGATTTTTCATCAGAATCTAGACCTAAACAACATATGTAAAAATCATTACTACACCACCTTTTGCAAGGCAAATGACTCTACTTACTGGCCTATACGATTCCATTAGAAGACCGTATCTAAGAACTGATGCCAAATAGCCATGGTATACAGTTGTGTTACAGTGCTGGTCTACCATCAAACCAAGAAACTTGTATTCATCAGTTTCTTCGAGTGCTTGTCCGCAAAATATTACGTCATATATAAACCTTTTTGTATTGTAGTTACGATAGTTCATTTATTTGGTTTTAGCTATATTGGCGCATAGATTGTTGCGATCCAACTAACCAACTATCGACTCAGCTGTTTCATTCAATAAATCACTGTGGTCTAATGAAGAGAGTTTTTGCTAGTTGGAAATTATGACAGAAACATCATCAGCAAAAAGCACGCATTTATGGCTAATCATTGAGGGAAAGTCGTTAATATAAAGCATAAATAATAATGGGCCTAAGATACTTCCTTGAGGTACGCCATAGTTATCAAACTGGTAATTAGACCTGTGTGAATCAATTTTACGGTTTTCAGAAAGGGAGAACAATTCAAGGCACTGCGATTGACCAGTCAAATAACTTGATAACCAATAGAGCACAGGACCTCGTATGCCATAGCGTTCACACTTATTGAGAAGTATTTGATGGTCCACAAAATCGAACGCCTTACTCATATAGAAAAAGATCACAGAGACTGGCTTTTTTTTATCGATGTTTTCGATCACTTCGTTATAAGTGAGTAAGCTGCTAATATAGTCGACTTACCTTTCCGAAATCCATTCTGTTCTTCTTTTATGATTTGAAATTTGTCAAGGTAATTCGCAAGACGACGGTGCATCTCTTTTACAATTATTTTTTTTACTTTATTGGGATTAACATCGGTCGATAGTTATTTAAATCAAGCTTATCATCCCTTTTGTGAAGCGGGTGAACTGTTAACTGTTGGGTGACTGTTTTAATCTATCAGGAAATGTCCCTTCTTCAAAAAGAAAGATTTACTAATTATTGCAAAACTGGCGATATAATATCTGCACAAGCTGTGACTATTTTGGGTGCTTATGCCATCAAACCCTCCGAACATTGTGTTATTTAGAGAACTGATAATTTTCGTTATTTCATCTGAATGGCATGGATTCAAGTACATACTGTGATTATTTATTGGATTCCTATCACTTTTAATATTTTTACCTGTAGTAGGCCCGTTACTTTGTGAGACCAATAAAAAAGTTGTTGAATGCTTCAACAATTTGATTTGGCTCATTAAGAATTTTACTGTCTACACGAACTGAACTATATAATATATATTATATGTTTGTGTACCTTTACAAGATCTGGTAGATTCAGATTAGTTTTTAATAATTGCCAAGTTACCCTGCATTTGTTTTTTGCACGTGAAATATAAGCATGATTTCTCCTCAGCTGAAAATATTGAATTTGTTATTGCTAGCTGCTGCCCGCGGCTTCGCTCGCGTTGTCATTTCAAAAGTACTCTATGTGCTATTCCAAGACCTAAAATACCAATATACCAACATTTGATCAAATTTCCCTCAGCCGTCAACAATTTTTTTATTGATTGTTCGGCTTCTGCTCATCGGATTGAGGTACCAAGTATGCCAGTTTTTAAGTCAAGCCCTGAGTTATCCAACAGTGAAAACCGCATTGCAATCGGTCCAGTAGTTTTTACGTGATGCGTGAACAAACATACAGACAAACTAACACGAAACACGAATTTTATAAATGTTCTATTCTTGTTCAGTAGCATATTTTAAGTACCCTAGACCTTTTTTTTCGTAATTATTTTCTTGGTACAGACTTTATCGTTCTTATTGCTTTATTATAAGTATAGACTAGCGGGTATAGTACGAACCAAACTTAATTGCGGCTGTGAAGTTGGCGCGGAGCGCTGCGCAATAGCAAATATTAGGTATGCGCGGGCGTTGGAGGAGTGAGGGGATGCGCGATGCCGCGCTAACAGCGCACTTCACAGCCGCCATTAAGTTTGGTTCGTAATATACAGCTAGTCTATACTTCTAATTTTATCTTCATTGTACAGACTTTTTCGTTCCTATTGCTAGATTATAAGTATAGATAGATTGTGCAATTTTTTTGTGCCTTACGCAAAAGATTGCATTTACTCGAGTTTCTGATACCTGCTGTAATCCATGTTGGAGAAGTTCACAGTGACTACTAGATTATAAAATAAACAAAAAAGTGTGGTGAAACACGTTGAAGGCATCATTTAAATTAAGTCCGCTTGTGACCTCGGTCCATTTAAGGGATGACAAACATTTTCCAAAATATTCCATATTCTCCAACCCATAGTTCCTTTTTTTCGCAATATACCAATAGTCTAGGCTTTGTGGCTTTTTCGATACAGGAATAGTAAGTGTTTGACATATATCTGATCTGATCTGCGCTGACCGTATAGACCTGTTGGGTATAAGCGTCGTCCATTGCCTTTGTGCCCTTCCATGACTGATCTGCGCTGACCGTATAGACCTGTTGGGCATCAGCGTCATCCATGCCGTCTATGCCCTTCCATGTCTGATCTGCGCTGACCGTATAGACCTGTTGGGTATAAGCGTCATCCATTTCCTTTGTACCCTTCCATGTCTGATCTACGACAACAGTATAGACCTGTTGGACATAAGCGTCATCCATTCCCTTCGTGCACTTCCATGTCTGATCCACGCCGACCGTATAGACCTTTTGGGCATAAGCGTCATCCATTCCCTTTGTGCTCTTCCATGTCTGATTTGCGCTGACCATATAGACCTGTTGGGTATAAGCGTCATCCATTGCCTTTGTACCCTTCCATGTCTGATCTACGACAACAGTATAGACCTGTTGGACATAAGCGTCATTCATTCCCTTCGTGCACTTCCATGTCTGATCCATGCCGACCGTATAGACCTTTTGGGCAAAAGCGTCATCCATTCCCTTTGTGCCCTTCCATGACTGATCTGAGCTGACCGTATAGACCTGTTGGGCATCAGCGACATCCTTTCCCTTTGTGCTCTTCCATGTCTAATCTGCGCCGACCGTATAGACCTGATGGGCAGAAGCGTCATCAATTCCTTTTATACCCTTCCATGTCTGATCTGCGCCGATCGCATCCAATTCTTCTGCTATCCCAAGCTGCTGGGATAACAGAAAGAAGCTACACGCGTACAACGGGAAGCTAGTCTGCCCAATTAGAACGCCTGATTTACTTATGTACGTACACTTAAGAGAAAAATTGGTGTTTGATTTAAGTGGTTTCACGTGCCTGGCACACGTAATTTCAATGAAGCCTCGTTAATATTTATGATTTGTAATCGATTGGGTGACGCCAGTGTCAATATCAGGCTCATTGCTTGTTGACTATGACTGCGATACTTCTAGTGTTACGACAGTAAACACCTCTAATCAGGTACTTACCCAGTGACTTTGTTACTCCTGCAGAATAACTCCCATGGCCAGTATGGAAATCACTAAACCGGCTACGCTGCAGGAGTAACATGTGCAAGTTTCAAACACCCAATTTGTAAATGGAGAATCCATACCAACATTGCCACACCTGATATATTGCCCTTCAATCCCCTACACCTGCACGTCAGTAGACTTAATGGAAGCCACAGACAGTGCGGTAAATGTGGCCAGCTTCTGGGCCAAACGAATTTAATTTTAGTGTTAAGAGGCTGAAACGCCGATTCGAAAAGAAGAATGGATTACATACATTGCATTATATTATACCTATTTCTAAACCACACAATATCACAAAAAAAACTATCTTTTTATCTAATCAGCCCTTATCCACCCACTGCTGAGTAAAGGCCTCCTCTAGTTCACGACAGTCTTTCCGGTCCTGTACTAGTATCATCCATTGGCCTCCAGCGTACCTCACAATTTCTGACCATCGGGCTGGTGGTCTACCTCAAGATCTCTGCCCTTATCTTGGATACCATTCGGCGATTACCTTGGTCCAACTGTTTTCATCCCGTCTTGCCAAATGTCCTGCCCATTTCCACTTTAGCCTATCAATTAGCATACCTCAACATCGAATCTCGCATCTTCAACTTTTGTATGACGTCGCATTTCGACGTCTGTTATGTGGTATGTGATCTGACAGGCGGATGCCTAGCATGGCTTGCTCCATGTTTATAACTCCAGCTTGAGAATATTTTAACCCCCCGTTTTGGGTTCTGGACCTCGATATCTCAACAACCCCCAAATAAAATTGTTCAGCTCTACGAGCTTAATAATTATATTATTACTATTAATACCTAACTACTTACACTTAATGAAGATTGAATAGAAACTTCGAAAGATATAATTGTGCAAAACAAAATACGTACAAATTGATTAAAAACACCGCGCTCGCTACTGAGATAATAGGTTTTTAAGCTAATTAGTGCTCTAGTGATTAAAAATTTAAAAGGCCATAAGGGTCACATGGCAGATCTCCAATGCGATGGTCCGAAAAGCTGAAGGAGAGCAAGACGAGCAAATTTGAAACAGCTCTGGCAGTACGGATGGCTACAAACAGACAGAAACCGGTAGAGGTGCCTAACACAGGAGAGGACTAGCAAGGGTGATCAGATCATGATCTTCAATCATGAAGGATCGATTAAAGAGATTTGATTTGCACTTTTCTATACACGTTTTTTTTTTAATTCAGAGCAGAGCATGATTCTAAAGGAAACTATTCCGCGTATTTTTTTATACAAAAGATGACGAATTGTTCGTATTCCCATTCCGCTGATTTTCTAAGTCAGTAAGTAATGGTAGCACAAAAAATGTTTCCGGTAGCGACGGACAGTGAATACATCGCTCTGAAGGCGTTGCCGACGTTACCGTGCCTTATAATATCCGGGTTGGTTATACAGGGTCCGTCACTCGAAGTGCTACCAACTTCACACTGCTGCAACATTCACACCAATATATAAAAGTGAAACGTTGTCTGTTTGTTTGGGGAGCTTCCACGTGATAACGTGTGAACGGATTTTGATGAAATTTGGAATAAAGATAGCTTATACCCTGCTATAAAACTTAGCATACTCTCATCATCATCCTTCACGCTCAAAAGGCTGAACGGATTTTGATGAATTTTGGATTAGTGGATAGCTTATACCCTGGAATGACACATAGAACACTTTTCACCATCATCATCATCATCCCTCACGTGTGTGAAACCGCAGGCACCGCAGGGTGCAGCTATTTTAATCTATTAATGACATCGCGGCAAAGTTTGGCAGGACGCAAGATTGCTTTCTAGTTTGCAATCTGACAAAAACGTGCGAAAGACGAACAAAATTCAAACGATATCAATGAGGAAGTTAAACTCAATAGTGGGATTGCCTTGCATTTGTCTGGATAATAAAAACCTACAAAACATGGATACGCTTATGGGGTGGGTACAGTACAGTACAGTACAGTACAGTACAGTACAGTACAGTACAGTACAGTACAGTACAGTACAGTACACTACTTCCAGCGTTAGTAAAGAAACCACGATACGTAGGCTGTAATCCCCATGATATATTTTTACAATATCTATCTATACTTATAATAAAGCAATAAGAACGAAAAAGTCTGTACAAAGGAGATAATTTAAAAAGTATAATAATAAAGTTTGCTTTTTAACTTTTTACTTTGTTTTTTTTTTTTTACTTTTTTTTTTTGTTGCTTCGTCATCGGTTTGTGAGCTACCCTGAAAGTTTCAGCCGCATAGCTAATCGGGAAGGGCTCGAAATTTTGTATTGCCAGATTCCAGGACAGACAAAATACATATATACATATAGATACAAAGCACTTATAAAAATGGTTTGTTTAGGGTACTTAAAATTAGCTACTGAACAAGAATATAACATTTTTTAAATCGTGTCTGTCCGTCTGTATGTTTGTTTGTTCGCGCATTACGTAAAAACTACTGGACCGATTGCGATGCGGGTCTTAATCCGATGATTAGATGCCAAGCAATCGATCAAAACTATTTGAAGGTTGAACAAATTTTGAAAAAAAAATATGTTCCTGTATTTGTACTTTATAGGTATCTACTTTTGGTCCTGGAATAACATGAATGGACTACTTTTAAATGAAATGACCACGCGGGCAAAGCCTCGGGCACAACTAGTTTATGCATAACAATGTTTAAATCAATAGTGTGATTGCCTTGCATTTTGTTGGAAAATCAAAAGCATCCATTGTTCGAGAGCTCCAGCGTTTGCAGGAGAACAATATGAAATGGATACGCTGAAAGCAGCTCTTTGTCGGGAATGGGACGGAATAACACAAACGTTTGCCTAAACGTGGTCTACATTCGAGAACTCGTCTACCCCAACGGTTATCGATTCTTCTGGAAATGTGACCATCCCAATGCCACTTTAGCTTTCCTTGAATAGTTATGCATAACAATAACATACCCGTAATGGGTACAATTAGGTGCATTAAACTATTTCATTCAATACAATTTTAATCAAATTTGTCTATTCTCATTGTTACGATAGGTATTAGGTACTCAATTGTTTAGTCACGTACCTACCTAATAAAACATTTTCAAAATAATTTATTTAGTATGAGTAATGAGTACGATTGGTTAATTTATTAGATAGGTACGTAAATAATTTCAATATCAGATCAAGTTCAATTCAGAAACAATAAAATTGAATAAGGTTCTGACTGTTTATATAACTAGGGATGTCAAAATGGTTTCATTTGGTGGTTATAGTTTCCACGTAGAAGTTGTTTCATTTGGTGGTTATAGTTTCCACGTAGAATTGTTTCATTTGGTGGTTATAGTTTCCACGTAGAATTGTTTCATTTGGTGGTTATAGTTTCCACGTAGAATTGTTTCATTTGGTGGTTATAGTTTCCACGTAGAATTGTTTCATTTGGTGGTTATAGTTTCCACGTAGAATTGTTTCATTTGATGGTTATAGTTTCCACGTAGAATTGTTTCATTTGGTGGTTATAGTTTCCACGTAGAATTGTTTCATTTGGTGGTTATAGTTTCCACGTAGAATTGTTTCATTTGATGGTTATAGTTTCCACGTAGAATTGTTTCATTTGGTGGTTATAGTTTCCACGTAGAATTGTTTCATTTGGTGGTAATAGTTTCCACGTAGAATTGTTTCATTTGGTGGTTATAGTTTCCACGTAGAATTGTTTCATTTGGTGGTTATAGTTTCCACGTAGAATTGTTTCATTTGATGGTTATAGTTTCCACGTAGAATTGTTTCATTTGGTGGTTATAGTTTCCACGTAGAATTGTTTCATTTGGTGGTTATAGTTTCCACGTAGAATTGTTTCATTTGGTGGTTATAGTTTCCACGTAGAATTGTTTCATTTGGTGGTTATAGTTTCCACGTAGAATTGTATCATTTGGTGGTAATAGTTTCCACGTAGAATTGTTTCATTTGGTGGTTATAGTTTTCACGTAGAATTGTTTCATTTGGTGGTTATAGTTTCCACGTAGAATTGTTTCGTTTGGTGGTTATAGTTTCCACGTAGAATTGTTTCATTTGGTGGTTATAGTTTCCACGTAGAATTGTTTCATTTGGTGGTTATAGTTTCCTCGTAGAATTGTTTCATTTGGTAGTTATAGTTTCCACGTAGAATTGTTTCATTTGGTGGTTATAGTTTCCACGTAGAATTGTTTCATTTGGTGGTTATAGTTTCCACGTAGAATTGTTTCATTTGGTGGTTATAGTTTCCACGTAGAATTGTTTCATTTGGTGGTTATAGTTTCCACGTAGAATTGTATCATTTGGTGGTAATAGTTTCCACGTAGAATTGTTTCATTTGGTGGTTATAGTTTTCACGTAGAATTGTTTCATTTGGTGGTTATAGTTTCCACGTAGAATTGTTTCGTTTGGTGGTTATAGTTTCCACGTAGAATTGTTTCATTTGGTGGTTATAGTTTCCACGTAGAATTGTTTCATTTGGTGGTTATAGTTTCCACGTAGAATTGTTTCATTTGGTGGTTATAGTTTCCACGTAGAATTGTTTCATTTGGTGGTTATAGTTTCCACGTAGAATTGTTTCATTTGGTGGTTATAGTTTCCACGTAGAATTGTTTCATTTGGTGGTTATAGTTTCCACGTAGAATTGTTTCATTTGGTGGTTATAGTTTCCACGTAGAATTGTATCATTTGGTGGTAATAGTTTCCACGTAGAATTGTTTCATTTGGTGGTTATAGTTTTCACGTAGAATTGTTTCATTTGGTGGTTATAGTTTCCACGTAGAATTGTTTCGTTTGGTGGTTATAGTTTCCACGTAGAATTGTTTCATTTGGTGGTTATAGTTTCCACGTAGAATTGTTTCATTTGGTGGTTATAGTTTCCTCGTAGAATTGTTTCATTTGGTAGTTATAGTTTCCACGTAGAATTGTTTCATTTGGTGGTTATAGTTTCCACGTAGAATTGTTTCATTTGGTAGTTATAGTTTCCACGTAGAATTGTTTCATTTGGTGGTTATAGTTTCCACGTAGAATTGTTTCGTTTGGTGGTTATAGTTTCCACGTAGAATTGTTTCATTTGGTGGTTATAGTTTCCACATAGAAGTTGTTTCATTTGATGGTTATAGTTTCCACGTAGAATTGTTTCGTTTGGTGGTTATAGTTTCCACGTAGAATTGTTTCATTTGGTGGTTATAGTTTCCACGTAGAATTGTTTCATTTGGTAGTTATAGTTTCCACGTAGAATTGTTTCATTTGGTGGTTATAGTTTCCACGTAGAATTGTTTCGTTTGGTGGTTATAGTTTCCACGTAGAATTGTTTCATTTGGTGGTTATAGTTTCCACGTAGAATTGTTTCATTTGGTAGTTATAGTTTCCACGTAGAATTGTTTCATTTGGTGGTTATAGTTTCCACGTAGAATTGTTTCATTTGGTGGTTATAGTTTCCACGTAGAATTGTTTCATTTGGTAGTTATAGTTTCCACGTAGAATTGTTTCATTTGGTGGTTATAGTTTCCACGTAGAATTGTTTCATTTGGTGGTTATAGTTTCCACATAGAAGTTGTTTCATTTGATGGTTATAGTTTCCACGTAGAATTGTTTCATTTGGTGGTTATAGTTTCCACATAGAAGTTGTTTCATTTGATGGTTATAGTTTCCACATAGAAGTTGTTTCATTTGATGGTTATAGTTTCCACATAGAAGTTGTTTCATTTGATGGTTATAGTTTCCACGTAGAATTGTTTCATTTGGTGGTTATAGTTTCCACATAGAAGTTGTTTCATTTGATGGTTATAGTTTCCACGTAGAATTGTTTCGTTTGGTGGTTATAGTTTCCACGTAGAATTGTTTCATTTGGTGGTTATAGTTTCCACGTAGAATTGTTTCATTTGGTAGTTATAGTTTCCACGTAGAATTGTTTCATTTGGTGGTTATAGTTTCCACGTAGAATTGTTTCATTTGGTGGTTATAGTTTCCACATAGAAGTTGTTTCATTTGATGGTTATAGTTTCCACGTAGAATTGTTTCATTTGGTGGTTATAGTTTCCACGTAGAATTGTTTCATTTGGTGGTTATAGTTTCCACGTAGAATTGTTTCATTTGGTGGTTATAGTTTCCACGTAGAATTGTTTCATTTGGTGGTTATAGTTTCCACGTAGAATTGTTTCATTTGGTGGTTATAGTTTCCACGTAGAATTGTTTCATTTGGTGGTTATAGTTTCCACGTAGAATTGTTTCATTTGGTGGTTATAGTTTCCACGTAGAATAGATATAATATTTCATTTTGACCACTACCATGTACAAAAGCAAGCAGTATACTTTTAATTTCCTCTTACTATTAATTTTATTCTCTGAAGGACAAGATTCGTAATGAAGATATCCAACAGAGAACCAAGGTAACCAAAATAGCTCTAAGGATAAGCAAGCTGAAGTGGCAGAGGGCTGGTCACATTTCCCGAAGAACCGATAACCGTTGTGGTAGACGAGTCCTAGAGGAGACCACGTCTAGGCAAACTTAGTGTAGGACGCCCTGTGAAAAGCGGTTGGAAGAAAATGCATTAGGAGAGGCCTACGTCCAGCTGTGGACAAGTATAGGCTGATAATGAATAATCTTAATAATTAAGATGATATTATCGTATATACAGATAAAAGGCACGATACTTTGGCTGCTAGCGCGCTCTACACAAACATAGTTTCATTGATCCCTTTTCGAATATTACTAAACAAATTCAAAGAAATTGTGTTAAAACGATCGAGATATTAATCATCTGTGTCGCTTACCGCGACGCGCACGCGCAGTATGCGCGCTGCAGTGCGCAATGTTAAATATATTGCCACCCGATGATCTACTGGATAGGCCGTCGAACAACAGTCCGATTAAAAAATATATGAAAAAAGTAGAAAATGAAACAGATAAGTAGATTTTTTAATAAATATGGAATCGCATTTCTTTCAACCAAGTCACGAGTTTTCACGGAAATCTGGTGAAATATTTGTGTTTACGTTGGCGTTGGTTTGCGTTGCGACTAAAGAGCACGTAATACTAAGTTATATAAGTATTACTAATAATAATAATAATATTTTGTCCATGACGATACTTTTTTTGTGTTCAAGTACTTGACTTTGTAAGCTCTGGGAAAATCTCGGTACTTTTTATGGTGATTATAGGCTAAGTTCTAATTATTATTTAAACTTTTTTTTCTCCGGCACATTTTTTTTAAACTGTTTAGTTTGCTATTACCATTGTCAGGAATGTGCTATTTTTAAAAGCTTTTATTTAACTTCATTTATATGTGTGTATCTATGTATCTACCTATGTTCGTCCTGGAATCATGCAATTCAAATTTCGAGCACTTCTGATGAGATATCCGGCCAGGGCGGTCGCACTCCGCAACAAGTACAAATAAATTCGAGGACCCAATATTCGGGTCCGTTCAGTCGAGTGTCAAGCGTGCGCTCGATGAGTCGCGTGCCTTGTACTTCGCGATAGAGCACCTACTTACGTAAAGTTGTTGACAAACTATATTCGTGTTTTAATTATGAGTACCACGAAGAAAGCTAGAAAGTACTGCATAGCATTCGGCTGTTTGAATAGTGATAGAAATGACGAATTGTCATTCTTTACGCTTCCAAAGGATATTGAAAGGTAATAAATTGTAATACCCTAGTTATGTAGTTAGATATTGATATTTTTTTATTACGTAGGTTCCTATAGTTTTATGTTATTTCATTTGTGTTCCATACCGAAGCTACGCATATTTAAGGTTTTCCGCGCAGAAATAAAGTCGTTTATTAAATCGATCAACGTAATTTTGTAATTGATTATAGTAGGTATTGTTGATCGGAAAATGAATTACTGTGCTGACTTAGTAAGTAGCCTACAACTAATTAGGAATTTATATAATATATGTCTCGTATAATACCTACCTACTTTTAATACCTTTTATTACGTAGGTAGCAATTTATTTTTCACTCATTAAAAAGCATGGAATTCAGACAGGCACCTTTATTCATCAAAGTGCAATACCTATAGGATATAATCATAATCAACCAACTACACGTAGATAGGTATCTCACTAAAGTTATCGGCGGTCTGAAAACGGGATAGGTAGGTAGTAAAAATGAGGTAGTAGGTCTATTCTGATAAAAATGTCATTGTATGTAATAGAACTATTTTAATTTATAATAATAAGTAATAACATAATACATTATTACTATTAAGTAATAACATAATATTAAGTAATAACATAATATTAAGTAATAACATAATACATTATTATTCTGTTACAATATCTAAGTCATAACATATCACAGAATAATTAGTAGTACAAAAACCTAGTCATCATAATATCTTAATACAACCCTACCGAGCGAAAAAGGGACAGCGATTCTGAAACGGATAGAGCAATGGAAGTTCTCGCGCGTTGTGATACGGTGCATTCTAGCCTGCATGCGGTGGGCGAGCGCCTTCTAGGTAAATATAATTGAAAGCTCGCAGCGCCGTGCGAGTAAAATTGCACTTTATAGCGTTGTAGCGAGAGTCGCTATTTATTTAAATGACTTTACTCAGTTAGCCTTCTGTACTTGTACTATTATTTATTCTGTGATCCGGCTTAAACTTTCAGGGTAGCTCACAAACCGAAGATAAAGCAATTAAAAAAAATACATAAAGAGTGACAATGCATTAAAAAAAAACTATTAAAAGCTTATTTTTTTAATTTAAATTTATTAATTATACCCATATCAGTTAAGGATACATGTTAACTCGAATTTAGTATTAAAAATAACGGAAATTTTAGCGTACTCTCCATATCATTCCTTTTCCACTAATAATTTCCTACTGTTAGATTACCTATTGTATGGGAGAACAGGAAAAATAACAGACTGGGTTTCCCTAGTTCTAAATGATGAGTGTCATGTTATTTTTTTATAAAGAAAATAAATGTGAGTAACGACGATGACAAGAGCAGGTCGTGTGCTTGATTGTACTAACCACGCCCTGCCCATAACGATTGAGATTTTG
The DNA here is from genome assembly GCA_946251855.1 of Alsophila aescularia. Classification (NCBI taxonomy): domain Eukaryota; kingdom Metazoa; phylum Arthropoda; class Insecta; order Lepidoptera; family Geometridae; genus Alsophila; species Alsophila aescularia. The sequence continues at coordinate 6,148,998 of OX276376.1, read as the reverse complement.
AAAAACCTATTCAATGATACTGGGGTATCATTCTTTTAATATAGTTAGTTGACTTTTCTTTTTTCTTTTTCATAATATGGTGTCTGGTGGTCGCCATATTGAATTTTGATTACTGTCTATCTTTAGTAGCACTCGCAAGATTAAGATTAATCGATTGACGTAAGAATTATCAAAATCAGCCCACGCCTTTGGTCTCTAGAGCGCCTCAAATGAACAAACATATAAAGGCGCGTAACAAACAGCGAACATTTTGAGAACGTGACATTGTACGACGAGACGTTTCATTTGTGTGTCTGTTGTTGCAGTATTGGAGCAAGCGGACGGGCGGCCGGTGAAACTGAGCAACATCGAACAGTCGCAGAGAAACCAGCAGACCACCGTCGAGTTCATCGCCGAAGATGAAGAGGTACGCATACAAACACCTTCATTCAAACAATATAAAAATGTATCGAATAGGCGGAGCGAAAACATAGCCTATATAGTCAAATTATTGTGTGCAGACACAGAGTTGATCTCGCACAGGAAAAGGAAATACCCTTCTTTCTCTACCAGTGCTTCGGAAATACGCCCGCTAAACCTGCACTACACTTCTCGCGAAGTTGCTTCGACAAAGTACGATTCGAAGTTGACCGAAGTTCGAAGTACGTGACTACACACTCGTGCAACTTCGCAAGGAGCTCAGTCGCCCGGCGGCGCCCGCACGCTATGCATCATGGATAATGTTCGAATGGCAGCTGCTTTTGCAATGTTTTTTTCTCGCGTATTATATCTACGTGCGTATATACCACAAGAAAAAATATTTAATAATGGTGGATGATTGCAATGCACCGGAACAGAACTATTTTAATAGAATAAACAAGGCACAATAAATTTTAACATTACCATTAATAATTTTTTATCACTATCATATGAAGTAAGCCGTGTAGTGTAGTGAGGCGCTTCGTTATAGAACTTCGGGACGCTTCGAGTCCTTTGACTCGGGCGCAAAAACCGATAACAATCGGAAGTCGCCCGAGGTACTTGTACTATTATTTATTCTGTGCCCGAGGCGAGCCAAGGTTGCACGAAGCGAACCGAAGTGCCCGTCTACACTCTCGTGTTCGCTTAACTTCGATCAACTTTGCGAGTAGTGTAGTGGGCGTTTTAGAGAGGAAACTCTACGGAGATGTATTTTAAATTTTTGACAATTCTATGCAATATTTTCAAATGGCAGTATTTATAACTAATACACATGTAAACTTCATGTAAATGACAAATATAAAAAATAATAAAGATAAAGGTGCCAATGAGAAGTCCCACAATCGTAAAACTGGGATAAAACAAAAAAAAACAATCTCCTAATACGAAACGAGGCTGGATCAGTCCCCACAAGCAGCACCCGTTCATGAGTATGACTTGTGTACCAGCCATAACCCCCCCAACCATTCTCGAGGAGGCTCATGTCTTTAACCCCAAACGACAAAATATGCAACAAAGATCGTACATTGGCATAAAATAAATTTGGAAAAAGTTACCTCCCTACCTTCCACCCCATCATCAACCAGTAACAGTCCACTGTTAAGCTATCAACATTCCACCGCAGTGGACAATAAGCCTAACCTTAAACTATAAGGCAAAACTTGGCTAATTGGTCATGAACCTATAGTTTAAGGTTAGGCTTATTGTCCACTACCGCGGAATGTTGATAGCTCATCATCATCATCATCATCATCATCAGCCTATGTTAGTCCACTGCTGGACGTAGGCCTCTCCCAATGATCGCCACTGAGCTCTTCTCATTCTAGCCAGCTGTCTTTCGCAAGTCGTCTCTCCACCTGGCCGGCGGTCGTCCCATACTATGCTTGCCTAAACGTGGTCTCCACTCTAAAACTCGTTTTCCCCAACGGTTGTCGGTTCTGCGAGAGATGTGACTAGGGCCCTGTTTCATAAAACTTACAATTGTAGTTTACTATTACAATTTAGTGTACACTGAAGTTTATCTTCTAGCAAAGTTCATATTTACACGTAACACTCTAACATATGCATCAATGTACACTAAATTGTAATGGTAAACTATAATTGTAAGTTTTATGAAACAGGGCCCTGCCCATTGTCACGCTTGTCAGCCATAGCTTACTTATTCTCTGGGCTATGTCGGTTACCTTGGTTCTCTGGCGGATTACCTCATTCCGGATCCTGCTATTTGGTGATATGCAGTAATTCTGTGATAGTTTGTTCGGGCTTGCTATATGTATAATCTACAGATATGCTGCTATTCTCAAAGGTTATGATAAAGTGAATAGTGTATCCGAACACTTACTCAGAAATAAAAAAAAAACTGTCAATTGTAAACTGTGGTCTAACCTCTATAACAACTTGCGAATAGACTAGGCGGAATAAAAGTAAAAAAACATATCAACATCGCCTGAAGATGCCTCGTGCAGAGGCGAAACACGTGTCGTATTGATGTCAGACGTTTGGTATTTGGATTGAGGTATATGTTTTTTGTTGTGTATTTATAATATATGTGTATAAATATATAAGTGTTACGATACTTGTATTTCAGTAGGGTTTGTTTAGTGTGGGGTTTGTTTTTTTTTTTTTTTTTTTGTGGCCTCCTGGTTTTAGCTTTATTTTCATTTATATTTTACAATAGTTCAATTTGGGTAGGGTTTGTTTAGCGTGGGGTTTTTCTTTTGTTTATTTTTACCATTTATCATTTGTCTGACTTACAATTTTGGCGGAAGTAAGCTACATATTTTTTTATTTTGTTCATATTTTTTTTTTATTCGTGTTAAGTCAGTTTTTTTTAATTTTTGTTTGTTTTAAGAATGTTTTGTTTTATTTAATATTTCAAGCATAATATTGTTAGTCCATGCATTTTCTAACCAAAAAACTTTTTTTGTTTACGGAATATTAAAAAATATATGTATGATACAACAAAAAAAAACAAAATAATCTAGCCTGTATCACATAATAACTCAACTATCACTGAATAACCTCATTTTAGGTTGTGTCTATATTTTGTATGGTCAGTTTAGTATTTGCAATATTTTTAGATATTCACTATTGTAGGCAATTTAACAGGATCTTACATAGTAAATTTGCAAAATTAGCTGTTCGCGAAATAAAATTCTGTGATCACATAATTCAACTATCACCGATTAGCCAAGTTTTGCCCTACTTTTAAGCTTGTCGATCGCTCATTGTGTCTTCTGTTCGATTTAGTTTTTGTCCTATTTCTTTAAATTTATTTCATTGTTTCGAATCGATCTCTGAATGAATTCGTCACATTTCTGTGTGTTTGGTTTGAAGGGCAATGTTTCCAGCGAAATTACTGGGCAATGAGACAACAACCAATGTCTCAGGGTGACGAACGCAGTGCAGTGACGCGCAAGATTTTGCAACCAAGGTCCTGGGTGGCACTGCAACTGTCATGGGCAGGCGTGACGCTTACCATCCGATCTTACCCGACTCGTCACTCAAATTAATAAAAAAAAACACATCCGAGATTGTCTTCTTAAAAATTGATTAACTAATGAAATGTTGTTCTGTCCTAATGATGCTTTATATTTTCCCGGATCTGTTGATTATTCTAATGAGTCAATACGCTCCAAAGCAACCACGTTGGTAAATACGCCTCCACATATGCTTTTAACGGCGTTATCCACTATATGACTATACTACATTTTTATCGTAATGCAGCGGTAGCCGTTGTGATATTGTGAATCACGGTGCACCGAGTCATAGGAGAATCGATACGTCTAGCCAGGCTCATAAGTTTTACTCCCTCCACGCCAGAGTTGGCGGTAACTCCTAGTCATATCATATACCGAGTCGCCCGCCTCGGGGCCCTCACCAATTTATTACCAAAGTTTCTAACAACCTGCTGAAAATTTGATCTTGCGGTACGCTTATCCGTCACAGTTCAATCGACCTTGGACAGGCGGATCGGATGTTACCGACACGAAATTGTGCAAGAGCCTCGTGGCGAGGCCAGAACGCTGGCGGATCACGTCACGTCCGTCGCCTCTAATCCGCACGCCTCGCATGCACCGATGTAAAATAACACTTTCTACCTTGTAACCAGTATTCGCACACGTCCAATCACTTCTATTGCGAAACGACATCAAACTAATACTACTTTGCATAATAAACGCTTTGTCTTTGACGCGTATCAACGAAGAATTATGTAGTCAAATACTGGCTCCGTTGTGGATGCACCGTGAATGAAAACGTGACTACTATTCTTTCTATCAGACAACAGTTTCTCGCTGCTTTAAATTCTAGTCACGTTGTCCGTTTTTGCGCGGAATTTGATATTTTCCTGCTCTTAGATCTCAAGAGACCTTTTCAAGTTTGCTCGTCATCGTTTGTGCGGATCTAAACAAAGCAGTCAGGCTTTGTTTAGCACTTGCTGAACTTCCATAGATAAACTGGGCGTAAACATCGTTCGTTCTCGCAACTTCATTAACAAGCGGCTTAAATGTTTTGATAAAAGTTAAATTGCGTAAGACAAGCCATAAACTCGCAAGAAAGGCATTTTCCGTTAGTAAGCTGAACTTAGGAGCATAGTCGCTTGACGTGATCTTCGCAAAGTATTAATTTAGTATAAGAGCGATAGAGAGAGTTATTTGCTATTCGTGAATTTTAGAATTAAATAAACTTAATTTTAAACTTTTGATAGAATTGGTGTTTTTGGGGAAAGCATTTTTTACTCCCTAAATTGTGGTGAAAACTATTGTTATTAGTGTCAATCGTTTTTTTCTTAAATAAAGCTGTTTGGTTTTGAAAAAGGAGCATTTTAAATTTGTCGTATTTTCAGTCGTATTGCAAAAAAAAAACAACAGTTAAGGTGCTTATAACTTTAAACTTATTGTTTTTTTTTTAAAACGAAGACGTATAAGCGTTGTTAATTAATGAAACAAATTTATGAAACTAAAATATTTGAGATCGGATAATATTCATGGGTAGGTAAGTGTTTATTCTTTTTGTATGGACAAGGACGCTAAACTCTCCTTAAGCTGAGTCATATCCAAACGTGGCTATTATTTATTCTGCGATGCGGCTTGGGACCGCAATATAATATCAAGATCCGCACAGTTTCGTCAGCTCGGCGTTTCATTTCTCTTCTACGAGCTTCCGCATGATAGGACACTATTACACGTCAGAAGATAATAGATGGGCGATTATTAACGTTAATTAATCATCTAAGTTGCTTCCTAGATACGAGTATATTCTGAATTCTGATCTAAGAATATTCTTATTCGTTTTGTTCCTCTTTTCATTGTTCTGGTTTAACAAAGGTAAAGAATAGAGATGAAACGGATATTCGGTAACTATCCGGTATGCGGCCTTAATTTACTATAAGGTCGGATACCGGATAATAAGCGAGTATTCGGCCGGATACCGGATTTTAGAAAAATGTACGTAATATCAAATTTAGGTACTTTATTGAATCCACATAATAAAATATAAATACCAAATTTTTATTTTTCATCATAATTATAGTAATCATACTGCACTAGGTGCAAATTATGGTAAATCGTTTAGAATTATACAAAACCTGAAACTACAATAGCAAGTTTGCAATAACCTCAAGTGATAGTGTTTGCAAATCAATTCAACAAGTCCATGAAACACTTGTTAAGTTCGCTCATGAACGAAAATACCCGAATTCGACCGAGCTCGCTCGATCTTTCTTGCGCCACCTACGCGAGCTTGCTCGTTACATGAGCCAATTGGCAATGTTTGGCCGGATATCCGGTATCAGTTATCCGGCTAAACAGCTATCAATTCAGAATTTTTACAAAACCAAATGCGAGTAGTTGGAGAAAACGCTGGCCCTTCTCGACGCTGACACCCGCTGCTTCAGTCTTCTCGTGACCACGATCAATGCAACTTGATCGAAACGTCGAGGTAAATAAATATTAAGTTTTCAGCGCGATTAAGTCCCGTTTAAATATATAACTATAAACAGCTATCAGTTTCATCTTTAGTAAAGACCATGTATCTTGCTCTTGACGAATGAACACAATGGATTTACAAATTATTACAATGGATTTGTTACCAATCAGAAGTTATTTTTAGTTATCTGAGATTTATTGCATGAAATTGTTAGGAAACTGGAAATAACGAGGGAATTCGTATAACAAAATATAATGCGATTTTTACTCGATTTATTGCAGAACAGTTTGTTTGGAGATGTTTGGCCAGACTTCCCCGGTCTTGTTTGCAGTTCAGAACAAGTGTGATAAATATTCGCTTTACTCCTTAAATATTCCTCCTCCTTCAGGGGTTGGATCACAGCTAGGGCTTGCAATCCGGATATACGACAATTTAATATCCGGATTATCCGGTTTTTATTTCAGAAAATAACATTGAAACGACCGTCACAACGAAACAACATAATTGAGTACGATGTAATACCGAATACCTATATATATTTTCGTAATCTCTATCTTCTCTATACTTATAATAAATACCAAAAACTTTGTACTACAATTAAGATAATAAAAGAAAATGGTCTAGGGCACATAAAATAAACTACTGAAAATGAAAATAATTTTTAAATCGTGTTTGTCTGTTTGTTCGCGCCTCACGTAAAAATTGCTGGACCGATTGCGATGCGATTTTCACTGTTTGATATTTTAGGTTTTGACTTAAAAACTGGTGTACGTAACTGGTGAACCTCAATCCGCTGGTTAGAAGCCGAGCAATCGATAAAAAACTATTTGACGGCTGAGCGAAATTTGGTATTTTGTAATATATAGGTAGGTACTTTTGTCCTGGAATAATAACACATAGGTACTTTTTAACCCAGAGAAACGATAGTATATTCGTTGTTTTGAAAATTAATGCATTTCATAGTGAACCTTTTTTTAAGCCAGAGTACTTGCGACATAGCTCAATCGGCATGAAAAAAACTAAATAATGAAGGACTATTATTTATTCTGTGGCTTGGTCGCTGTAAACAAAATAAATAATAGTAATAAAAAAACATGAGTTTCTATTGATTCAGCGTGATGTTGATGACAATAGAACATCGTAGTTTCTATTGATTCAGCGTGATGTTGATGACAATAGAACATCGTAGTTTCTATTGATTCAGCGTGTTGTTGATGACAATAGAACATCGTAGTTTCTATTGATTCAGCGTGATGTTGATGACAATAGAACATCGTAGTTTCTATTGATTCAGCGTGATGTTGATGACAATAGAACATCGTAGTTTCTATTGATTCAGCGTGATGTTGATGACAATAGAACATCGTGTTTTTTTCTGTTTTTTTATTAACAAGAACCATTTGGTATCACCTTTTCTACGTTTTTAGTGTAGGGTCTCGATCCTTCCCTCACAAGACGAGAGCACGCTTGGCTGTTGTTTTCTACCCGACTACAGCGAAGCAAGGGAAGGGTAATGAAGTTAGTTAGGTAGTCTATGTATATATGTTATGTGGGTATGTGGATGTTCCACCAAAGCCTCGCCCCTATTGGTCCTATTTTAACAAGCGAGGTGTCTGTCAATCAATTCGTCTTCAGATATAGAGTGTCATAGGGTTCTTTTTTTTATCCGACTACGGCAAAGCAAAGGAAGGGTTATGTGTTCAAACTAAAAACTTGCTCCGATTTTGACAAGCGAGGTATCAATCGATTCGTCTTCATGTATAGAGTGTCATATATATATATATTTAGTTCTTGAACTTATGTCTTGTTCTGTCACTCCATATCCTTGGATGTGTGGTCTTTGGACATGACAACTTGTTCTCCATGCTTTACATCATAAACTTACTCCCTTCTTATTTATTACGTTAAGGATGTACTAAAACTGTAACAATTAAGGTATTCTTCTTAATAAATTGCTTGGCAACTCGCTTCAAGATAAATCTGACAGTTAATATTTCATAGAAACGGCCGGCGCGGACGTTGCGAACGGTTACGGCCTTTTTATTAAGGCGGGGCACGCTCTCAAATGTTTGTCCTGCTCGTCCAGGTGCAGTGTGAGCGGGAGAGGTGATGCAGCTCGGGAGTCGATTTTAGATAAAAATTGTACTTTTCTATCCATATCTCAAATATATAAAACTCAAAAAAATAATAAATCAAAAATTAAATTAAAAAAAATAACTTTTACGGGTATTTTTTTTAATGAACGTCGCTTTTTTATACGCTTTATATTAGCTTCACTTGTATGTTTGTAACCGACTCCTTTGGACGCTATTTTGACCCACTTTAAACGGTCAGATTTCATTCAAATTTTGCACACCTGTCAAAGACCGATGACAATGCAATAATTCAAAAAACAAAAAAATATATAAAAAAACGTTCTTATAAATAAACCAAACTAAAAAGTAGAAAATAAATAATAGTTTAAAAAAACTAAAAAAAACACGCTTTATATACAAAACCAAACTAAAAATAGAAAATAAATTTTAATAGTGTAAATAAGAAAAAAAAGCGTGGGGTGCTTAACATATTATCGAAATGATAATCCTTCTTGTCATATCTGTCAATGAAATATTTATAACTATTGACCCATGCACCCCACGATTTTGTTTATCATTTTTTTCTTATTTACACTAATAAAATTTATTTCATATATTATTGTCGTCGGTTTTTGTGCTACCCTGAAAGTTTCAGCTAGATAGCTAATCGGAAAGTGCTCGAAATTTGAATTGCAAGGTTCCAGGACAGATAAAATACATAGATACATACATAGATACTACAAATGAAGTTAAATAAAAGCTTTTAAAAAAAGTGTTCAGTTAATAGGTAGTTCGTGTTCTTTTTCCAAGTATACCAAGCCATTTCTGAAATTTCTGTTCGGTTTTTTGTTTACATATCCTTCCACAGTATTTTTTGGTTCGCATAAAGTTGTCTCATTAAGTACGTCGTTCTCGACGTTTTGCTATTCGCCGTTTTGCTGATTTCGGGACTGACCCCGCCTTAAGTCTGCTGAAGATAGGCTGGCTGTGTTTTATCTCACAGATTTATTGCTGGAAATCCTGATGAAGAAGTTATATCACTAATCGATTTACTTCGTTATGGCTTGGCAGAGCATATGATGTTATCATAGGGCACTACATGTTCACGAAATGATACTTTTTTTTTTACCCGACTTCTTTAAAGCAAGGGAAGGGTAATGAGTTAAACTGTCTATGTATGTATGTATCTATTACCAGTACAAGAAATGCTATGAAAAAAATATATTTTACCTGGCTTCTTTAAAGCAAGGGAAGAGTAATGAGTTGAACAGTCTATGTATGTATGTATCTACTTGTATGTATGCGGGTATGTGGATATTCCACCATAGCGTCGCCCCTATTGGTTCGATTTGGCAGTTGAGTTATCAATCGATTCGTCTTCAGGTATAGTGTCATAGTCTATTTTTTTACCTGACTACGGCAATGCAAAGGAAGGGTTATGTGCTCAAACTAAAACTTGGCCCGATTTTGACAAGCGAGGTATCGATTCGTATTCATCGCAAGTGTCATAGACATTTTTTACTCGACCGTAGTCTGGTTTAAATTTGTGAACTTATGTATTGTTCTTGAAGTCACTGGATAGTGAAAAAATACACGGTACATCTGAAACAATTCGCAGTACCTATTTCACTCACTCGATAGAAAAAAATATTAAGATTTGTACCACATATCTTTTAATATATTTTTTCTTACTACTATATTTTTAGGACATTTACTAGCTGTGCCCATGTATTCATTTCTATGGTAAAAGCACAGAATAAATAATAGTACAAGTACAGAAGGATAACTGAGTAAAGTCATTTAAATACATAGCAACTCTCGCTACAACGCAATAAAGTGCAATTTAACTCGCACAGCGCTGTGACCTTTCAATTATATTTACCTACAAGGCGCTCACCCATTGCGTGCAGGCTAGAATGTACCGTATCTCAACGCGCGAGAGCTTCCATTGCTCAAACCGTTTCAGAATCGCTGTGTCACTTTTTCGCTCTGCAGGGTTGTATCAAGATATAACTAGGCACTAGTAATTATTCTGTGTTATATTATAACTTAGATATTGTAACAAAATAAACAATTATGTAATAATATATTATTTTTTTACTTATTATTATAAATGTTGATAGTTCTATTAACTACATATAATGAAATTCTTATCAGAATAGACCTAGTACCTCATTATTTGATTATAACTTAATAGGTATTGCACTTTGATGATTAAAAGGGGCATGTCCTGAATTCCATACTTAGTAATGAATAAAAAAGAAATGGCTACGTAATAAAATGTCAGTATGTAGGTATTTTACGAGACTTATCAGACCGAATGCTATTCAGAACATTCTAGGTTTCTTCTTGGTACTCATAATTAAAAAAGAATAAAATTTGGCAAAAACTTTACGTAAGTAGGTACTTTATCGTAAGCACACGGTGGGCGACTCATCGAGCGCACGCTTGACACTACTGAATTTACCCCAATATTGCGGCCGCAAAGTGTAGGTATAATATTTGTACTTGTTGCGGAGTGCGACCGGCCTGGTAAAAGTAACCTATGTATTATTCCAGGACGTACCTATAAAGTACAATATAATATACTACATTTCATCAAAATTTGTTCAGCCGTCAAATAGTTTTTTATCGACTGCTCTTCTTCTACCTATTGTAATGAGATACAAAAAACACTAGATTTTAAGTCAAACAAAACCTAACCTATCTAACAGTTAAAAACGTATTTCAATCGGTCCAGTAGTTTTTACGTGATGCGTCAATATACAGACAGACACACACCATTAAAAAAAAACCGGCCGACTAATGAAGTCGTCAAAAAAGAAGTTACACGATATGGAATTATCATGTATATTTTTATATACAAAAATAAAGAAAAACGTGCGCTTGTTTACTTTGTGATTCGGGTCGCAGACCTTATCGACGTAGATCGTGTGTCGGAGTTCTCGAATCACCGCTACGCGCGCAAATTATTAACTACAAATTATTCCTTAGGATAAAAATAACTGTGGTTTTTGCGCCTTAAAAACTTTAAGATGAGCTGCACCCTATACTTTGATGTTTCAACCTGTTTGCTAATGGGCTCCATTGTTTTAGACATATCCTAGTGACAGAATTAGCCAGCCGGTCTGCGTGATGCAGCTGGCTAAGGTGTGACGGACGGTTTTAGAATAATAGAGGTCGATTTAATGCCACTCGAGTTCCACTCGATCGCTCGACTTCGCTGCTATCTATGTCGCCGCCTTTCAGCATGTCAAACTCAAAATATGTCCTATTCAGTTCAAAGATGTTTAGTTTTTGGCACGACTCGAGAAATTCTGGTTTATCCATTTCATTCACCATTGATCTAGATTCTAGAAAATATAGGAGTTAATGCGAACAGTTCTTCTATTTCAAGTCAGAATGATTGAAAGTTCAATGTGTAATATCTTCTATATTTATAATAAAGTTGTAACAAAAAGTCTGTACAATGAAGATAATTAAAAAAAATGCTCTAGAAGACTTAAATAAGCTACTAAACAAGTTTTTTATTAAATGGCGTCTGTCTGTTTGTTCTTCACGCATCACATACAAACAGATAAACACTTCACTGGACAGATTGCGATGCGGTTTTCACTGTTATAGGGTTTGACTTAAAAACTAGTGTACTTGGTATATCAATCCGTCGAGTAGAAGTCGAGCAATCGATAAAAACCATTTGACGTCTGAACGATATTGATACTCTTGGTTCTGGAATAACGCATTAGGATCCTTATATCCCAGAAAACTTACCACGCGGGCAAAGCCGCGGCCACAGCTAGCTATTAATATAATATTATAAAAACTAGTAGCTCTGTGAACTTTTTTGCAAACAATCTAAAAGTGTACAGTAGCGCCATCTAGTTACCTTATTGTAAAACTAACATTAATAACCAAGGTGCTCAATTAAAAGTGAGCAATTTACTGCATTTTGAGGAGCTATTCTGCTCATCACGCCGAAGATCCTCATCAGATCTTCACCAAATTTTTATGAGATTAACATAAAGTTACTAAGTTTCAAATAAAAAAAGAACTACTGAAATCTGATCTAATAGGGCGGAGATATTCAGTAGCCCCCTTTTTGCCCCTTTTTAGAGGAAGTGCGACCTGTAGAGGAGAACAGCCGGACATGCGAAATAATTTTTGGCCAAGCTGAAACGCTTCGCGCTCGCTCGGTCAATAATAATTTTGGGACAATTCACGGGTTTCAAGTGCTACTTCGAATACAACGATACCGAATTCGGTCCTAAGTCGGTCTACTAAGTTATGTGCGGTTTTGCATTGGTCCTTGCTTCGGAAGGCACGTTAAGCTGTCGGTCCCGGCTGTTATTGATTAGTTGTTAAGTCATGTCAAAGGCCCTCGGGCGGACTGACAAACTGACACCAGAGGCCAGCACTAGCTCATACGACAAGCAAGCAACCTAGTTCCAAATAGTACTATTATTGATTATGTACCCCAATCTAGGACACCCTGTACTACTATGTACAATGGGTACTAGACAACGGATAAACATAGATATGTGTAATACGTCCTTAAACTCGGAAACAATCATTTCTGCTCATCACACAAAATGATTGCAACTTGCGGGATTCGAAACCGCGACCTTGGGTTGGCTTCGCAGTCAGGGTCACTAGCCACTGGGCCAACCGGCCGTCAATTATGGTTAGCTAAAGCGCAGTAAATATGATTACACGCATTTTAATAAAGTATCCGGTAAATTAGCTAATGCGTTCGGATGTGCAGCAATCTCGCGGATGTTAAACTTACGGATGCTGCACTGATTGATAACAGCGTAGGAAGTCGGAAGCTATGAAGATATAGTTACGAACATGAGTACCAGTAGACTATAGTAGTTCTGCGAACAGTAGACCTCGCGTGTACAAACTTTTTTGGAAACAATCTAGTGGTGCACAGTAGCGCCATCTAGTGAACTTATTGTACAACTAACATTAATAACCAAGGTGCTCCAACAATCCCTACCTAGTAGGTAAAGGGCTGATTCCACTGGTAGAAACCTAAAAGTGAGCAATTTACTGCATTTTGAGGAGCTATTCTGCTCATCACGCCGGAGATCCTCATCAGATTTTCACTAAATTTTTATGAGACCAACTTAAAGTTAGTAGTTAGACTTAACTTAAAGTTAGTTAGTACCTTTCAAATACAAAAAGAACCATCGAAATCTGATCTCGGAGATATTCAGTTTTTGCCCCTTTTTTTAATTCGTTATACCTTTATACTTAGCAAGTTTCGTCCAGATCGGTTGCAAAATACGACCTGTACCAGCAAACTGACAGATGAAAGCAAATTGATTGTACCTGAAGCAGAGACTTGAGCTCGCTTCGCTCAGTCGATTAGTTACGGGTATTAATAGAAAAAAACACTACGAGATTGATAACTAAGTTAGGAGAACGAGAAAAGTAAAAGAAGAATTCGATTAATCGACGTGTGACGTCGCGTCGCGCCGTGCCGCTGTGATTCTGTTGGGTTATAGGAATAACTTTAAAAAAAAGACGGAGTCTACGCCCCCAGACAATCGAGGGAAGCATAGAAAATGGCGGCTGCGTATGTGTGCGTGAGCGGATGATTTGCGGTTGTTACACAATTTCATCGCAAAAAACTGCATTGTTTTTGATATTCCGTGAGAACTTAACAGAATTAACTTTTACTAATAAGGTGATAAGGTAAGGTAAGGTATATAAGGTGATGATGTGGCTGATCGGCTTAACATAGCGTAAGTGTGTGCGTGAAGCTTGTGCGTACCAGCGGATCGGCATATCTTGGGTGCTTCACTTTCGATTTGGCGGTGTAGACTGCGTCATTTTTTAAACATTCTAAATCAAAATAATATGTCACTTAAGAATCGATAAAATGAGAATCGAGTAAAAACCAACTAGGTTTGCAAATGTACCTGCTGTACAATAGAAAATTCGAGAATTCCCAGAAATCTTTTTCCCTAAGTTACTTCGCAGAAATTAGATATCAGAAAAGCAATAACAAAGTAGGTATGACCTTTCGGGAAAATGAAATTAATTTCTTGCCCGTATAAGATTTTCCCTTTGTGATAAAGATTGTCTGAACTTTGATGTCTAATATAATTATAGAATGTACAGTCAAAATAATTGCTGTTTGCGTAGATATTTGAAAGCAACAACAAGACTTAATTGTTTTTATAGGCTTAAAACTATTTATAAACTCAGACCATATCTTTGTGAAGAGCTTCGCATTCAACTCGCCGAATCCCTTGTACTTTCAAAAGTAAACTACGCGGACACTGTTTTTGGCCCTAGATTGCTTTCACAGACTCAACGATTAGTTCAACGTGTTCAGAATGCGTGCGCTAGATTTTGTTTCACTATACCTCCGATGTGACACTATTTTTAAATAAACATTATGCTTTGAAATGAAGTCCCGGAGTAAACTCCATTTAGCGTGTTTGCTTTTTGGCGTAATTAACCACAAACAGCCTTTATACCTTTACAATAAGATCAAGTGGGTCACAAGTAACAGGAAGTGCTCAAATAGACACGGCTCCCAGCAGCTGTCGATCCCGCGTCACCGTACGACAGCTTTTAGAGGTGGCTTTCGGTATGCGGCGTCCAAAGGCAGGAATAATTTGCCCCCGCCAGTAAGGACTTTAAAACATTTAAGTATGTTCCGTCTCAAGCTCAAAAAATACCTTATCGATGAGCAGAGGCGGAATTTATCGTTTTTGTAATACATCCACTGATCGCTCTCTAGGTTCCTTTAGTCGCGTCTGTTCACCATTTAGTCACTACCCTTTTTAATAGCGTGGTTTCGCTTGTGTCACTGTGCGCTATCTATGTCTATATTGTCACTACCTTTTTTTTTATTTATTTTTGTTTCACCTTGTATCTAACAATTTTTTGTTATACCCTCGTTTTTTTTTTTTTTTTTTTTTTGTAGTTTAATACCTTTAAAAATAGTTTGATTTTGCGTTTTTTTTCTACCTTATTATATTTTGAAATTAATATATATTTATTGCACATATTATACATATATTTATTTATAGATATACATGATATTATATATTACGCATATGTAGATTTATAATTTGTATTTACTGTTTTGGTTATATTAGGTATATATTACATTATACATTAGAGTCTTGTTATTATTGAGTTAATTTTTTTTTCTCTGTTTTTAATTATTATTTTTCCTCCAAATAGCCCCCTCAAGGTTGTGCCAGAATACCAGCGCCGAGTGTCAAGCGCTGAGTGTCATAGACACAGTATTATGCTGAGGCGCGGCCTTTTTGGCACCGCACTTAATTTTGTACTATTTTTTGTTATTATTATTGTCATTTTTTGTAATTGTGTGTCAAATAAATGTATTTTTTTCTTCTTTAAGACCAGGCTCTGCTTTTTATGGGAGTTTTTTCAATAAATATGCTGGGTCAATCACAAACCTGATAAATATGAAACTTAACAAACATGTTTTTGAGATCTTTATCTCTCTAAAAACATGATTAACAGAATTCCATTCGATACATTTTCTTATCAAAAAATGCGTTATTTTCAGTAATATTTTAATTTTTCTACTCTACTCAACGACTTAAGTTTTATCTCTAAATTAAATCTTACATCAAGAAAATATAGTTTATTATCTACTGTTAAGACAAAATGTACCTAACTAAATTATTAGCCTGCCAATAAAATAAATAAGTTTGAGACATACGTCATTTAGTTCCGAGCTAAATTGTGTGTTCAAACAGCGCTCGCGAAATTCAACCTTGTTACGCAGGTAATTCAGTGCTTATTGCGGGTAGCGGGTGGCAGAGTGCAGGGGAGGTGGCAGGGGAGTGGGAAAATGTAACCTTGGAGAAAAATGCTAAAAAACTCAACTGAGAACAAAACTAAAAAGAGTTAAAAATTTGATTGTGAGAATGGTTGCTAACTTCAAATCGTTAGTAGTCTTTAAAAATGAAAAATGATAAGAGAAATCTAAATATGATTTTCAAATACCTATTCAATGATACCCCACTTGACATAGTTCGACGGCTTTCATATTTGAATTTTCACAATATGGCGTCTAGTTGTCGCCATATTGAATTTTGATTCCTGTCATGTCTTTAGTAGCACTCGCAAGATAAATCGATTGACATAAGAATCATCAAAATCGGTCCACACGTTTGGTCTATATAGTGCCACAACCACAAAGGAACATACATACTTATGCTGATAAACACAATACCCTCCGCGCAGTCGGGTTATAACAAAACTATCGGACAAATAATGTTATTTCGACATTTGATATAACATAAGTCGACTCTTATTAGTATCATAAGAGCTGGTTCACCTTTAGCGCATGGCGTAATGCCACAGCAATGCCCAGACAAAACCACCTTTCTCTCAGTAGATTGTCTGATTTAGTCGATTTATGGCCATGGAAATTAACAATACTAATGTTTTAATACTCAAATGATATTCTGAATCAATGAAAGAATGAGTATGACATAAGGCTTCATCAACTAATTCTTATGAGATTCTCAGCAAGAATAGTTAAAAAAAGACGGATTTTACACCGCCAAATTGCAATTGCAAGTACCCAAGATATGCCGATCGGCCGCCACATTACACCAAGATCTCGTCCTTGTTCTGTCAAGTTCTCGCGGAAAACAAAAACAGTGCAGTCTTTTGTGAGGAAATTGTGTATCAGCCACAAATTATCCGCCCCTACGGAGCTGCCATTTTCTACGCTTCACTGTTTTTTTTTTGGCGGTGTGGTATCTATATTTTTTAAACGTTCTTGAATAGAAAACAGAAACCGACCAATAATATTTTTACCCGACTTTAGGGTATTGTGGTTAACAGCCTGTGTATGTGTGTTCCTTTGTGGCACTATATAGACCAAACGCGTGGACCGATTTTAATGATTCTTACGTCAATCGATCTTTTTTAATCTTGCGAGTGTTACTAAAGACATGCCAATAATCAAAATTCAATATGGCGACCATCAGACGCCATCAGTGAAAAAGAAAAAATAACGGCGAACTATGTTAAGTGGGGTATCATTGAATAGGTATTAATCATCTTCAGGTTTCTCATATCATTTTTCATTTCGAATGACCATTTAGGATCTATAACGATTTAAAGTTCGCAGGTGTTTTTTTTTCGTTGTGCGTAATTTTTCTGTTACACGTATAAATACACAGGGCCGCAATGAAAGCGTCTCGGTAACAGAAACCTCAATAACTTCCAAAATATTGGAACTAGCTTTATGAAATAAACACTGTATTATAGATAATTTTATAGCGCTGAAATAAAACTCATAAAAGTACAAGATTATGAATTTATTTTGAAATAGCCAAGCCCGTGGATACGCACGCGTTTTCATTTGTCTAGGTTAAAAGTACTAATGTGCCTAAGATACCAATATTTGATTAAAATTCCTTCAGCCGTCAAAAAGGTTTTCATCGATTGCTCGGTTTCTACTCATCGGATTGAGATACCAAGTACACCAGTTTTTAAGTCTAACCCTAATCTATCCAACAGTGAAAACCGCATCGCAATCGTTCCAGATGTTTTTACGTGATGCGCGAATATACTATCAAATAGTAAAATTTACAAAAAAGTTATATTCTTATTTAGTAGCTTAATTTAAGTCCCCTATACGTTTTTTTTTATTTATCCTCTTTGTAATGACTTTTTCGTACATTATGTACGAAAACGATTTTTATTAAACTGTTACGGCTGTTCGGTCGCCGTTGGCGACCAAACATCTGGTTTTTTATAAACTTAAAACTGAAATATCTCATAAACTAAGCGTCGCCTGCGGGGGGAGGGGTACCAGGGAGTAGCCCTCCCCTCCCCCCCGCATCCCACACCCCCTCCACTCCTGCCCCTCGACTATAATATTTCCCGAAATCTTTATTTTTTATTGATGGTTTTTAATACAATCACCAATAAGAATTAAAAAGGTTTTTACTTCTTCCTATATTTTGTAATGAAATAAATTTATATTTATTTTTTATTACAAAAGGATGGGTCAAATATTTTAGAAGTAATCGCATTTTTTTTAACCGACCCGCTTTCTTTTATATTATTATTTGTTTTTATTTTTTATATTATTATTATTATTTTTGGTATTATTATTCGTAGGTAGAAAACAAATATCGCGTCAATAATGTTTTCGAGCTGGAGATACGGATTTTCCTCGCCTACATTACTCTGAAACGAGCTAAATTGGCTAACAGTAAAACATCTCCGATGTTCCGTGCAAAGCCTTGTGTAATGGTATCGTGTGGGCGCCGCATCATACCAGCGCATCATTTCGCAGAAACCTCGGAACCGTTGATTTAATATTAAAAGGGACCGAAACCTCGCCTTTCATCTTTAGCCTCTACTCGGATATGCTCAAATTGGATCCAAATCTCTATAAATTATTACCATATTTCCGGACCCGCGTCGGTTTCGGAATAATATGTTTTGAAGTAATTTGAAGATTCAGTTCTGAGCGTTTGATCACCCATGAAATTAATTTGATTTTAGAAATGTAGATTTTCACAAAGAAGGATGGCAGAATTCGTCTGCCTCCAGAAATGACACGCCATTCATGTTGCCTGTATATGTGGAAATTCATGTTATGTTTTTGTGATTTTCTTAAAATATTAAGCTTAATTTATAAAGCTGGGAGTTAAAAGTAACTTTGATGCATTAAATTGTTACAGATATTACTTGTGTATTATCCGAACCACAGACAGACGAACGCAGTGATACACACCCTAAACTTATAACACCCGTCTCTTTGTTCGGGGGTTAAAAATATGTGAGAATGGTTGCTAACTAAATTTAAATCGTTATAGATCCTAAATGGTAGTTCGAAATGAACAAGCACAAATTAAAAAAAAATATATAACCCGACTTCCCACCCAACATTACAGCTAAGAAGCATCTCGATCACATTTGAAAAACCGCATCAAAATCGGTCCATTCGTTTGGAAGCTACGATTCCCCCCCCCCTTTTCTCACCTCCCCTCACACCCACACACACACCCTCTCTCTCACACACACACACACACACACCCACCCACCCTCACACACACACCCTCACACACACACCCTCACACTCACACACACACAAACACATAGTGATACACACCCTAAAATTATAACACCCGTCTCTTTGTTCGGGGGTTAAAAATTATAAGAGAAATCTGACATGATTTTCATATATGTACCTATTCAACACACAAATACCCCACTTAAGAGCGGCCAACCCGTCATACTTTTTATACAAACGCCCGTAAGTGATTATGGCGTTCTAACCCATCTTTCTTTGAAATTTTTGAACTAACAGGTATCTTGTACACTGTGTCTAGGTTTCTACAAAAGCAAAAAATATAAATTAGGAGAAACAAAGTCAGTATAAGCCTCCAAAATCTGATTTTCCCACGAATTTTACCTGAACTTTGACCGTTCATAATGTACTCATAAATTGTAAAAGTAAAGAAAACATCTGTGTAAAAACCTTGCACATGTAATGGAGATTTTAAATGAAAAACATTTATTTCACAAACTTATAAGGATTACTCAAAAAACGCGTATTTCCTGGAACAAGTTTTATGAAATTTCCGCACACTATTTTTCGTTCAATGTTGTTATTATTGTTATAATGCGGAAGTTTGCGAATGCCAACCGAACGTTCAGACGCTATCTCTCCTTTTTTCGCGTTGTCTCTTTTTCAAACATTGCGCTGGATGAAACAACATTCTTTTCAACCATGCTCGTTGACGATAGACGGACCGGGAAGGGCCCTCTTAATATAGTTCGTCTACTTCCTATTTTTCTTTCACCATTTGGCGTCTAGTTGTTGCCATATTGAATTTTGATTACTTACATGTCTTTAGTAGCACTCGCAAGAATCATCAAAATCGGTCCACGCGTTTGGTCTTTATAGTGCCACAAAGGAACAAACATACATATTCCGCAGTTAAATTTAAATTAAAAATAATAGGATTGTTCCAAAATTGATATAACATTCTACGTATATTTTCTCTTAACAATTGTTAATTATGCTACCACATGATTATTACGGATAAGTACGGAGCGAGGAGAGAGCATTGTTTCGGTCGGTCAGTCACTAACTACACACGTTCATGCATTAGATGTTTTCCTTTCGTAACAATGGCGACAGATATAACAATCGACGTTACAACTTGACTTTAGCACATAATTAGATAGATAGATAGATTAACTCTTTATTGACACCAAGAAAATAAAACGATACAGACATAGGAAAACTCTTAGAATATAGGTACAGTTGGCGGTCATATCGCTAAAAGCGATCTCTTCCAGACAACCTTTGGATGGACAGAAATTATTGATTAACTAGGACGGTGGTGTAGCAATATATAAATATATAGGTGAAATTAAGATTTAGACTATAAATAGGCATAAAAAACTAAATAATTTACAATACTTACATACCTACTATAAATTAATACAATAACAATACATATTATTATATAGACATATATAATACTTATAATAGTAATATTTATTTACATATATTAGATATATATATATTATAAGATATATAATTGTGGCAGGCTAGACTATTATATTTAACTAGCAGTGCCCGCGGCTTTGCCCGCGTGCTCATTTCATTTAAAAGTAGCCCATACGTGTTATTCCAGCACCAAAAGTACCTATAAAGTACAATTTACTAATTTTTTTTACAAAATTATCGTTTGCTCGTCATATAATCATCGGATTAAGATACCAAGTACCCCAGTTTGTAAGTCAAACCCTAAGCTATGCAACAGTGAACCTCATCGCAATCGGTCCAGTAGTTTTTACGTGATGCGCGAACAGACAGACATAGCCTAGTTTAAGTACCCTAGACCATTATTTTATTAAATTATCTGCTTTGGACAGTTTTTTTTGGTACTTACGGTTTTATTATAAGTAGGTATAGATTACAGCTGATCACACAGTTTTGAAGTGGATAACATCTGTCGTGGCACTCACGACAGATGGTCACGTCACGTCGGTGGTGGTCACGTCTCCTTTTATGAAAAGCTTTCAAAGGGGAAACAAAATCATGATCGATACCACAGTAATAAGGAAAACAAAGAGGTATTTTTTTATTTGTCCGTGTCATTTGTTGTTGAAATTAAACGTCATCAAAATAAGTCCTAAACCCCAAAATGTTAATTTGACATAATTAATGAGTCAGTCTGTTGAAGAAAAACGGTCACCGAAATTTGAGTTGTTGATGTTGATGTTTGCGTTTTGAACAAGTATCATCTGTTAAGTAGGTATTATAGGGTAGATCCCCTCAAAATGTTAGTTACTGCTCTCACAATTATTGATCACTGTCCATAAGTGTATCTGTAACTCCTATATTAATATATAGTTTTCATAATTTATGTCGGAATAATTGAAAACAATCCAGTCTTTGGGATATATATAGAATTGAGGGGCAGGAATTGAGAGGGGGTTGCCCCCTGGTACCCCTCACCCCAAGAGAAGAGACGTATAGTTTATGAGATATTTCAGTTTAAATTTATTAAAAATTAATAGTTTGAAGTAACAGTTTATTAGAAATCAGTAAATTAACTTTGGCGCTCGCCAATTTAATTTACTTCGCTAGCTCGGCTCGCGCGTTGAAAAAGGGATCATTTTCTTTCATCTTGTAACCTAACCTACCCTAGTCTTTGGAGCCATACATAACAAGTTCAATTTACTTTCTGGCGAAACCAGCGGAAAAAAAACATGCTTTGCGACCAAACAGAGTATTTTTAATAAACTTAAAATTGAAATATCTCATAAAATAAGCGTCTCTGCGGGGGGAGAGAGGTACCAGGGAGCAGCCCCTCTCCTACCCCACTCGCCCCTCCAACTCCTGCCCTTAGATTCTAATAGCCAACCCCAGTCTCTTACAAAATATATAAAAAAACAGGAATTACGGACAGTGATAAATAGCAATAACATCATTGCAGAGAAGAAATGACGCCACGTTTTTAGGAGATTTTATGTAAATATGGGCTCAAAACAAAACATGTCCAAGTAATCTATGAAATGAAATCAATTCCCAGTTTTTAGACAATTAGGCGGCAATGTTTGCAAAAGGCGTTCAGTGGTATCAAATCACATTATTAACAATAAAAACATCCAAGTACATAGGTAGGTGTCTATTATTATTCATCTCTTGCGCTTCGTCCCAAACCGCAAGCTGATGGAATTTTTAGTAACCTATTTGTTATGCTCGCCCGTTACTAAGGTGCTTATGAACTCCGAAACACGATTTCAACTTGCAAACCTTTGCAAGCTTACGAATTCCACGTAGCACAGAATTGTCAAAGGCTGCAATTAAGCTTAAGAGCCTTTTCAGAAGGAAACTTAAAAACTTCGCTTTAGAGGGACAATAAACTTCGCTCTTTCAGCTAAGATCAGCGTATGACTTATGCGTCTCTCTTCCTCCCACGGTTTTTGTTTTGTCGTCTCTCTCGCTACTCGAGGAGTCTGCCGACCCCGATTGTTCCACCTAAAGAGATGTCAACACCCGGTAAATTACTAATTAGACACGAAGCTTCGCCTCGCTAAATGCCTTTGACCGGGTTCCTAAAAGCTGAGCGTTGCTAAGCTCGACGGGGACCATTACTCTCAATTTACTCCCGCAAGGAAATTGCTGGTTTATTTCTTTGGTATTTATTTGTACTTAGATTCGCGTAGGCTGAACAATTGTGTCGGCGACGGTTATCGACAAGCTTTGCTCTGAATTTGAAATCAAGGGCGCTCATTTCCACGTTCATGGAAAGGTTTCCTGATACAAAAGAAAAATAAGAATTATTGTGAAGGTAATTTCAGTCTTTGTCGCGGAGTAAAGTTGGGAGTTTATAACAAAGGACACAGCTTGATAACGCAGGACAGATAAAACAAAGTGGAACCGATCTACTAGAATCAGTGGATATTAACAAAATGCGTATAATAAAAACGCGTAGGTACACAAAATTTTGTGTCTGTGCTGTTGACTGTTAAGAGTTCCTTTATCTGGAGCTAATTCTGGATGACGATTCAGGTCATGCTTAACATAAAATGCATTGTGATCGGAACTGAACCAACATACAAAAATTAAGCTTGCAAGATTTGAACTAAACAAACAAACATTGCAAGTTAAATATAAGTTTGTAAAAAAGCAAAAACAAGGCGTGTCCGTGCATTGCTCGGTTAACCGGGTAACGAAACGACTTTAAAAAAACGAATTAATTAATGTTACCGTTTGTTATTACGAAATTAGCGTGAATATTGATATTCCTAGAGATTTCGAGCGTTAAGTAATATTTCACGCATACCACGCTATTATTGCGTCGGTGTTAGATATCGTATCGCATATCCAGGCAGGATTGCGTGACCTGGATTCAGTAATTTAATTTAGAATATAGGTTACCTAGACTTTGACTACGCGGCGACCGTTAGCGCGAGCTTATCATGTTGATTGGAAATGGTACCTAGCACATCGTTGTAAAATGTTAAGGAAATGGTGAGCATTCCTTTTATTCCTTTCGGTCGCTCGCCTGATGGTAAGAGTCACGCCTTTCCATAACAGTTGCAGTGGCTCCCAGAACTTTGGTTGCAAAATCTTGCGCGACACTGCACTGCGCTCGTCACCCTGAGGCATTGGTTGTTAAAGCGAAATTGGCTCCAAATTTGATGATTCGTCCTCACGAATATTTAAAACTAGACCTTTGAAAACGGTTAATTTACTTTATTTTATAAATGTTCACAAAATACTTTATCCGGATGTGGAACCCGAAACACGATTAAATAAATTTAGCCCGATGAAAAAAAAAACCTAAAAAATCACCCCTTTTGACGTTCCCATCGATGAAATGAATTAAATTCATTCCATCACACATTTTTTCGTCACAAGTAACAGGCGGCGATGACGTAATCGTAAATATGGTGCAATAGTGGCAAGACCTTGCGGAATCATAGTGATTCATTCTGGCTCAAACTGGTTCGCGGCGATGCAGTAGTGCAGTCGCACTAGCTCAGGCGCGTGGCCTATATAAGGGAATTTGTCACCATTGCTTAGGCCCCCCCTCCGTAGGCGCCCCCGCAATTTTCTGAGCGATCCAGACGATGACATCTCTACTGCACTGCAGGCAGCGATGGAATTGTCTAGCGACCCCTCAAACAATACACGTAGAAACAGACACCGACCCCGCCGGCGGGGTTTATGAACCCATACTTAGTCATTATTATTATTCTTCTTTGAGTTTCTTGCCGTTTCTTCTCAAAGATGTATTCCGAAATGGCGGTCAGTTATTAAATCACTTATGAGGCTCCTAGCCATAGGGCAGGCCCCCCTGGAGGCCAACAGCAAGTAGTCCTTCCTAAAAAAAAAAAAAAAATTGCTTGGGCACTCTCAGTCCAGCATTCGACGAGTCAACATCACCCGAAGATGCCTCGTGCAGAGGCGAAACACGTGTCGTATTGATGTCAGACGTTTGGTATTTGGATCGAGGTATATGTTTTTTATTGTGTTTTTATATTATATGTATATGAATATATAAGTGTTTCGATACTTGTATTTGGGTAGGGTTTGTTTAGCTTGGGGGTTTTTTATTGTGTATATATATTTATATATATTATTTGTATATAAGTGTTTTTTCTGGCCTCCAGGCCTTAGCTTTCATTTCATTTATATTTTTCATTAGTTCAATTTTGGGTAGGGTTTTGTTTAGCGTGGGGTTTTACTTGTGTTAATTTTACCATTTATCATTTGTCTGACTTACAGTTTTGGCGGAAGTAAGCTACATATTTTTATTTTGTTCATTTTAAATTCATTCAGTATATACAAAGGATAAAAAAATGTGTGTAATCTCAATAAACATTCAGATGCTTCTGTGAAACCAGTTTATTGAAAAATCGTAACATTATTAAAAAAAGTTTAATTACTTTGAAAATATTAACTAAAATCGGCTTCTGAGATGCATCACCTGTCTAACCTGTCTTGTTTAATCTGCACCTTGAAGAGTAGGACAAAAAATTTGGCTCCCATAGCGCTTTAAGTCACATTAAGCTCAAATTATAATTTTAAATAAATTTAAAATTATAATTTGAGCTTGTTACTAATATAAAGAGTATCAGTTTAGGCTTGTAATATCAGGAATTTTTGCAATATGAGGAGTTGGGAACAACAAGAAGTTGTGCAGCCATGGAGCTCTCATCGAGATTACGTTGTTTCACTACTCACGCTGCCGATGAAGGCATTGGCAGCGTCAGATCACATCATCATATGACGAGTAAGTCTTAAGTGTGCATCAGACTAGCATGAAAAGCCTCAGTCAAACGCCATTGAACCATGATGTATTCAATGCATAGTGAAATGCCTTGGCCGATAAGATTATACTCGTAAGATGCCGCCTCCAATGACATAAACTTCTGGGACCTTGTGGTTCGCATTAAATTATTGTATCTCCGCTTGCAGGGCGACGTTCTGGAGTGTCCACTGTGCCTGTCGGTGTTCGCGGCGACGACGATGGTGCGGCTGGCGTGGTGCGCGCACCGCTGCTGCGAGCCATGCTTGCGGCAGTACCTCGCCATCGAGATCTTTGAGGCGCGAGTGCCTGTCAATTGCCCCGTTTGCCACGAGAGCATGCACCCCACAGGTAACCGACATATGTCCAGTATCATCCAAATCACAATAGATATAATGATGGCACTGCGTTCCTTATGGGAAGGACTGATTTCAAGCGAACGTCTTGCGCTTCTTGTCACTCAGAATTGAAAGCGGGTCAGTCCCGAAATCAGCGAAAAGACGAATGGCAAAACGTCGAGAACGACGTAATGAAATAACTTTATGCGAACTGAATTTTCAGAAAAGGCTTGGTATCCTTGGAAATATTGAAAGCTAAAAAACACGACTGCCCTGGCAAAAAAGAGCTTTTCCAATAAATTATATACTGTTAAAATGTGATATATTGTTAAATTCGAAGAAAAATATTACTTTTCGAATTTGAAAATGGAGCCATACTGCCGCCATATTAAATGTTTTCAAAAAATGTATTGCCTCTGTTACTCGGGGGGATGTAAAGATTCTAACGATACCCCACCCCACCCGTCTAAATCTGTTCAGGCATTTAAAAGTTATGGTGGAATAAAGAAACTCACATACATACAAACATACATGAATGCTATAAACAATACACTCGTTTTTTTAGGCAGTCTTGTAAAAACATGAACTATCACAGTCATGAAAATAACTAGTTGCATCGCTGTTCTCGTTATTTTCAGCGAACGCAACATTTTTTTGAATATATATTTAGCTAGCCTAATTAAACTAAACAAATAACTGAACACTTTTTTAATTGAGTTTTATATATTTGAGATATGGATAGAAAAGCACAAAGTTTATCTAAAATCGCTTCCCGAGCTGCTTCACCTCTCCCGCTCTCACTGCACCTGGACGAGCAGGACAAACATGCAAGAGCGTACCCCGCCTTATTAAAAACCTTGTTCCAAAAAACTGACAAGTAACTCATCAATATAAAAGAAAAAAAACCGACTGTACTGCCAAAAAAAAAGAACTTTTCAAAAAATATATACAGCCTATTTCACTCGCGATGATGTAACGATACTCCATACATCCAAATCTGTTCAGGCATTTAAAAGATATGTGGTATAAAGAAACTCACATACTATTATGACCATTTTGGCTATATTTCTGTCAATGATATCTGCCAGGCCTTCAGTTTTCTTCCCACGCTAATTACTGCAAACTCGTTGCTCTTATCAGCTCACTTTGCTAACCTCGCCACTTGCTTCAAGTACGAGGACGAGAGAAGTCGATTGATTGGAAGAACATTAAGACCAGGCTCCACTTTTAAGATTATTTTTTTCCATAAATATGCAAACCTGATAAATGTGAAAACATATTAACATATATGCTTTTGAGATCTTTATCTCTCCGTGATAAAGACAAAAACGTGATTAACAGAATTTCATTCGATACATTTTCTTATCAAAAATTACGTTAATTTCAGTAATATTTTAATTTTTCTACTCAACGGCTTACCGTTTGTAATCATAATAAAAAAAAAACTCTAAAATAAATCTCACAGCAAGAAAATATAGTTTATTATCCACTGTCAAGACAAAATTTACCTAACTAAATTATTGGCCTGCCAATAAAATAAATAACTTTTGAGACTTACGTCATTTAGTTCCGAGCTAAATTGTGTGTTCAAACTGCGCTCGCGATATTCAACCTTGTTACGCAGGCACTTCAGTGGTTATTGCGGGTAGCGAGTGGCAGAGTGTAGAGGAGAGTGGGGAGTGGAAAAATGTATAAATGGAGGCTAGCCTTAGGGACAAACACTTCAATGCTCAAGATATACTCCAAATTCCACTCTAGCGCATTTGTTTTGAAACGGATTGAAACGTGATTAACATTCGAATATCGATGCAATCTGCCTTGTAAGTGAACGTAGACTAATAAATCAACTTGATTTAGAAACAAATACGTATTGCATCCATACGTGACCTCTCAGGCGTTGCAAACAGTTAAAAGTAAAGATGGCATTATCAGTATATAGATTGTTTCAATGCACAATCGAATAACGCTGCAGAACCGGATCCAACAGGGTTTTCTGATTCATATTGCAGCCGAGGTATGCGGTTTTGACCCACATTCGACTCTTGAAAATAGCTTCTGATGTCTACACTAATATTATAAACAGGAAAGATTTGATTGTTTGTTTGTAATGGATAAACTCAAAAAATACTGAACCGATTTTAAAATTCTTTCACCCATAGAATGCTACATTATCAGCGAGTAACAGGCTATAGTTTTCTCAAAAAAAATAGTTTCCTCAAAAAATTACAATAATGTAACCCAATGTTTACTATATAAGTTATTTGCCTGTAAAAACGGAACGAAATGACATGTTGCCGTGGAAAGTCTGTCAAAAAGCACCACGACGTAAGTAAGCGTAATTCAACCTCCTTGGCCTAGCGTTGCTGCAAAAGATTTTGAATTACGCTTACTGGCGGTTTTTTTTTTGATGCCGCTACCCGTGCTAAGCCGGCGCGAGTCACTAGTGGTTTATAATAATCTTTGCTCTTATGTCGCAGCATTGAGCCGATCCGATTTGTTATGCATTCCAATTATATTTACGGCGCGCATTATACGGCGATGTTTCTGTTTGACTTCGCCAATATTAGTCCACCTGTTGCTCTCCAAATGATCTTCATATTAAAAGCTACATTACGCCAGAGCATTTTGAAGCCGTTTTTGTAAAGCTTTCACAATCGTGATGGGTTGATGTAAATCTTGACCAAATTTAATAGAAGCATTATATTACCTCTGTCCAAACGTGTTACGTTTTTAGATCTATTGTTGTCGAGTTACATAATGTATAATAGTATCATAAAAGGAAGGACGTCCCATAAATACATTATGACCCGGGTTGCCAGATCAAATTTACAAAATTACCGAACATTGCCTGGCGTACAGATTTGTTGATTAAGGTTTTAGTACTATTATTTATTCTGTATCTGAAGGTGAACTCAATAAAAACACATGTACACAACACATTAACATTTATATTTATTATGGCTAATTAGAGGTTTAATTTTATTTTGTTACATTGTATTTTTATGTGAATGAAGCATAATGCAAATTTTTAACCATTATTATTATTGTTACTTTTTCGATATTTTGTTAGTGTTAGAAGTTCCTTCTCCCTTTTAAAAACGTTTTCCACGAGAACGAATTTGTGGATGAATAACCTAAACCTTGTGGCACGAAACACTAAACACAATAAAGTCGTGGACAAAATACAACTGTGTTCAACTGACTGACTGAATGTTTGAAAAAAATATTGGAATCCACCATTTTATGACGGCTTACAATGATACTGAATATACATAATATTAGTATTATTATAATTTATTACTTCGTGAGAATTGCCCTGCTGTTGACCGATTGATCCGAAATTTGGTAAACACCTTTAGTTCTTATGAGAATACAATGATATAAATTCAATATTATTGTAAGAAAAAAAAAATACAATTACTAAATTTGACCCAGAAAACCAACAGGGCAAGCTAAATAAAACCGTTTAAAAATACCGAACCACTCATAACCGAACACGGGGCTGAAATACCGAACAGTTCGGTAAAAAACCGAGCACCTGGCAATCCTGATAATGTCGCGTTATGATGGTACATGAGACATGGCTAGCGCAGGTGACCCCGTCCTTGCGCGTGCCGAGGTGACGTGAAAGTAGCGGTAATTTCTTTCCCATTGCCAATGACATTGACTGTGGCATCGATCTCGTAAGTGGGACGTTACAGTTATGTCTCAAGGCCTTAAAGATTAGCTGATGACTATCGGTAATGCGGGATATCTGTTCAGTGAGGACGGTTTTATTTCACTTTGAAGTTCGAGCGGTATTAATCTGTGTGTGTATTTTGGCACTCTCACCATTTTTAGAGGTTTGAAGGAAATTTGTATACAATAGTTTAGCTTTTTAGTCTTCGCTGATATTATAAAACGCACGCTTCAAGGCTAAGGTTTGTCGCTGAATCGAAAACCGTTTGGACAGAGTCCTATATTTATGTTAATATGGCAAAGGCACAAAATAAAAAAATAAAAAACGAGTTCGTCGCTTCATCTAGCCGGAGGGCGTCCTACACTACGTTTGCCGATTCGCGGTATCCATTCTAGAACTCGTCTACCCGCCCATTCTACCCAACAAATGTGACCAGCTCATTGCCACTTCAGCTTGCTTATTCTCTGAGCTGTGTCAGTTACGTTAGTTCTCTGCCGAATCATCTCATTTCGGATTCAATCTCTCAGAGAAACTCTAGTATAGCTCGTTCCATAGCTCGCTGAGCGACGTTAAGCCTGTGGACCGTCTCACCGTGAGTGTCCACGTTTCGGCTCCGTATGTCATTACGAGTAGGACGCACCGGTGAAGGCTTTTGTCTTCAGGCATTGTGGAATGGGCGACGAGAAGACTTGACTTCAGCCCAGCTGAATCCTCCTACTGGCTTCCTTCTCAAAATTGTTCCTACCCAGTACTCACCCTAAACTTATAACACCCGTCTCTTTGTTCGGGGGTTAAAAACTGACGTCGGTCACAAACCAAATGCATATTGTCTACTAATATTTACCTTGTATATAAAATAGATATGCCAATAAAATTATGTAAACCAGAAAAACCCAGCGCATTGCACATTGTTATCAGCTAAAAGCTTGACTTATCAAATTCCAATCCATAATACCCAGTGTATTACTCGATACATATACAGTAACGCTAAGCTGGAAAAGCTTGGTAATCACAACAACGGGTGTCGTTTTCATTGTGAGAAATGATGTTGCAAAGTTGCAATTTTGCTGGTTTGTTTGTTGGTTGCGTTTGCGCAGATGTTTGGAAATCCCATCGTCATGATAAACATATTTTTAACCCTCGAACTCGAAAAGAGAGGAGTGTTATAAGTTTAGGTTGTGTATGGAAGTATCCGTGTGTCTGTCTGTGGCATCGTTGCTTCCAAACGAATGAACCTATTTTGATTCAAAATATTGTATGAAATGGAAAGGCTGTTGGAACGTTTGATCACATTATTGTACACAGTTTTTTACAATAAAATATTTCTATTTTTTGAAAGCTGATGTGATCGAGATGGTTCTTATCTATAATAGAGGGGGGAGGATAGTAGCTCCCAAACTAATGGACCTAATTTGATGCGTTTTTTTTTGTTTAATTGTTGATATGATCGAGATGGTTCTCAGCTATAATGGAGATGTGGGTGGAGGGGGGCATCGTAGCTTTCAATCGAATGAACCGATTTTGATGCGGTTTTTTTGTTGGTTTATAGTCCATATGATCGGGTTGGTTAACAGCTGTAATGGAAATGTACCGAATGGACCGATTTTGATGCGGTATGACAAACCGTTTGAAATCTAATGTGATCGAGATGCTTCTTAGCTATTATGGGGTAGGGGGTTATATAAATGTTTAATTTGTGCTTGTTACGTAAGATGTACTTGCTTGCCCTTAGAATATATTGAGGTTTACGACATCACGATATAGACCGTCGGCACCAAACCAATAAAATCATTTTAATGTCATGTTTATCGGATGAGATAATCAAAATTGAAAACCATTAGAAACCTTCAAACGATACAGTCCACTATGCTCGATCTGAGAAACGCGATCACCATGTTCATAACCACCATGTTCATACCACGCGTTCATAATATTCCAAAAGATTCACAAATTGGTAAATAATTTTGAGATGTATATTTTTTATCCCGGAAAATGGTAAGTTTCCATCACGGGAAAACTGGAAAAAGTTGATTACTTTGCCATGGAAACGAAATAATAACAATTCTGTCAAAAAACAAGAGCATTGGTGCTATACTTTTGCGTTGGTTTTTAATATTCTTGAAGAACAGAGGATGCTTTTTTTCGCGATAAACTGTGGTCCGCTCGGACGAAGTCGCGGGCTAAAGCTAGTTAAAGATGATTCGTCTATGTCTAAATATTGAACAAGTCGCACAAAATCGTACCACAATGCTACCATATCAGTAAGAAACAAAGCGGAGAAATCCTAAGATCGCCATGCTTGCTTGTTTGACGTATGAGGTAGTGCTGGCCTCTGGTATCAGTTTGGCAGGCCATCCGAGCGCCTCTGACATGGCTTAAAGCTCAATCAATAAAAGCTGGGACCGACAGCTTAAAGTGCCCTCCGAAGCACGGAGCGAGGATATCCGCACATTGAAGTCATTGACGACCGGTTGGTCTAGTGGTTAATGACCCTAACTACGAAATCAAACGGTTGCGGGTTTGAATCCCGCAAAGTGCAATCTGTTGTGTGATGAGCAATAATGTTTGTTTCCGAGTCATGGATGTAATATTTGTATCTATGTATGTTTATCCATGTTTATCCATTATCTAGTGCCCATAGTTCAGGGTATCATAGTTTGGGGCTAGGTAATTGGTGTGGAATTGTACCGAATATATGTATATTTATTTATTTTACTAGCTGAGTCCGGGGCTTTGCCCGCGTGGTCAAAATTCATGCGTTTCTGGCATGGAACCCAATATTGTTTTGTTACTCCTTATAACACCAGCTATCTGCCAGTGAAAGTCCCGTCAAAATCGCGTTTCTGAGATTAGCCGCAACAAACAGACAGAAACACAACAAAAACAACATTTTTGTTACAAGTACCGTATACTAAGCATTACTCTCTAAACGTTTAGTAAAAAGCTGTTTTTTTTTACATTTCTTACAGACACTTCAATTTTAAGTATTTTTATGGATTTATTGGTGCCGAGCACCGAATCCTGGATTCTGGCATGCACTAAATTACCGCTCAGCTAAGATCGCTATAACATTAATAACCCCATTTCACCATTTTATTATCCTCATAATAAACAGCTGTTCCGAGAAGCAAAATTCCGCCCTTCCTTTCATTTTGGCACTTCTCTCTTTTATAGCCCGAGGCGTTATCCTGCTTTCATTTTCCCCATCGTCTGCAGCGCGGCGGGAATTACCCGAGGGATTCATTGTTCAGTTATTTACCGTGGTCAATGTCTAACTTTAGACGAGACCACGCCCACGGTTAGTCAGGCGCGGTTAGTTTGATTTTTGTGCTATGGTGACATAGAAGGAAAAATACTTTTTCTAGCATAATTCCTGCATTTTTACCCGATTACGGCCACAGAATAAATAATAGCTACAGCGTATAAAAAAGGTAGGTTTTGATTTTAACCGGTATGTATGCATGTTCATCTGTTTATTCATAAGTTCTGAACTACTCATCATAATTTGACAAATGAGGTATCGTTGGAAGCGTCTTCATTGTCCGCTGGTTATAGGCTATGTGACGTCACATTAAATTGGCTCTCTATAGGACATAAAGACATGAACAAATATTTTTTTTCTATGGTGCCTTGTTGGTATCAAACGAAATGGCTTAATTAGCAAATTTAAAATATATATTGTTAGCTGTTGTTCGCGGCTTTGCTTGCATGCACCCGATAAATGGGAATAATTTCTAAAAAAATATTTAAATGAAATATAAGTTCGAAAACTAAAACCCAACTAATGTCCTAATGGACTAAAAGACACAACAAGAATTTTAAAACGTATTAGAAATATGAAACTGTAGAGACTTTCCTTAGTTTATTACTAGTAGATTTATAAAGCACTCTTACGGCTCTACAGTTTCAAATTTATAAAACGTTAAAATTTTTGTTTGTGTCTTTTTAGTCCACTGAGACCGTAGTCGGGTTTTAGTTTTTGAATAATATTTGAAGTATATGACGAACAGTCTACTCCCTGGCATCGAGTCTGTAAGCCCTACTGGCGGGTCTAGCTATGGAACCGCGATAACGCAAGTAGATTGCATGTAAAACGCAGATTTTGTCATTTCTCGTAGTCTGCTCGCTATTTAGGCTCGATCGCGTGTCAATAGCTGCTTTCGATAGATTTTGACTAGAAAACCACAATAATGATATTTTGTCGCTGATCTTGATTGATCATCATCATCATCAGACTATATTTGTCCTCTACTGACCGTAGACCTCTACTAATGCACGCTACTGCGGACCTATAATCCATTTTCTTCCGGCCGCTTTTCGCAGGTCAGCACGCCACCTGGACATAGTCGTCCTACACTGCGTTTACCTAGACGTGGTCTCCACTCGAGAACTCTTCTACCCCAACGGTTATCGGTTCTTCGGGAAATGCGGCCAGCCCACAGCCACTTAAGCTTGATTATCCTTAAAGCTATGTCGGTCACCTTGGTTCTCAGTCTGATATTTTCAACTTGATTGGTAGCTAGTATCAATTTTATTTCAGTGGCAACACCCAAGAGATTTTCGGAAGCCGGAGCACATTCGTGCTACTGCATTGCTTTTGCTACAAGAACTACATCATACTGTGGACTGAAGTTAGGTAGTAAAAATGTTCCCATGTTTTTATTTGTTTGCATGACTTGACGGTGGAGCTATTACAATTGCAACGATATCTTTGCGTTTTATTGTTTTTTAGCTATATAGGTATTGAAGATAACCCCTTATTTTCGCGTGTATCATGTCATTGTTACCGGAACTCGTAAACTCAAGTGGTGCCATTAAGGTTCTCCAAATCACAACAGTGTTTTATGTGTAGGGAAATCAGTTTAGATAAAAATTGTGTTGTTGAATCTAATGTCATTACGGTTTTTACTTGCTATCGTGCGTCTTACAACCTTGTTCTGGTTGGAGCAAATATAATTAGTGTGTCCTATCTTCTCGCAAGGATTCTTGATCTTCGAACGCATTGACACTTGCACTAGGAATTGCAGCAAATAAATACTTGTAGCAAATAAACACTTTGCTTCATAATCGATTAGCTTGAAAACCCAATGTGAGCGCGGTGACAAGTTGGATTACGTTTATAGCAATAGATTGAATCTATTGCTATAAACTTAATAACAAATAATTCTTTGAACTTAAGAGCCATTTCACAAAATTACGTTGCACAAATTTAGGTAAATACCGGCGCTCGCCAGCAAGAGTGAGAGCGCACGACTCCGCGACGACGGGGATAGCGCGACTAGGAATAACATGGTTTGATACTTGCACTCCTTGCGTACGGAAATTTTGTAATTTTCGAAAAGGTCTTAATTAATTGATTTCTTTTCAATTACTTCTTATTAACCGTATATCTATACATATAATAAAACTGTTACAGGTTCAATTCTGTACAATGAAGATATTTAGTAATCAGTTTTTTGGATGTTGTTTTATATTTGATACTGAAGCCAAAACAGTTTTTTTTTCATTTTCGTCTGTGTCTGTCTATCTTAATGTATCTTGGCTAGGCATCACGCCGAAACTACCGAATGAATTTAAATGAAACTTGGTATGATTTGAGTTCACTCTGAAACTACGCGTACTGAATGAATTCAAATGAAAATTGGCATGATTTGAGTTCATACTACGAAGTAGGACATAGAATACTTTTAATCTGTAAAAGGAAGATACAAAAAAAAAGGTTACTAAAAATAAGCTACTGGAAAAGATTAAAACATTTTTAAAAATCATGTCTGTCTGTATGTTTGTTCACGCATCACGTTAAAACTACTGGACTGATTGCGATGCGGTTTACTACTGTTGGATAGCTTAGAGTTTGACTTAAAAACTGGTTTACTTATTATATATACACAATCCGACGAGTAGAAGCCGAACAATCGATAAAAACTTTTAGGCGGCGGAAGGAATTTTGTTTAAATGTTGGTATATTGGTATTTTAGGTCTTGAAATAGTAATAGAGTTATTTTAAAATAGAGAAATAGCCACACGTGCGAAGCCGCGGGTACTGCTAGTAAGTCTATATAAATATAGTTTTTTTCTAGTTCAATAAAAGACAAAAATACCTTTCAAAATAACTTTATTCAAAAATATTGACTGGCGTCAAATTATCAAATTATATAAATATTTGCCGTAAAGGCATTGATCTCGTCTTTCTAGGGTCTATGATTTCTGGGATTAGGCAATCATTGTAGAAACGAACCAATTTCGGAAGCATTTTTTCTCGCCAAAATATGTCATCTCTAACGATCCTTACGACTTTCAGTGGAAAATCAGAACCAGTCCACACAGCAAATAAACATACATTTCTTTTGGTAATGTGGAGCTGGCCTTGTACCTGATAGTACCAATCGTGATTTTGGTTCATGTTGACTTGAGTTTGGTTCAATTTGAAACATTTAAGTTTCTTTTCTTGAATGGCAGTATTAGGATCTATTCCGAAAACGGAGCTAGGACATTTTACTTCCACTAAACCTTCATTGCACAGTCCGTCGGGTGTCGCTCCTAAAAAACAGTGTTCCATGTCAATAAAAAGTCCACACTTTTCTATTACTGTATTTTCTTGTTCACTGAGTTGTTGCAAAGCCTTTGGTTCGTTGTCTCTACCGTGTTTTATCGAGGTAATATTATCTAATTTGTATGTATATAGAATTGATTTCACCAGAGGAGCTGAGTTTTGACTTGGACGTCTTTTACAAACCTTTCCAAAGGAAGACGCTGTTAGTATACATCTTCGAAGCTCGAGCCACAAAGCGCTTTCTGCTTGTAGGACAGTAGCTCTCTCAATTTCATGACGATTCGAAGCTTGTTCTTTTAAATTATTTAAAAACAGCGCTTTTCCTCTTTCATAGTCTTCGGCATCCATATCCGGTCGTTCACATTCACTGCCGTAATGACCATCCACGGGATTGAAATTTATTTTTTTACGAGAACTGCTTCCACGGGCCATAACTTCTCGAGCATTTTTAGTACATCTTCTAGCTTCCAGCAGTTTCAGAGATTTTCCCGGAGTAGTGTGACAAATCGATTTATACAATGTATACTGTGGCATTCCTGTATTAAACGATACCACTGCAGCATGACATCGGGTAGTGTAAGAGTCCTTTAGAGAAAAATTTACTCTCTTGCCACCTACCATTTTAGCCACAATGCTGTTGAATTGCTCAGCACGATTATTTGTATAGCAATGTAACAGACTTCGGGTATTGAAAGCAAGCTGAGACGCGTTTTTTCGAAGTTTAAGAATCAGAGTAGGTATAAGTGGGACCAGATTCTGTTCACTTTTTCTTTCCTCTGTACAGTAATAACTGTCACATTCTGAATGGTCCCCAAAAATATGACGGGGACTATTAATTATGTCTTTTTGAAGATTTTCGATTTTATTTGAATTTGATCCGTTGTTCTGTCGTCTGTGCGTCACAGCAGAACGTACAGCGGTTCTTAACCTTTTTAAACGGTCCATATTTAAAAGTTTGCGTTCACTTAGAGGAATGGTGGTATCTTTTTGAAGTTGTAAGTAAAAAAGGAAACGTCATAATTATGCAGCCATACAGAAAGCAACAGAAGCGAGGTAAGAATTAATTTTTAAAAAAAGATTCTCATGTTCACCTGTTTGTATCTATAATATCATCAAAAACGGGTAATATTCAGTTCAGGTATTATGTTATGTTTGGATATCAGAAATTCTAAGTGTGTGAATGTTTTTATGTATGTATTATTGTCCACTTCCTCAAAACTAAAAGTAGGATTACAAAATTATTTTTGTAATGGTTTATCACGAAAGTTTCATAAAAATTGGATCAGTATTTTAAAATAATATATCGATCATAAACTGAGTAAGAGCGTTACGCGGCATGCTAACGCGCATGATTTTTACGTGATTATTTGGATCTTTCAAACTAGCACTTAGATTTTGATGGGATAAAGTGTCGTAAAATTATTATAAATAATTTTTGTTAGTAAATTAATATTTGGTACTTGTTAGTTTATATAGGCGATTTTTTTGTTTTAATATCTAATTTTGCAATATATACATAGTTGTAGTTAAAGATATAAACATAACAGATATTTTATTGTATTTTAGAATGAGAAATAGGATAAATCGTGCTGAAGAAAATACTACCATTAATACTGAGGCTGTTTTGGGTACATGTTCAAAGGAATCCAATTCGATAATGGAAATTGTAAGTTTTATTTATTAATTTAGTTCTGATAACAATACAGTAACATGTATTGAATAATATTATACATCCAAGATGGCCGCCGCAACAAAATGTCGGATTATGATTTCTTTTACAAACCCCTTGATATGGGTATCAAATGAAAGAGCTTGACTAGTAGAATACAGCTGTATCATTCTAAATACAAGATGGCCGCTGCCACGTAATGGCGAATCAGAAATATATATTTTTAAGAACCCCGTCAATATGGGTATCGAATGAAAGGGCTTTACTTGTAGAATACAGTATAATAATATTTCTTTCTTTCATTTAACAGTACAAAGAGTTTCTTGAAGAAGAAACTGAATCTGACATACCAAAGGAAGTTTCTCAACCAATTGTAAATATTTTATTATATTTTTAAAATTTCCATATTTTTTTAAGTATCTACTAAATATTCATAATATTATTATTTTTGTTTTAGGAAGATTACCTAGTAGAAGGCAGGCGAATAATTGATTTCCAATATTTTTGGAGTCAGTTGGTGGCTATAAGTGAGCACAGTGAGAATTTTGGCTGCAAATTAAACTATCTTAAAATAGAAAAAGAAAAAAAAGTAGGTCTTATGTCTAAATTTAATTTGAAGTGTATGTTTTGTGGATCAAGCTTCATATTGAAAACTTCAGACTCCGAGGAACAATCAAGACTTGACGTTAATGCTGGAGCTGTGTCAGGTGCAATAATTACGGGAATTGGTCTGTCGAACTTAAATGAGCTCACTGCATCTATAGATTTACCAACAATGCCATTTCGGTTATATAGTAAAACACATGATGCTATTTCTGATATGTGGAAGACTGCAGCCGAAGAAACAATGTTAAATGCTGCCAAAGAGGAAATTAAAGCGGCAAAATCACGTGGCGATATTAATAATGCAGGTCTTGCAATGATACCGGTCGAAGCGGATGCATGTTGGGGTAAACGCTCCTACAAAAATAATTACTCTGCGCTTTCTGGTGTTGCGGCCATTATAGGAGAGCATAGTGGTAAAGTTTTACACATTGGGGTTCGCAA
The DNA here is from genome assembly GCA_946251855.1 of Alsophila aescularia. Lineage (NCBI taxonomy): Eukaryota > Metazoa > Arthropoda > Insecta > Lepidoptera > Geometridae > Alsophila > Alsophila aescularia. The sequence continues at coordinate 6,110,445 of OX276376.1, read as the reverse complement.
TAAATACTGTGTGATTTGCGCCCGTGCGAGCAAAAAAAGACAGGCCCCAAAAACTCATAAGTGCACTAAAAATCATTCAGGATCGTCTACCAGCATGGAGCAAGCGATATTGGTTGAAGGGTTCAAGAATTTAAAAGAACGGAATCTAATATATAAAACTTTCATTGCAGATGGGGACTCTAGTACCTATAAAAGTATCCTAGAGAGTCGTCCTTATGCTGATGTACCTATACAAAAAATTGAGTGCACAAACCATTTGTTGAGAAATTACAATGGCGCTTTTCCTCTTTCATAGTCTTCGGCATCCATATCCGGTCGTTCACATTCACTGCCGTAATGACCATCCACGGGATTGAAATTTATTTTTTTACGAGAACTGCTTCCACGGGCCATAACTTCTCGAGCATTTTTAGTACATCTTCTAGCTTCCAGCAGTTTCAGAGATTTTCCCGGAGTAGTGTGACAAATCGATTTATACAATGTATACTGTGGCATTCCTGTATTAAACGATACCACTGCAGCATGACATCGGGTAGTGTAAGAGTCCTTTAGAGAAAAATTTACTCTCTTGCCACCTACCATTTTAGCCACAATGCTGTTGAATTGCTCAGCACGATTATTTGTATAGCAATGTAACAGACTTCGGGTATTGAAAGCAAGCTGAGACGCGTTTTTTCGAAGTTTAAGAATCAGAGTAGGTATAAGTGGGACCAGATTCTGTTCACTTTTTCTTTCCTCTGTACAGTAATAACTGTCACATTCTGAATGGTCCCCAAAAATATGACGGGGACTATTAATTATGTCTTTTTGAAGATTTTCGATTTTATTTGAATTTGATCCGTTGTTCTGTCGTCTGTGCGTCACAGCAGAACGTACAGCGGTTCTTAACCTTTTTAAACGGTCCATATTTAAAAGTTTGCGTTCACTTAGAGGAATGGTGGTATCTTTTTGAAGTTGTAAGTTCTTTCCATTGTAATTTCTCAACAAATGGTTTGTGCACTCAATTTTTTGTATAGGTACATCAGCATAAGGACGACTCTCTAGGATACTTTTATAGGTACTAGAGTCCCCATCTGCAATGAAAGTTTTATATATTAGATTCCGTTCTTTTAAATTCTTGAACCCTTCAACCAATATCGCTTGCTCCATGCTGGTAGACGATCCTGAATGATTTTTAGTGCACTTATGAGTTTTTGGGGCCTGTCTTTTTTTGCTCGCACGGGCGCAAATCACACAGTATTTATTGCGAACCCCAATGTGTAAAACTTTACCACTATGCTCTCCTATAATGGCCGCAACACCAGAAAGCGCAGAGTAATTATTTTTGTAGGAGCGTTTACCCCAACATGCATCCGCTTCGACCGGTATCATTGCAAGACCTGCATTATTAATATCGCCACGTGATTTTGCCGCTTTAATTTCCTCTTTGGCAGCATTTAACATTGTTTCTTCGGCTGCAGTCTTCCACATATCAGAAATAGCATCATGTGTTTTACTATATAACCGAAATGGCATTGTTGGTAAATCTATAGATGCAGTGAGCTCATTTAAGTTCGACAGACCAATTCCCGTAATTATTGCACCTGACACAGCTCCAGCATTAACGTCAAGTCTTGATTGTTCCTCGGAGTCTGAAGTTTTCAATATGAAGCTTGATCCACAAAACATACACTTCAAATTAAATTTAGACATAAGACCTACTTTTTTTTCTTTTTCTATTTTAAGATAGTTTAATTTGCAGCCAAAATTCTCACTGTGCTCACTTATAGCCACCAACTGACTCCAAAAATATTGGAAATCAATTATTCGCCTGCCTTCTACTAGGTAATCTTCCTAAAACAAAAATAATAATATTATGAATATTTAGTAGATACTTAAAAAAATATGGAAATTTTAAAAATATAATAAAATATTTACAATTGGTTGAGAAACTTCCTTTGGTATGTCAGATTCAGTTTCTTCGTCAAGAAACTCTTTGTACTGTTAAATGAAAGAAAGAAATATTATTATACTGTATTCTACAAGTAAAGCCCTTTCATTCGATACCCATATTGACGGGGTTCTTAAAAATATATATTTCTGATTCGCCATTACGTGGCAGCGGCCATCTTGTATTTAGAATGATACAGCTGTATTCTACTAGTCAAGCTCTTTCATTTGATACCCATATCAAGGGGTTTGTAAAAGAAATCATAATCCGACATTTTGTTGCGGCGGCCATCTTGGATGTATAATATTATTCAATACATGTTACTGTATTGTTATCAGAACTAAATTAATAAATAAAACTTACAATTTCCATTATCGAATTGGATTCCTTTGAACATGTACCCAAAACAGCCTCAGTATTAATGGTAGTATTTTCTTCAGCACGATTTATCCTATTTCTCATTCTAAAATACAATAAAATATCTGTTATGTTTATATCTTTAACTACAACTATGTATATATTGCAAAATTAGATATTAAAACAAAAAAATCGCCTATATAAACTAACAAGTACCAAATATTAATTTACTAACAAAAATTATTTATAATAATTTTACGACACTTTATCCCATCAAAATCTAAGTGCTAGTTTGAAAGATCCAAATAATCACGTAAAAATCATGCGCGTTAGCATGCCGCGTAACGCTCTTACTCAGTTTATGATCGATATATTATTTTAAAATACTGATCCAATTTTTATGAAACTTTCGTGATAAACCATTACAAAAATAATTTTGTAATCCTACTTTTAGTTTTGAGGAAGTGGACAATAATACATACATAAAAACATTCACACACTTAGAATTTCTGATATCCAAACATAACATAATACCTGAACTGAATATTACCCGTTTTTGATGATATTATAGATACAAACAGGTGAACATGAGAATCTTTTTTTAAAAATAAATTCTTACCTCGCTTCTGTTGCTTTCTGTATGGCTGCATAATTATGACGTTTCCTTTTTTTAACACAGTGATAAATGGCATTTTTTCGTCCCATTGCTAATACTAAAAATACAGAAATATGTTGTTATTGTTATATACAATGCATCAATACTAATATTACTCAACAAAAATAAACACTTAAAAAATACTCACGCGATCAAAACGTTGTGGTCGTACTATGAACTTGCGTTTATGCGTCTCGCGGTCGGAAAATCGGGGCGCAGCAAAACTGACACAGGTCCTACCTCGGTAAGCGCTCGCGCCGTACTGATCGGCGCGCGCCTGTACATCGTAATTTATAGTAAATTTAGAATAATGCTAAATATTTTTTTATGTCTTATCAAAGAGAGGGAATTTCAATAAAAAATAAGAATCAGATTCACTTAAGAACATTATTTATTTTAATATAGTATTTTGTTTGAAATTACGCTTTATTTGAAGCAAAAAAACGTGGCAAACTGCCGGTATAATTCGGGGTAATTAGCGGAATTTCTTCTTTTTTTTTAATGATATTGTGATGAAAAAACTATATTCTAATACATTATCTACCTACAGATGTATATGCCTGATGTATAGGTTTTTTTATCAGTCATATTGATGATTTTTTATAAAAGATTTAGGAGTCTGAAGATGACTGTTTGTTTTAATTTTCGTAAAACTAGGTGCGAAAGATTGACCACTACAAAATAAATAAAGTAGTATTTGTAAATGTGGAACATTGAATATCAATGCAATAGATTGTTCTATTTTAAACAATTTTTTAATATTGTCAAAGTCGTTTCTAAGATGGTAAATTAAGCGCTTGAAATATAAGATTATCGCGCGAAAACGTGAAATGGCTCTTAATAAAATGTCTGTGATATACAGACAGACGGATGGATATACGGACGAACGGACAGACGGATATGGCGAAAGTATAAGGGCTCCTTGCTTGAATTGAAACGCTAAAATCGAGTTCAAAATGGATTTACTAAAAAACTACTAAACCAATTTTGGTGCAATTTATATGGGACCATTGGCTGGAGGTATCTTTCTTCCATACTTATAATAAAGCAGTAAGCAACGAAAAATCTTTAGAAAGAAGACAATAAAAAAATGTACTAAGGGACTTAAAATAACTACCGATCAAGAATATACACCTTTTTTTTTATTCGTTGTCTTTTTGTCTGTATCTACTGGACCAATTGAAATGCGGCTTTCACTGTTGGATAGCTTCGGTTCTGGTCTAAAATCTGGCGTACTTTATATATCAATCCGACAGGTAGAAGCCGGCTTTTTTGACGGCTGAACGAATCATAAAGAAAGGTAGTTTTTGTACGTTAAACGTACTTTTGGTTCCGGAATTACCACACAGGTTACTTTTACCCGTAGAAATAACCACGCGGGCAAAATAATTAGTTTAAAAAAAACTATTTTTAAATCCCAAAGATATGAGTGTTCCTTGTACACAATCAAGCACAAATTAAGAACCATCTCGATCACATCAGCTTTCAAACAGAAAAATCCGCATCAAGATCGGTCTATTCGTTTGGGAGCTACGATGTCACAGATAGACGCACACAGACAGACACACCCTAAACTTATAAACCCCTCTGTTTCGAGTTTGGGGGTTAAAAGGAGAACCTCCTCCATTTGTAAGTCGATTAAAAAAAGGTCCTCGGGCGGCTGTCTGCGATCCCTATCTTCATCCTAACTTAGTTAGCTGGCTTATAAATTAATCGCAGGTTTCTTGTTCTAATTTCAGACGTCAGGCGGATAGTGGACAACCCAGTGCTGTACGATAAGTACGAAGAGTTTTCAGTGCGACGCGCGCTCGCCGCCGACCCCGACACGCGGTGGTGCCCCGCGCCTGACTGCAGGTAACAATCATTATTAATATAGTGGAATAAAAAGTGGCCAAGTGCGTGTCGGACCTGCATAGACATAGGGTTCTGTAGCCAGGTTCCTAAGCTACCCAAGTATGAAAACCGCATTGCAATAGGTTCAGTAGTTTTTACACGATACGCCAACAAAGTTGTTTTTACAGTTGTTTATTTTTTTATACCCCTATAATAATTTGAACCGCTACGGTTCAAATTTCAACTATGTAGTGTTACTTAATAGTTTCTGAATAAAATGCTCAAAATGAAGGCTGTGAGTGTGACATATAGACCAACGTACACGACGAAACTATAAGGGCACCTTGATTGACTATGGAACGTTACGTTACGTTTTAGTCTTATATACATGTATTGACATGTTTTTTCCAAATCCAGTTTCGCAGTAGTGGCGGCGGGATGTGCGTCGTGCCCCAAGATCACGTGTCAGGCGACGGGGTGCGGCGCGTCTTTCTGCTACCACTGCAAGGCGGCGTGGCATCCCACGCAGACGTGCGACGCCGCGCGACGCTCCCGCCAGCCGCCACCGCGCGCGCCGCAGCCTTCGCACGCAGACCTAGATACCGGTGAGTCACATCATCATCATCATCTACAACACCATCGTAATAGGTCAAAGTCTAGTGTCTGCTTGGCTACCACTACCACTCCCAAGCAGAACATCTTTCGCCAAACCTCTTTTGGGGTGTTCTAGCAATGTGATAGTGGTCAAACGCTAGCCTAAATCACATTTAGCATGTCATTGCTCTCAGTCCGGTGGTTGGTAAGCAGCACATCAAATGCAGGCCGTAATGGAATCACTTCGATATATCTGGATTAAGAGAGGGCCCGAGATCTGAACCTTGAGGAACTCCTCAAAGGATAATGGTAAAATATATATAATAACGACGGGTAGAGGCCTTTGAAGCAGGTACGAGGCTATTTATCATAGGAAATCTGCATGGATTCAAAAGATTTGCAGTTTATATAGTGAAATGAAGAGGTCAACGCTGCCTAAAGCTTTTTCAAAATTCGTAGGTGGACAACGTCGACCTATCCTCCTAATTTCATTTTTTGTTGCAAAAGGAAGTAAATACCTTGCTGATTTTAATATGACGGGAGCTAGGACTTCCTAAACAAGTTTTCGGCAACTTTGACAAAGATAGTACTTTATAGGTACACTTCTTGAATCCTATACAAATTGTAATATCATTTAGCTCACGTATATCTACCGATGTTCCAGGTGAAGTGAAGCCATGCCCTCGATGTTCAGTGCTTATAGTCAAGGTGGAAGACGGCTCGTGCAACCACATGGTGTGCTGTGTGTGCGGCGCTGAGTTCTGTTGGCTTTGTATGAAGGAAGTGTCCGACCTGCATTATCTCAGGCAAGACAATTGATACATTTTATTAAATTACTAACTGTGCCCGCGGCTAAGCCCGCGTGGTCATTTCTCTGGGTTAAAAGTTACCTATGTGTTATTCCAGGAGCAAAAGTCCAAAATACTTACTATAAGGAGGAGATTCTCAATTCGATTGAATTTTTTACCGAACTGTATGTTTTTTTTAATTTAAATTACTAATGAAAGACCTTCATATCCGTATAAATATCATAAAAAATGATTCAGAACTTTTTTTACTATATCCATTTGAACTAGGCAACAATGATATTTTATTACAGAAATCCCTATTGGTGGAAGTTTTTTTTTTCAGTAACCTCTTCACTCCCGCGCTGTGCGGCTGTTTAAGGTTTTCTTATATATATATTTTCCAGTATAATAAACTGTTATTATGTTTACTTCCAGTCCAAGCGGGTGCACATTCTGGGGCAAAAAACCGTGGTCGCGCAAGAAGAAGTTGCTGTGGCAACTAGGGACGCTAGCGGGCGCCCCGCTCGGCATTGCCGTGGTGGCCGGCGTGGCGCTGCCGGCGCTGCTGGTGGGGCTGCCGCTGTGGGCCGGCCGGCGCGCGCACCGGAGACTGCGCCGAGCCACGCCTGCTAAGAGACGGGCGGCGGTGGCGGCCGCGGTGGCCGCAGCGGTGAGTCTACTACAACTATAGGGACGCGAAGCCCCGCTCGTGATTACGCGGATGGGAAAATGTCTGAATGCAGGTCAAAATACTTCCAAAAGTTAAGGACTATCTCCTAACAAAGTTTTCTTGTAATTACAACTGTTAAGCTTGCCCTTACTGCCCCATCTCAAAAATGCTCCCTGTATTATTAAATATATTCTATGGCTTAGGTTCGAAAACGAATTAGATACAATGTATCTTAAAGATAATTAGTTAGTCATTAGTTATCAGCCGAACATGTCCACAAACCCGGCCTGGAAAACCTTAACCGCCTTAAATCTTGTAGTTGCAATAACACAGCATAATTATTTCCAGCTGGTGGTTTCCCCTCTGGTGGCCGGTTTAGCGGTCGGCATCGGCGTGCCGATCCTTCTATTCTACGTGTACGGAGTAGTCCCCGTGTCTCTGTGCCGCGCGGGGGGCTGCGCTGGCGGCCCGGCGTCGCCCGAGCCGCGGTTTGACGACGAGCGGGACCACGCCCCTGACATGGACGCCGCGTCGAGAAGACTCGAGCCCAGCATAGGTGAGGCGCACCTTATACTACCTATACATAAGACATGGCAGGTGGAGGTTTATGAAGTACTGGCAAGAGCAACGTCGAACGTCGGATCTCAGTGTCAATCTCGTTAAGGTAGAAGGCAAGACCTAGATGAGTATCCGATCGAAAGACTTGGCAGCAGCGAAACAGCAGTAGTAGGGGCGAGCGGGACCAAGCGCCCGATGAGAAAGCTGTGTCGAAACGACTTGAGCCTAGCATTGGTGAGTTACCACAAATTACTTTACACTCACACTGTAGCGACTCAACAACAACTTGACTCAGTCGCCTTCTATTGTACGCCAGTATCGCGCGGTCTAGTATTATCGAGACGGTAACATTACACGACTAACTCGCAACGACTGGTACCACTCGACAGACAATACTGAAAGGCATCGTTCTCGTTTTATAGTAGTACAATAGTTGTCTTCTAACTTAGACGCCAGCAGTATCCAGCAATATCGAGAAGTGACATCAGTAAGTGTGGTATCGTGAGTAACGCTGTGCTTTCTGTTGTCCGTTGGGCTGCCAGGGGACGGAGGCAAGGCCGCGGAGCACGACTTACTCCAACGACTGATACCGCTCGACTGATTCCTTGATAGACACCGTTCTCGAAGACTCCATTGTATTATGTAAGTGATCATAAAACCTCAGCTGCGGAGTCGGGACGTCATCGCCGCGGTTCATCTAGCTTCATTATCGGGACAGGAATTTCAATTGTTGCTTTTCAACTTTATTTATAACACATCTAGTTGACTAGCAGTGTAGCTAGTAACACGTCTATTTGACTAGAAGTGTAGCTAGTAACACGTCTAGTTGACTGGAAGTGTAGCTAGTAACACGTCTAGTTGACTGGCAGTGTAGCTAGTAACACTTCTATTTGACTGAAAGTGTAGCTAGTAACATGTCTAATTGACTAGCAGTATACCAGCTGTTTTTTAAGTAATTCTGAAGTTTATTAAGCATGTTAGGTGCACACCATACATCTCGTTAAAAGAGGGAGATTAGGTACTATAGCTCCTCGGGCGTGGACCGCATAAATTAGGTGCAATGCACATAATTGGCCGTGGTTACAATTTGAGTGGCGTTTGTCTAGCACGTATTAGCAGAGACCAAGAAAATCCTTATTTTTAAACATTCTTCGCAGTGACAAGTGAGTTTGTCTCTGTATGTCTCTCTTTGTTGTTGATGCACGACAGTTAAAATGTAGCTGTGTATGAGTTTGCGTGTAGTCTATCTAGTATCTATCGTGTAGTTGTATCTATCTAGTCCAATTTTTTATTACTTGATATTAAGGCGCGCCCAGTTGCTAAAATCGAGACATAAACGGCATGGAGAGTTGAGCTATCGTTCATCATGGCAAACTTATTGCCAATTAGAAAAATATGGGAGTTTCACTTGATTGGGTTAAAATCTACTTAGATAATAGATAATTTTTTTTAGTATTTGATAGCGATATTTGTAAATTTGACAAATATCGGATAGCTTAACGAAATAAACTTATAAGTCGACTAATCGTCTTAACAGTTTTAGAGTCCCCCAAGGGAGTATTCTGGGACCACTGTAGTTTATGATTTAAATAAACACTTACCAAACATTTCTAATCAAACTATTTATTCTATTCGCTGATGATACATCAGTTCTCATAATAGGGAAAAACAACATAAAAACTGTCATTGAAATAAAATTGACTATAAAGTAATTAACTGGCTCGACATTAATAATTTAAAAGCAAACATAACGAAAACTAAAAAAAAAACAATTTCACACCAAAAGAGCAACCCCCTTGAACCTTATCATTAATTTATAAAACTGAAAAACTTTACAAAGTCTCATAGGCCTATGTTCGGCTGATCATATTAGTCATTTATATTAGTCAATGGTATTTTTATTAGTCATTTGTATTTATATCAGTTTGATGAATGGGGCGTCTCACTGGCACTTTTATTTTGATGTGAAACATCTAATGGCGCGGTACGGGAGTAAGGCCGTGGCGATCGATCATGGCTCGTTTCGCCTCAGCTCCGCGATATTTGATGTTCCATATCTGCCAAGCGTCCCGCGATGGCTCATTTTTTGTATATGTGATTTACATGTATATTATTTTAATTTTAATATAATTATGTAAAAACAATTGACAACAATGGAGAAAATGACATTCCCATAGAGTTTATTGATGCTCTCTTCTCTAACGGGCGTATTTCCGAAGCACCGGTAGAGTCAGAAGGGTATTTCCCGTGTGAGATTTAACTCTGTAGGCACATGAAAGGAAAAATTCCTTTCCAAACTCAAAGCATACTTAGAATCCCTAATTTGATTGATTTGATATTTTTAAAATAGTTTATGTTTTCTCCTTGTTCATGAAATGTTAATGTTGACTTGTAAGAGTGCTATTATTATATATTTACAATAACTTTGTTACAATAATACTTGCCTTTGTGTTGACGAGTGATGCGTTGTGTTGCAGGCGACGCGTCGCTGTCGGCGGGCTCGGCGGCCGCAGAGGCGCGCGCGCCCTCGCTGGCGGCGCTGGCGGGCTCGCTGGGCGGGCACGAGGCGGCCTCGCCCGCGGCGCTGCGGCTCGAGGTGAGGCCCTAAGGCTGACGTCGACGTGGGGTGCGCCCCAACTCTAATAAAACAATTATTCATAGATTGTTAATGAATGAAACTACAGGGGGCATATGCTCTTCGACTTATTGGAAAAAGAGGGGCTCTTCTTAATAAATTCGTTCTATAAGAAACAGCTCCAAAGGAAGTGGACGTGGCAGAGCTCCGATACTGTGTCGAAAAATGAGATCACGACGGATAAAAGGAAAATATTCAGAGATGTCCCTGTGGCAACAGGTTTAATACCGGGTAGTGACCACCGACTACTACGAGGCTCTCTGAGTATCAACTTTAAGCTGGAAAGATCCAGTCTGATGAAGTCTACGCTCCGACCTAACCAGCTCCAAACCGTTGTGGGATCAGATCGGTTCCAACTTCACCCGGAAACCCGATTCGGTAGTCTGGAAACCACGATTGACGTTGACAAGGCCCTACAACAAGTGGTGGGAATTCTAAGGGAAGAAGGGTCTAAGTTTTGTCTGCTGCAGCATACTGGTACGAAATCCAAACTCTCGGTGGAGGCTCTTAGACTTATGGAAGATACGGAATGACGTGCAGGCCACTTCGTTAGAGAAGCGGGCCCTCAATCGGAACATCAGCAAGCTGGTGCGAAAGGATCTTCGATGCCCCAACACACGCCGCATAGAATCTCTGGCGAAACCGTCACTTCAAGGCCGGATATTCTCGCCGAGTTAGAGGATTTCTATAGCCGACTGTAGGACTCGCATGGTCTACGGCCCGAACCTAGCAATGAGGGTTCCCAAGCCACCTTTATCCGCCACTACGGAAGATACGGAAACCGATGATCTACCGGAAGTCAGATCATCGGTGTAGACGAGATCGAGATAGCCCTCAAACAACTTAAAAATAGAAAAGCCCCAGGGGACGTCAGAGTTACTTCGGAGCTTTTGAAAGCAGCAGGAAAACCAGTGCTTCAAGAGCATGATATAATATTGTGCTTAATTTATAGTGTACTAGTTATGACCTACGGAGTCGACACGTGGTCACGGTGGGGCTGGTCCACAAATTTAAAGTTACTCAGCAAGCTATGGAGAGAGCTATGCTCGGAGTATCTCTGAAGGACAGGATCCGGAATGAGGTGATCCGCCATAGAAAAAGGGTAACCGACATAGCTCAGAGAATAAGTAAGCTGAAGTGGCAATGGGCTGGTCACATCTCTTGCAGAACCGACAACCGTTGGGGAAAACGAGTTTAGAGTGGAGACCACCCTTAGGCAAACGTAGTGTGAGACGCACTCCGGCCAGGTGGAATAACAACTTGCGAAATACAGCTGGCAGCGCCTGGATGGGAAGAGCCGAAGATCAGGCTCAGTGGCGTTTATTGGGAGAGGCCTACGTCCAGCAGTGGACTAGTATAGGCTGATGATGATAATGAATGGTAGCAACATTTTCGCAAAAAAAAGCTTCGGGGGACGGTGGCCATCGAAGAGAGCCGCTATGTTCAGGTCTCGATTAGGTATTATTATTATGTACTACCTATATATAAACCTTCCGTGAATACTTATCTAACTGATGATGAAAACCGCATCAAAACCCATTGCGTGGTTTAGGAGGAGTTAGCGGATATACAGACTGACAGACGCGGAAAGCTAATTTATAATTAGCCTTAAAGTGTTCACTAAACAGAATTAATTAAGTACAGTAGTCGCAGCGGAAGTATGTGTCTCGGAAGTTGTCTGCTAGTCGCTGCGCAAACTGCTATTTTTCAGGCGCAATTCTAATGTTGAAGGTGAAGACAGCATTGTATAACTGTTTTGCTGCTTACGTATTTCGCATATTCTATCTCGCTCTTACTTTATGCTGTTTTATCCCCACAGCAGTACCTGCGCAATCGTTCACAGAGCCTAACTTCACAAACATTTAGATTGGCTGCGCCTACTGTAAACAATAATCTAACGTTGCAATTGCAAATCATTTATACTCTAAATCTCTAAAATAATTATTATTGTGTTAAATAATGTTTGTGGTAACGCGAACTATGCAGAGTAACTCTACGGATTTATTTGTAGGTGACCGCCGACGTGGCCGCGTCGGACACGGCGAGCGCCGCCTCGTGGCCCGACGAAGCGCCCTCCACCTCGTCCCGCGCCGCGCGCCTCCGCAGCCTCTTCCTCTACGGCTCGCCCGCGCCGCCCGACTTGGAGGCGGGCGCTGCGCCCCGGGAGCCGCCCGCGCCGCCCGTCTCCTAGCCGTCGCCATAGCCACGGCACTTTGCCCTCGTGACCGACAATACTGCCGCGTCGTTTCACCGCCTGTTTCCGCAGCGACCATGTCACTGAACTCGCGGCGTTGTAGCCGATACTGCGGCGTCGTACGACGAATTACTTCATAGTGTGGTGTGCCGCCTGTATCCCAGCCGTCGCTGTAACCGCGTCGGTGTGAACTCGTGGCGATAATAGAAGACCTCGCGGGAAGAACGAGGATGTCAATAATAATTTAGTTTTTTAAGTTAACAGTTCTACCTGAACATTTAAATAAATGTTTCCCATTGTTATTATGGCATAAAAAAAATAAGGCGACAAGAATTACGTTCAGTTTTATTCACAACTAGATGTGCCCACGGCATTGCCCGCGTGTTATTCACAACTAGCTGTGCCCACGGCATTGCCCGCGTGCTATTCACAACTAGCTGTGCCCACGGCATTGCCCGCGTTTTATTCACAACTAGCTGTGCCCACGGCATTGCCCGCGTGTTATTCACAACTAGCTTTGCCCACGGCATTGCCCGCGTGTTATTCACAACTAGCTGTGCCCACGGCATTGCCCGCGTGTTATTCACAACTAGCTGTGCCCACGGCATTGCCCGCGTGTTATTCACAACTAGCTGTGCCCACGGCATTGCCCGCGTGTTATTCACAACTAGCTGTGCCCACGGCATTGCCCGCGTGTTATTCACAACTAGCTGAGCCCACGGCATTACCCGCGTGTTATTCACAACTAGCTTTGCCCACGGCATTGCCCGCGTGTTATTTTATCTGGGAAGCTATATATGTTTTATTCCAGTACCAAAAGTACCAACATCATCCAACTTCGTTCAGACATCTAATGGTTTTTTATCGAATGCTCGACTTCTATTAATCGGATTGAGATACCAATTACACCAATTTTTAAGTCAAACCCGAAGCAAACATTTTATCTAACAGTGAAAACTGCATCAGATTCGATCCAATAGTTTATAAGTGATGGCATCATTAGCAAGTATATAAAAACACTGACATTCCTTGTTCTTCCCGCGAGGACTTCAATTTGTAACCGATACTGCCGCGTCTTTCGACGAATTACTTCTAAATGTGGACTAAATCGTTTGTAGACTGAAAGCAGACAAGTTCCGGGGCCGGCGGCCGGCTCGGCTCCTCTGTACCGGAGCCGCGTCGGCTCTCTCTAGTGTTAAGTTCCATGTAAATAGTTAAGTTAGCGATGAGAGCGCAGTGTGCGATTCGTACTCATAATCCCACCAGATTATTCCACTGGTGGGAATTACGACACTTTTAAAAAAAGAACCCCGAATAATTATAGCTATGATTAACGATAAAATACTAACAATACCTATCACCTGTTAATAACCGATTGACAGCCATTGATTGATTGATAGACATTTTGACAGTTCTCAAGACTATTTTTGTTCTCAAAAAAACATAAATCCATTTTAAAAAAATGTTTAAGGTGCAACGTTTCGCTCAGCGCGCCAAATTCAAATTTTCTTGCGTTTTTGGTAATACATAGGCTGTATCATGAAATTCCACTAAACAAAAAATCAATGTTAAAGCTAGTTTAAGTACATTTGTCAATAAACAAAAAACCAGGATGAAAATTAGGTTATTGACATTTGTAGCTAAACCAATGTAATCTAAGTGATCGTTTTACTCGTAATTTCTTGATACAACCCATTTACTGCCGCAAAATAAGTTTTCATGAACCCACTATGAGTAATAGAGCTGTAATTGACAAAAAACGGAAGAAAATTTGAATTTGGCGCGCTGAGCGAAACGTTGCACCTTAAGGTGCCGAGTTGGAAAAATGAGTTGAAATGTTGGTGGGGATAATGTGAGTTTTTTTTTAAAATTGACATTGTCTCCACCATTGGGATAGTCTGGTGTGGATATGAGAATGAACCCAGCGCGCGAGCGCCGCCGCGCCCCGCTAATGTACGGAACTCGGAACTGTGATGTGATAACTCGGTAACATAGTGAACCCTACATTATTGTGCCCGACATTTGTAAGTTATTGTGACCGACATGTGTAAGTTATTGTGGCCGACACTTGTAACTTATTGTGGCCGACATGTGTAAGTTATTGAGGCCGACATATGTAAGTTATTGTGGCCGACATGTGTAAGTTCGGCAGCCCTACCCTAGTTGTATTCGATAGATGCTTTGCGCTTCCGAGCAGTGTTACTCTATCAGATATTTGTGATACTTTGAATAATAATTACTGTTAATGATCTAAATTATTTAATTTTTTCACGTTGGTAGGTGGAGTAATCCTACATGATAACGATTGTGTTATGTAAATCGTATAAACTGTAAACTATGATGATTAAAATATAAGTCAATCAAGCGGTTGTTTTGATCTGTCCTCTGTCCTGAAGGAATGTAGTTTGCAATATAAGTCAATCAAGCGGTTGTTTTGATCTGTCCTCTGTCCTGAAGGAATGTAGTTTGCAATATAAGTCAATCAAGCGGTTGTTTTGATCTGTCCTCTGTCCTGAAGGAATGTAGTTTGCAATATAAGTCAATCAAGCGGTTGTTTTGATCTGTCCTCTGTCCTGAAGGAATGTAGTTTGCAATATAAGTCAATCAAGCGGTTGTTTTGATCTGTCCTCTGTCCTGAAGGAATGTAGTTTGCAATATAAGTCAATCAAGCGGTTGTTTTGATCTGTCCTCTGTCCTGAAGGAATGTAGTTTGCAATATAAGTCAATCAAGCGGTTGTTTTGATCTGTCCTCTGTCCTGAAGGAATGTAGTTTGCAATATAAGTCAATCAAGCGGTTGTTTTGATCTGTCCTCTGTCCTGAAGGAATGTAGTTTGCAATATCCTAGACTCAATGAAGTAGAAACTGATGAAGTTAAACTTTGACGAGGGATTAGGAACTGATAGAACATCAGATTCCTATTCTTCAGCACAATTTAGTTTTGGTTTTAATATAATAACCCTCGACAATTACATAACCATCTTCTAATATTTAAAACTCCATTTCAACGTTTATTTGATACCATGGGCGTGTCCTAATCAGCCACGAGGAACATTTTTACGCAATAGTTAGGACACGCGGAATTCGGCCACGCTACACAGACAATTTTAAATACCGAGGACTTTGAATTAGACTTTCACTTTGTCTTTGACTTTTACATTGACTTTGAACTCAACCATGACTTTGATATAAACTTCTTCATTGACTTTGAAACCGGGCTCGAAGATGTTGATGCTTTTTCCTCGTGTCCTAACTATTGCGTCACAGTGTGATAACACATAACTAGCTCCTTTGTTTACCGAGTACTGTCGAGTAGTCAAATATTATTGTAAATTTATTAATTTTCCTTCATTGTGAGGACCCATCCACAGCCGGTCCCTCGATTCAATTCAATTTTATTTTTATTATTGCTACTGTGGCGGCAATGCCAGCAATTTCGCCAATGTCAAGTTTTTAGATCTAAGCAAGTCGGATTTTAATTTTTACTAGTAAGGGCGTATATTTGACATGAAAATCTTACATGTCAAATATACGCAAATTAAATATTATTAAATTATAACTGTAACTATGTCTGTGTGGTTAGTCATAAGACATTTCTTACGTCGTCGTTGGTTTAAATGCTTACTTACTGTTTTGTTTTTAAATTTATCAACAACAACGTGCCCTAAAAGTACGCAGCAGATTTATTTCGATCATCAAGAATGTAAATTCGTTTACGTGTACAACGGTTGAATACATCGTATTGTAATCTTAGAACTTTGCGACAACCCTAAATGTTTGTTTACTATCTATCACGTCGCACAAAAAATTGGTATGTACATACATACTGCTCCATCTGCGGGTACAGGTTGCTAGGACTCTCCTCGATTGCGCGCTGGTGGAAAGACCACTTTGAGTGGAGACAGGTCACCTTTACGTACAAAAAAGTACGTAATGTCAGATTAAAAGTGCAAAAAAAAAAGACATGAAATCTCAATAACGTCAAAAAGTAAATTCATGCATTAAATTAAATGAAACATTAATTAACAAATTAAAATTATTACTATATTCGAAATGACATAAATTCTTTGACTTCATAAATCATTTTGCAGTTAACCACTGAGTCAATTTCCTTTTGAATGTAGGAAAAGGTAAATCTTTGAAATCATTAGGTAATTTATTTTGGCACGTATAATAGTGTTAACATGACGTGATGACAGCAGGAACATTTTAGTTAAAATTAACTTTAAATCAATTGCATTTTGTAAGTAAAAAAAAGTATTTATTACTAATAGAAATAAAGTAAATTAGATGCACACAGTATCAATACAAATAGGATATAATTATATTTAAGGGCAAAGGGGTTAAACTCTGCGGCGTTCACAAGAGAATGTGAACACCGCGTTGTTTTTCAGCTATCCACTGCTCGGACTACGGTGTTAGCCGAGGAAGATATGTAATTAGCGGACAAAGGTTCATTTTCATGTTTTTCGCATTTCGCTTTTTGGCGCCCCTTGCCACCTGGCGCCTAGAGCGACCGCTCCTCTCGCTCTACCCCAAGGCCGGCGCTGCTTCTTAAGCTACATCAGACTCACAGCGGATACGGAAAATTAATGTTTTTAACTGGAATAGTGCTCAAGAAACCTTTCACAAAGAAATGATGAGCCAATTAACGCCTGATTGGCGAGAAGATATCCAATAATTTTCTAAATAAAAAATTTGGACTCGGGATTCAGACCCGTATCATCTACGCCTCTGCGCGGCACATGCCTTTACCAATTCGGCTACCGGTTAACACTACACCATCATCCAAATTTTTCCTTTAGAACATTATTAGATATATTCTCTCTAAGCATATTCTAAAATCATAAAAAAAACATGAGCTTTTGGAAGGACTACACCGATTTAATAAAGTTAAGAACCATGTCACAAAATAAAAACTCGCATTAAAATCGGTCCATCCGTTTGAGGGCTAAATTTATTGCCTCAGACATCAAAGGAAGCTTCAAACTAATAACATTTATATTCTAGTAAAAACATTTCTTTTGCATCTAAATAACTCGGTTATCCTCGAGGGTACTACGCCAGAGGCGTGGCACAGGAGCGTAGTAGTGTTGTTCTTCAAGGAAGGTGATAACACCCTCTTGAAGAATTATAGGCCCATTTCGCTGCTGAGCCACGTCTCGATGCTGTTTTTGAGAGTAGTTATAAACCGTCTGGCTCGTAGGTTCGACGACTTTCAGCCACCCGAACAAGCTGGATTCCGGAAGGCTTTAGCACCGTAGATCACATCCATACGCTCCGGCAGATCGAAAAACCGAAACCGAACCGGCGGCGGAAAACCGAAGAGTATAATCGGCCACTATGTCTAGCGTTTGTGGACTACGAGAAAGCCTTTATTCAGTCGAGACCTGGGCAGTGCTACAGTCATTATAGCGGTGCCAGATTGACTACCGGTACATCGAAGTGTTGAAGTGTTTGTACAGCAAGGCCACCATGACAGTTCGTCTTCAGGATCGGAGCACGATGCAAAGAATGGTGAGACAGGGAGACGTTATTTCTCCGAAACTGTTCATCTCTGCACTGGAAGATATATTCAAGCTTCTGAATTGGAACGGATATGGTATTAACATCAATGGCGAATGCATGCACCTTCGATTTGCTGATGATGTCATCATGACAGAAACCCTGGAAGACCTAAGCACAATGCTCAGTGACCTCAATATTGTTTCTCAACAGGTGGGTGTTACAATGAACATGGATAAGACGAACATCATGTCAAATGCCCATGTCGCACCCATGCCGGTCTATGTTGGGAACGATGTTATCGATGCTGTTGATCACTACTTTGGTCAGACGATCCAACTTCGACAAAGAGGTAAACCGATGAATCCAACTCGGATGGGCAGCGTTCGGGAAATTACACATCTTCTCGTCACAGATACCGCAGAGCCTCAAGACGAAAGTTTATAATCAGTGCGTGTTGCCAGTGATGACATACTTTTACTGAGACGTGGTCGCTAACTATTGCTCTCATACATAAGCTCAAAGTCACGCAGCGTGCAATGGGGAGAGCTATGCTCGAACAAGCAAGCGAAGTGTAGGGAGACCCCCACACGATGACCGGACGACATTATAGCCATCGCAGGGAGTCAGTGGATGAAAAATAATAATTAAAAATGAAAATTATTTATTTGCTTGAAACACATGGAGGCGGAACAAGTCCGTTCGTTGTGGCGCTCTTTGGGGGAGGCCTATGTTCAGCAGTGGACTGCAAAAGGCTGAAATGATATGATCTAAATAAAGGTTCTAAAACTAAACTAGCGAGTTCCACTAAAATATAAATCTTCTCGTAATATAATACTAACTGGGCCCCGCGTGAACTATGGTGATAAAAAGTATCCTCTGTTGTTCCATAATCAAAAGTATCTACATACCAAATTGCAACAAAATCCGTTGTGCCGTTTCAGCGTGAAGTCCAGCCATACACACACACACACACACCCTCACACACATACACATAATATTAGTAGGGTAGTAGGATAATAAGTACAAACTTACTACAACAAATAAAAAACATAATCAGCCTGACGTTTTTATTTAGTCACCAAGGCTACAGTATTTAGTTCGCCTTCATTCGCGTATATTTAGTCACCAAGGCTACAGTATTTAGTTCGCCTTCATTCGCGTATATTTAGTCACCAAGGCTACAGTATTTAGTTCGCCTTCATTCGCGTATATTTAGTCACCAAGGCTACAGTATTTAGTTCGCCTTCATTCGCGTATATTTAGTCACCAAGGCTACAGTATTTAGTTCGCCTTCATTCGCGTATATTTAGTCACCAAGGCTACAGTATTTAGTTCGCCTTCATTCGCGTATATTTAGTCACCAAGGCTACAGTATTTAGTTCGCCTTCATTCGCGTATATTTAGTCACCAAGGCTACAGTATTTAGTTCGCCTTCATTCGCGTATATTAGGCACTCACATATCGAATACTTATTCTATTTGCGAGACAATAATTAATTACAATTAACATCAACAATTATACAATAAATTATTTTACATTTAGATTAAAACAAATGCCGTAGTGTAAGCGGTTTATCATATTTGGCTGTTATATTTATATCTATACATGGTTAAGTGAATGAATTAATAATATTTGCATAGCTATTCTAATACTCGATATAACATGGACATTATCGCAACGCTATGTGATAATTCTTAAAATAGTACATTTATCGCGTGCGATCATCTTCATGAAGATATCGTTCAAAATAAATTATTGCGCTAGGTGCTCAGCACACTTTGAGCTAGCTGTTTTTACGATTTTCATATAATTTTGAGAAACTGCGCCGACGTAGCAACTCTAGTTGCGAGTTTCGGTTGCTGCAATCGGTGACCAAATCAATTCTAAATTGCCGCAACTAGCAACTTTCACATTTGTAGCATGTTTGTCAAGTTGCTGGTTTACGCAACTGGCAACCGAAACGCATAGAGCGACTTCACCCCCTCACCATCCCCCGCAGCGCAACGTCATTATTGTTCTACGTATCGTTGTTGTGTCCACACGTTTGACTCTCATGCGAAAGTTTATT
Organism: Alsophila aescularia; assembly: GCA_946251855.1. Taxonomy (NCBI): domain Eukaryota; kingdom Metazoa; phylum Arthropoda; class Insecta; order Lepidoptera; family Geometridae; genus Alsophila; species Alsophila aescularia. The sequence goes on along the minus strand of OX276376.1, from coordinate 6,090,657 downwards.
TAAAATCGCGGTAACCGTAAACTGGCTTTTGTTACTGCAATTGACAACTGTTAAGGCCAGGCTTCAAGGTTACATTTTCCCACTCCCCACTCCCCTACACTCTGCCACCCGCTACCCGCAATAACCACTGAAGTGCCTGCGTAACAAGGTTGAATATCGCGAGAATAACATATAATTTAGCTCGGAACTAAATGACGTATGTCTCAAAAGTTATTTATTGTATTGGCAGACTAATAATTTAGTTATTTTTTTTGTTTTAACGGTAGATAATAAACTATATTTTCTTGCCGTGGGATTTATTTTAGAGATAAAACTTAAGCTGTTGAGTAGAAAAATGAAAATATACTGAAAAAAACTAATTTTTGATAAAAAATGTATCGAATGAAATTCTGTTAATCACGTTTTTGTCTTAGTCATAGAGAGATAAAGATCTCAAAATCACGTTTGTGGTTGACTCAGCATATTTATGGAAAAAACCCATAATTACTAACTTGCTCGCGCGTGAAAAAGCTATCACACGCACTACCACGCGCATACTGTTCGTGCGCACGCGTAGCAAAGCCAAAAAATCTAATGAAAACTTGTAAAAAGTTGGTAGTTGCCTTAACTCAAGTTGCTACGTGCTAAGCGCCTATATCGGTCAGCACCTTGTACCTACCTCAGAGTAAAAGGTTTTGTGAAAACATTTAAATATATTTAGATGTTTTTTTTTTGTCATGAAAAGTTTAATATTAACACAAGCTTGATACATTTCATCATTAAAATTATAATACATATACAACTTACAAATAATACAAATGGGCGACTCTATTCAGGAATTTGGAATGTTATATTACAAATGGTCAGAGGATGCCAAAAATTTTAAATTTAGTTATAATGATTTTAATATAAATTATATAATAATTATATTAATTAGTTAAATACACATTTTATAATATTTAATCAAGTATATTTTTACACTTTTTACACAACTAGCACTATATTGTCAATTCACCTCTGAAAAGAGAACTCTTAACATCAATTAAATAGTATTTGTTACATTTAGAAAATAATATTACTAAATTCCTATCAAATTACACAACTAAATAAAGTTTATTTTTTTAATCTTGCGATTATTTTTGTATCACAATAAAAATAATCTTTTTTTTTCCTTTTATTATTTAAACTTTGTAGGAGAGATAAAGCCCCCAGACTTAGTTTTTTCTCAATTTGAAACAGGTATTGTTGTTTTGTATGCGATTTGTTTATTTACACTAACACAATTCAATATTAATTTCCGTGACTGTCGTCATTTGTATTTTTTCCCCTGATTGTAAGGCGTCTTCTAGTACAAAATAAACTTCTATTAAAATAAGATGATAGGTATTTGGACTATTCTGTCAGTAAAAAATAATAACGACACATTTTAATGCCTATTCATCAATAGTAAAATAATGTAAATTATCTAGACATTGTAAAATGTGGCAGTTATTATGATCTAAAATTTTCAATGCAGTACATAGACATACAGTTAAATTCATACTGATTATTGGATGTCTGCATGTTCAAGAATAACAAAATTCAGGAACGTGACATTCACCACCGTGATTGACGATGATGATGATGATGATGATGATAAAACACTCAACCAGATAATACTTGTGACGATAGAGAGGTTGATCAAATACTCGTAATATTACTGGGACTAATAACCAGGGATTCCCAAAGTTTTTACAAACGCTCCCTCCTCCTGTTTTCTTCGAAAGTCACAGCACATTTTAGAGTAAAACTACACGGTGATGACGTACGACACCTACGAGTATGTTAATGAATAAATAAACAAACGATTGAATGATTATTCAACTAAAACAAAATATTTTAATAAGTTTAGTGACAGTCCTGTGGCTGCTCTTTTTGACTTTACACTCATCATGCGGAGATCATGTGCCGTTTCTTTGTTTTGTCTATGATCCCAAAAACTTTGAAAAACCATGTTCACGATAAAAGGTAATTGAGAATGGTATATGATACGCAGTGCTTCCTTGAAAATGGGATTAATATCAATTGCTATGATAGCGTCCAGCAAGTATTTTGATTTGATTGCAGGCAATCTCAGGTTTGTAGGCATAAAAACATCTTTGATTCCGGTAGAGTCAGAAGGGTATTTCCTTTTCCAGTATGCGATTTAACTCTGTTGGACATGAAAGCGAAATTCCCTTTTCAAACTCAAAGCATACTTAGTTCACTTAAATTTTATTGATTTGATCTATGTATTTATAATATTTTATGTATTTCTCTTTGATCATGAGATGTTAATTTTGACTTGTAAAGGTGTTATTATTTTGCCTATTTACAATAAAATACTTTGATTTAGAATTTTACCAACATCATCAACTAAATAAAAGACAGTTAATTTTAGGAGATGCCGCGCCGCCGTTTTGTTTACTCTACACCCCCCCTGGCGAGGCACGCCCCACAGTTTGGGAACCCCTGCTTTTAACGGAAATTCATATTCCGAGAAAATAAAATAGTAATGAGGAAGATATTTTTAGTTTAGAGCATATAAGAGAGAAAATTACAATCATTTTTCGCTAGGTAGACGTCACTGTTAAAAATCAAATAGTAGATTTCTAGTTTTCTCTCACCACCTGTTCCTCAGCCTTAAATTATCTGTAGTACTTATACTTATAATAAAGCAGTAAGTGACAATAAGTTGGTACAATGAACATAATAAAATAAATGATTTAGAGGTTAAAACAATCTACTGAACAAGTTTTATAAATGATTTCTGTATGTCTTTCTGTTCGCGCATCACGTAAAAACTACTGGACCGAATGAGATGCGGTTCTCGCAGTTGGATGGCTTGGATTTTGACTTAAAAACTGGTGTACTTGGTATCTCAAACCGATAACTAGAAGCCGAGCAATCGATAAAAACTATTTGACGGCTGAACGAAATTTAATATTTTGTACTTTTGGTCCTGGAAAAACATATAGGATATTTTTATTCTAGAAGAATAACCAAGCGGCACGGCCAGTGTGTTTTTGCTCCACTGCACCATGCACTCAACAATACACCTAATACAAACAGGTCAGGATACAATTTTACAAGACAAGCGAATAATACAGCATAAATTCTAGTTAGAGACACATTCCTACAGACGGATAGTAATGTCCTTCGGCTACCTAGATAACGATATTTTTAATAACATAACACTTAAATCTTATTTCTTTTAATATATCTAACTTATTATAATAATGATTTTTGGAACGGTTACGTTTAAATAGTACGATGGAGTGATAATTCGGGATAAATAGTGAAAAGAGTGCGTTTGATAAATATAGCGGCTTAGTTTAATGTTTACCCCGTTCTTAGGCCTGTATTGATAAATATAGCGGCTTACTTTAATGTTTACCCCGTTCTTAGGCCTGTATTGGTAAATATAGCGGCTTACTTTAATGTTTACCCCGTTCTTAGGCCTGTATTGACCATTACAACCTAGTTTTTTTTGTTAGTTTTTAGTCTTAAATGAAATAGAACAATAACTCGATTATAGAACTACTGGGAATTAAGAGTAAAGTTAGTGGGCCTCAAAAGAAAATGCAAAGGAAGGAATGGAAATTAGAAGCGAGCTTATCAAACTCTAAAAAAGAAGTATAAGCAGAGTTACTGATCTTCATTTCGAAATTTTGCCACCTCAGGGCCTGGATTCTGTATGACCACTCACGCCAATTCCACGCGAATTCCACGTCGATTCCACGCTGCCTGCGTGGAATCACGAACAAATTCCACGCAGGCGGCGTGGAATTGGCGTCTTTAAATTAGAGAATTAGGCCCCTGCACTGCCACTCACACCCTTAGGGATATGGTTTCAAAAACTCCTAGGGTACTTTAGGAATATATCCTCCGAACAAATCTCTAAGTACACCAGTTTCTAGTATGCGTTTTGTGTCAGTCAGTCGGTATGTCCCGGTAATATTTTATAGGTATAGATAACAATAGTTCGTAAACTTTTTGGGTCTCCGTACCTCAAAAGGAACTCTTATAGGATCACTTCGATGTCTGTATGTCTGTCTGTTTGCCCAGGCCCTTTTTCTCAGGAACGCGTGGAGGTATCAAGTTGAGATTAATATCTAATACTCAATGCAACCCCTTGGAGCTGTGAAAAATAACAATTTTTTAAGTCAACGCAATCAAAAGATACGGCCGTTTATAACGCATATTTGACACTCGCGAGGGAATCAAAACCTATAGGGTACTTCCCGTTGGCCTAGAATAATGAAATTTGGCGAGAAGCAATGTCTGTAGAGCACAAGTAAAGAGTAAAATCCGAATAGTATAAGTTTGTAGATCAATAAAAAATGCATTTGGTAAACTGACCGCGCGACCTGTGTCGATGTATGGGGACAACAGTTTTCCAACGGCAAAGTAAGTTACAACAATGTTCGGTGCTTTCATATTTACTTCAATAATGTTACCCAATTATTTTGGTGAATGTAGCTGTACAATTGTACGGAAACCTGGGTGCGCGAGAACGACTCGCACTTGGCTGTTTTTTTCTCATAATATTGCAGTGTTCATTATAATAGTGTGGTTTAAATTGCACTTACAGCGCTGAGACAGCGAACACTGCTAACGATCGGTTTAAATGTCACCTACAGTGCTGAGACAACGAACACTGCTAACGATCGGTTTAAATTGTTGGTCAGCATAAGCACGCTAACAAATTAAACCGAAGATTGCATGCTTATGTCATTTGAGTCAGCTGTTCTGTGAATCTACCTACTGTTGTTTTGTTTTGTTTTTAATATTCTCATTTACTACAAATTCAACTTTTAGAAAATGATGACGAAGATAACACTGGCGATAATGATCATCATCAAGTGATGATGAAATAGATATTATTTTAATGCACAAACAATTATTATTTATACGGTTTTTTTTTCGCTATTTGAAAAAAAAAACTCAGTCCTCGTCAAATTGATGATCAGTCTTTTTTTGTCTTCGCAGAATACTTTGGTCTCATTTAATTCCACGGATTTGAAAGTTTTTGATATAAATCCAAAACTTAAACATTTGTATCAATTTTTTGTGGAATTCATGTCAAAACCAACAACTTATGGAGAGTGTGCACAAGAACTGCACAACCTGATTCCCCCATCATCTTTCCATCACCGTACGACTAGACGATCAGCAAAGCGCCACCCTTTCATGGTTGAAATACCTCGCACAAGAACGAAGCGTTACGCTTCTTCATTTATTATAAGAACTGCAAAGGAGTGGAATGCCCTGCCCTCGTCAGTGTTTCCGGTAAATTATAACCCCGGTGTGTTCAAGTCAAGAGTGAATAGGTATCTACTAGGCAAGCGTGCTACACCTTCGACCACATCATCGCTTTCCATCAGGTGAGATCGTGGTCAAACGATTGCCTAGTCCGTAATAAAAAAAATGTCCGATGTGGAGCATAAAGGCGCATCTTAATCCGACTTTGTGCGTGTATATGCAATTTAAACCACACTATAAGTAGAACTAATTTAGTTGTTTATATTAGAGATTAAAATCACAATCATTCCTAAAGAAAATAAAAGAAACAGAATTGTGGTTGCAACATGCCGCTCATGAGCATTCACTTGTAACAAAACATTAAACATTCGCCGATTTTTTTATTTTGTCGAACAACTTACTTTATTTCATGTGAGCTTCCAGTCCAGTCAGGTAACATTCGTTAGAATGCTCATTACAAGTGAATGCTCAAGTTTATCATCGCCTAAAAATATCTAATGGTGTTCTCTTTCAGACAAACGGAAATTTACAGATGACAGCAATGCGAGACAGTCACCTCTGACCTGCCATTACCCTGCCGTCAGGAAAGTGCCGTATTCTGCAAGAGACGACATATAGGCCGTTCGCTTTAAAGCAAATGGCGAAAATAACTGTTAAAAACACTAAATGCCGTTCACTTTGGACATTTGTGGGCGAAAGTAGCGTTCTGAAATGTTTTCGATCACCATTCGTTTTGCAAGTAGATGACATGACAGTTAAATTTGACATAGGAAAAGCTACCTTATTCCGTTAGTGTATAAGGTCGTTTTTCATTCGGTTTTGGAAGGATCATTAGTGTCAAAAGTGTTGAAAATGTTCAAACCGAACGGCTTGTCAATGATGTACATTTTGAAACTGCCTACAACGCCTTCTCATCATCTCGAACGCAGGGATAATCATACACAAGAACAAAATAGGAAAAACATAACCCCATCTGCAATTAGAAGTAAGAACCATCTTGATCACATCATCTTTTATCGGTCCATTCGTTTGGGAGCTACGATGACACACGGATAGATATAAAACCTCTCTCTTTCGGCGGGGTTTAAAAAGGCCACATCTCTAGATAGGCTTATCAGTCACTTTTGAAACATGGTCTAATCTACGAGATACAACTTTACACAAACCAACTGAAACAGTCCTCCCTAAACCTAGTACAGTTGAAAGTCATAAGTAGTGGAGCCGTCCCTCCAGGTGGGCTCGTCGGCCACTTTGGCTCGGCACAGGGGGCACGTGTGCTCTCTGTCGAGCCAAGCCGAGATGCACAGCTCGCAGAAGATGTGGCTGCAGCCGAGTCGCACTGGCGTCGTATAGTCGTCGTGGCAGATGGGGCACGAGTCGCCCGCCGACAGTAGCTGTTCACAGGTTGGTTTTGTGCCCAAATTCTGTGAGAGAGCGAAAAACATATTTATATATCTTTTGGTATCGGACTAATTTATCGCGATACAAAGTATCCTATTTTCTTCTCCAGGGTGCAAACCATCTCCATACCGAATATCATAAAGTTATCAAAATTACAGAGAGACAGAGTTACATTCGCTTTTATAATTTTAGTATGGAGTATGGATTTTTAGACAGATCTACCGCGTAGAGCCTCGCGTTTTATTAATTTAGGTAAGGTCAATTAAATACAATTAATTTACGTAAGCAAATCAATTAAGGCCAGGCTCCATTAATACATTTCCCCACGATAGCTCCGCCTCTACACTCTGCCACCCGCTACCCGCAACAAGCACTGAGGTGCGCGTAACAAGGTTGAATATCGCTTTCTGAACACACAGTTTAGCTCGGAACTAAATGACGTAAGTCTCAAAAGTAATTTATTTTATTGGCAAGCCAATAATTTAGTTAGGTAAATTTTGTCTTGACAGTGGATAATAAACTATATTTTCTTGCTGTAGGATTTATTTTGAGTAGAAAAATGAAAATATTACAGAAATAACGCGATTTTTGATAAGAAAATGTACCAAATGAAATTCTGTTAATCGCGTTTTTGTCTTGATCACGCATATATAGAGATCTCAAAAGCACATATGTTAAGTTACAAATTTATCAGGTTTGTGGTTGACCCAGCATATTTATGGAAAAAACCCTTAAATATAGGAGCCTAGTCTTAATCACCGCAGTTAAAATTTGTGATAAGCGTCAGGAAGTCAATTAAAGGGCCTCACATTTAGAAACATTCTTACTAGCCCAGTCAACACGTAGTTTTGCCCTACAAAATTAGTAGAAAAAAATGTTTTGATTTGTAAAGCTTAGTTTTAAAAATGAATAATCTTTTATCGAGCGGAAAACTTCGTATGCGCGACGCAGAACTCCATACATTAGCACTGACAGTCCATACAATACGTCAAAAAATGCATAAAAAAAGATTAGCCCATCTATATTTTATCTTTAGAAGTGTGTGTGTTTGTTACTTTTTCACGCTCAAACGGCATATCGAATTTGGATGAAATTTGGTACCAGGTTAACTTATATCCTGGATTAATATATGGGCTAGTTTTCATCTTCATCATCATCACCCACCATCATAATACACAGCTAGTAGTACATAACTCACCACGCTCTGCAGCAGTGTCCATGTGGCGTTCTTGAAGAGTCGCAGCCGCACCAGCACCTCCAGCACCTTGGCGATCACGTAGACCGTGCTGAGGAACATGCCCACCATGCGCTCTGAGCCCGAGTACGACTGCATCAGGAAGAAGATCCACGGCTGGATGGTCAGCAGTGACCGGTACAGCTGCGACACTGCCTCAGTGAACAGGTACACTTTACCCTGCAAAATATAGAATAACACTTTATTGAACCAAAAGAAACAATTAAAAATAAGAAACAAAAATATTAAATAGAAACAAGACATAAGTACAAAAACTAAAACCCGATTACGGTCGGGTAAAAAATAGCCTATGATACTCTTTAAATGAAGAGAAATCGATTGGCACCTTATTGCTCCTATTAGTCCGATTTTTACAAGCGAGGTGTCAATCGATTCGTCTTCAGGTATAGAGTGTCATAGGCTATATATTTTTACCCGACTACGGCAAGGCAAAGTAAGGGACTTGTGTTCAAACCAAAAACTTGGTCCGATTTTGACAAGCGAGGTATCAATCGATTTGTCTTCAACGCAAGAGGCTACATTTACCCGACCTTAGTCAGGTTTTAATTTTTGAAATTAGGTCATGTTGAAAGCTTTTATTTAACATGCAATACATGTTTGTGTAGGTAAAAAATTGCAAGCTGAATTAGAACCACTTCCTCTTATCCTCGTACGTAAGTACTACGCATATTTAATACGCAAACTTAATAGAGCACTCGCCTAAACTGTACGTAAGTACTACGCATATTTACTACGCAAACTAAATAGAGCACTCGCCTAAACTGTACGTAAGTACTACGCATATTTACTACGCAAACTTGACAGAGCACTCGCCTAAACTGTACGTAAGTACTACGCATATTTACTACGCAAACTTGACAGAGCACTCGCCTAAACTGTACGTAAGTACTACGCATATTTACTACGCAAACTTGACAGAGCACTCGCCTAAACTGTACGTAAGTACTACGCATATTTACTACGCAAACTTGACGGAGCACTCGCCTAAACTGTACGTAAGTACTACGCATATTTACTACGCAAACTTGACAGAGCACTCGCCTAAACTGTACGTAAGTACTACGCATATTTACTACGCAAACTTGACGGAGCACTCGCCTAAACTGTACGTAAGTACTACGCATATTTACTACGCAAACTTGACGGAGCACTCGCCTAAACTGTACGTAAGTACTACGCATATTTACTACGCAAACTTGACGGAGCACTCGCCTAAACTGTACGTAAGTACTACGCATATTTACTACGCAAACTTGACAGAGCACTCGCCTAAACTGTACGTAAGTACTACGCATATTTACTACGCAAACTTGACAGAGCACTCGCCTAAACTGTACGTAAGTACTACGCATATTTACTACGCAAACTTGACAGAGCACTCGCCTAAACTGTACGTAAGTACTACGCATATTTACTACGCAAACTTGACGGAGCACTCGCCTAAACTGTACGTAAGTACTACGCATATTTACTACGCAAACTTGACGGAGCACTCGCCTAAACTGTACGTAAGTACTACGCATATTTACTACGCAAACTTGACGGAGCACTCGCCTAAACTGTACGTAAGTACTACGCATATTTACTACGCAAACTTGACAGAGCACTCGCCTAAACTGTACGTAAGTACTACGCATATTTACTACGCAAACTTGACGGAGCACTCGCCTAAACTGTACGTAAGTACTACGCATATTTACTACGCAAACTTGACGGAGCACTCGCCTAAACTGTACGTAAGTACTACGCATATTTACTACACAAACTTGACGGAGCACTCGCCTAAACTGTACGTAAGTACTACGCATATTTACTACGCAAACTTGACGGAGCACTCGCCTAAACTGTACGTAAGTACTACGCATACTTTTTTATTGTACTGTGTCGCGAATGAGACATCGTGGCTTTCGATCATATTCCACTTCGGTGGTGTGGATAGAATGATAGATAGATAACTCTTTATCGCATACCACATAAAAGTAAAATGTACAGTAATACATAATATGTCCATACCAATATATAAAAGTGAAACGATGTCTGTTTGTTTGTTAGTTTGTTTGGGGAGCTTTCACGCGATAACGGCTGGATGGATTTTGATTATATTTAGAATGGAGACAGCTTATACCCTAGAATAAAACATAGGATACTTTTTATCCCGGAAAATTGAAGCTGGAAACAGTTGATTACTCAATGTAAGGAACGGTTGTCATCACAGAATGGTCTGTGGTTGCCATGGAAACGAAATAACAAGTCTGTCAAACAACATCAAGAGCATTGGTGCTATACCTACTTTTGCATTGGTTTTTAATATTCTAGAAGAAAACAGGATGCTTTTCTTCGCGATAAACAGTAGTCTGCGCGTACGAAGTCGCGGGCGGGAAAAACTAGTACATAATATAACATAAAATATAGAAATGGAATAGATTGTGAACGGTGTGGCGGAGTGAGCTCGCGGCCATGCATTATCTGTGTCTGTGTTACATTACAAAACAGTACACTTACCCTTTTCTGAAAAGGCAGAATAAACGCCGGCATCATAGTGACCAGCAGTTTAAAGTCGACGGTGATGATCTTCACGATCAAGTCCGTCAGCACCACCAGCCACAGCAGCTCCCACACGTCCAGCTCCGTGTACCCGGGGAACATGACCACGTTGGGGAGCAACTTGGCGTGACCGAACAGGAAGTGAACTATCACTATGCAGCTGGACGTGAACATCAGCTCGCTGAACAGGAGTGCTAGGCTTCGGTTCATTTGCTTGCCGTGTTCTCTGGAATAAAATGTTATTTTTAAATATTATTTCATTGACGAACAGCGGGAGATTCTCTTAACCCTCTGTGTGCGAGGTGAATAAAACTCACTTCTGTTATTTTCTTTTTCCATACAACAAGAAAGAAAAAAATACCTCAATTTTTTTTTTTTTTTGCATAATTTGTTTCATTAATTAACTACACTTATACTTCATTTTTCTACATTTTTCAAAAACTTCAATGTTTAAGTATCATAACTGGCGGTTTTTTTGCGCTGAAAGTATCACAAATAGAAAATGCTATTTTTAAACACAAAAATTTCCTCTAAAAAAATTGAACTTATAAGCGTAGATTATATTCTATTCAAGTGATTGTCACAGATAACAAAAGATTTAACAACAATTTAGGAGGTGGAAAGTGCTTTCCCCAAAACACCAATTCTATAAAAAACTGTTCAACTAAAACTTTCTCTATCGCTCGTATTGCGGATCAGGAGGAGGAAGTGAGATAACAATACATTTTCTCAATTCCTATTTTGCGAAGATTACGTTACAGTCCAGGAATATTAGGGGTTTCACCTCGGAATGAGAGACAGTCAGCTATAAACTTGTATAAACCATTATTTTGACACCCTAAAACTTATCTCAAAATACTTACATTCTCTACAACTTTTGTTTAAACTTTTTTTTTATCTTGAACCATTTTCGAAATAGAGGGCAGAGCGCGCGTAGTGTTTAACTATGTAGAATATCATTCGAGGTCAACCTGTAGTCCCGATTAAAAACACGCCGTATAAAGTTTATAAATTATTGATAAATATATAATTCTAAATAATTTGCATTTTTTATTAACTATTACGTTATAATTAATTAAAAAAACAATAATTCAGTATCAATTAATTTAATAACTCTTACCTACTCGTGTAATTATATATTTTTTAATTTTTTTTATTCTAATCGTATTTATACTAATTACTTCCTAACTAAATAAAAAGAAAAGTTTTTTTTATTAATGTTTCTATTGAAAAATACCATTTCATACATTTACGAAATTTAAAAAAATTAATTAAAATAAGAACTACAATTTCAATTTTCTTCTTCTTCTTCATCATAGTCTTCCAGTCGCTGTAAAATGACAAATTCCTCTGTGTTCTCGTCTTCAACGACATTTGTCTCCAGTTATTCCAGGATTTCGGGGTCAAAAGTACCGTCTTCATTGATATCACTCTGATATGGTGAAGCGTTAAGACAAGCTTGCCCATTACACTGGCCGCAAGCTAAAGAGCACTGCAACCCTGCTTTCCTGCATCTACATCGCGAACCACAACCATTCTTGCAGTTGCAGAATATTGTGTTAAGCAATTCCTCCGGAGCTGGTGGATTCATTGTCATAACAGGTTCCAGGAATTCATCACGCATTATTCAACCACAATTCTGGGGTTCTAAATCATGCCCTAACCAAATCTGAACTTGATAATAAACACGGTTGAAATGTTGGTGAGCTGCTGCACTCGTTGGTGGAAGATTTGATAACTGCACAGGGTTATTCAGTTTTGTTAACTTGATGAACTGTGCATTGCGAAGACGATCGATACAGTCCTCAGATTTTGGAGCATTATAGATTGCCAACAAGGTCCGCACTCCATTCTCAAATAATGATTTAACCGGGCAGTTTTCTTCTTCAAATGCTGCAGCAATTTGATCCAAATTCGGAAGTTCCTCAAGTGTTTTTACATAAGTTTTTTTTTTCCTTTTCTAAAGAGCGCAGAAGTCGTGTCACAGCCACTTATTGCGTGAAGAAACAATTTTAGAACGAGAATATTTATCAAAAGTTATATATTTCATGCAGTTTTTACATTTACTTTGCCAACTTTTTTAAAGAAAATTTCTTGTTGATGAGATAGGGTACGCCCAATTAAAATGACAAGTAAATCTATATCTTCTAACCCCCTTACTTATAAAAAGTTATGCAATGGTTATGCAATGGTTATGCAATGATTAAAAATTCCGCGCAGTACAATATTGTACTGCGCAGTATTTCTAATCATTACTTAACTTACTTGTAAATTTCTTTCAAAACCGAAATAATAAAAAAAAAGCTAATTAATATGCTTATTGAAAAATTACGAGCTGTTAATATCACAACAAAACAGGCCAGAGATGATGCGGATGTTCTTATTATTGAAACAGCTATTGATGAATCTAAACGTTTAGATTCATCAATAGCATATTAATTAGGTTTTTTTATTATTTCGATTTGATAGAAATTTTTCTTGGGTAGCAGTTAACAACCACGGTTTCGCCGAAACAAACTTCGTGTGTTTTTGAAAGGGCAGCAGTTCTTCTCCGCTGCTCCATTGCTTTTATGTTTTTATTATTGAAACAGCTATTGATGAATCTAAACGTCAAAAAACAGTGTTTTTTGACGTTTAGATTCATCAATAGCATATTAATTAGCTTTTTTTTATTATTTCGATTTGATAGAAATTTTTCTTGGGTAACAGTTAACAACCACGTTTTCGCCGAAACAACCTTCGTGTTTTTGAAAGGGCAGCAGTTCTTCTCCGCTGCACCATTGCTTTTATGTTTTTATTATAGTCTGAATATCCATCAAATACAACAAAAATTTCTGAACCATAATGCCTTTGTAAATAATTCACTTATTTATCTAAAATAATAGAAAAAGTGTCTTCCCTACTTCATACAACGCGATGCAGAAGAAATCCACCATCAATAATTAACAATACATTATTTTCATTAACATCAAAATAGATGGGTGTCATATTGTCATATAATGTCGATTTTGTTGCTTTTCTCATGCCATCATTATCAAATAGTGCTGTTGGATACGGGCTCAATTCATATTTAAGATATTCTTCAAGATTCTTTGAAAGAGTAATAATGGATCAACTGAAACTTTACAATCATTAATTTTGACAGATTTGTTAATAATTGAAAGCGGTAATACCTTATCAGAGCGTTTTAATTTTATTTCATGAAATTGTAAACCAGTGATCTTTGTTTAACAAATTATTAATTATTAGCTAATAAAAAATGCAAATTATATATTTATCAATAATTTATAAACTTTATACGGCGTGTTTTTAATTGGGCCTACAGTTTGACCTCGAATGATACTCTAAATAGTAAAACACTGCCTCTGCCCTCTATCTCAAAAATGGTACAAGATATAAAAAAAAATATTAAAAAAGTTGTAGAGAATTTAATCCTCTACAATATTTATAATAAATACAAATAGCATAAAAACCCATAGGAAACGAGAAATTGGCAATAAATGTGTCAAAAAAAAAAACTATTTTTTGACCTTTGACCTTTGACTATCTGTAGTCGCGGACACCCTACGATACGATTAAGTTTACAGCTGACTACGAGCTATCTCTCATTCCGAGATACTTGCCCTCATTTGACACAAGTTTGGGTGCCAAAATAAAGGTTTATACAAGTTTACAGCTGACTACGAGCTATTCCGAGATACTTGCCCTCATTTGACTAATATTCTTGGACTATTAAAGGAAACTAACACCAGCCCTGCGAGCATGGATCTTATCGATCGGTAAAGATCGATAAATTTATCAATTTTATCGAAATTCGGTAGCATGGATCTTCTAGCTTCAGTAATTTTTTATCGATTCGGTAACATTCGTCAAATTTGACAATGAAATTCGGTAAATTCGGTAAGTTTATCGTTCGATAAGATCCATGCTTGCAGGGCAGGTCAGACATGCTCAAACGCATGACTATCTAGTCTACTATATAAAATTGAAAGTTAGTTGTGTGTCTGTTTGTTCGTCTTTTAAGCGCGCATCGTTCATCCTACTGAATTGAAACTTTGTACAGTCTTGGTTGGCACATGCGTGAAAGTTACTGACTTAAAAATAGTAAAAAAGAAAAATATATACAAAAAAGTTGATAGAGGTATTGCGATTTGCGACGCATCACAAGCCAGCTAGTAAGAAATATAAAAATAAGTTTTGAGTCATTACAACTTACTAGGATTCCCCGTTTCTGGGGAATTACTACAGACGCAATAGGTCTGACAACACTAAAATCAGAGACAAATAATTGCTCTTTTTCCCTAAAGACTAATATAATATTATTGTTATATGGATCAAAGCCTGAAATAATTATTTAATGAAATTAATCCATCCTTAAAGATAAGAACATTTTGTTAACAAAGCATAACACCCGATTACAGTCGGGTAAAAAATAGTCTATGACAATCTTGTGATAAAGATGAATCGATTGATACCTCGCTTGTCAAAATCGGACTAAGTTTTTAGTTTGAACACATAACCCTTCCTTTGCCTTGACGTAGTCAGGTAAAAAAAACAACTATAGTGCACCCCGTCCCTCACAATTATACCAAATCCTCTCTATCCAAAGGTTGCCTGGAAGATATCGCTTTTAGCGATAAGGCCGCCCATTGTGACACTTCTTCTACTATTGTTGCTTTATTTAGTTAATTTTCTTTGTTGTGTGTACAATAATTAATTTATCTATCTATCCTATGACTCTTTAACTGAAACGATAACTGAAGAATCAATTGACATCTCGTTTTTCAAAATCGAACCAATAGAGGCGATGCTATGGTGGAAAATCCACATACATAAGTATATACATACATATATACATACACACATACATACACAGACAGTTAAACTTCCCTTGTTTTGCTGTAGTCGAGTAAAAAGCTAAACAGAAAAACTAGGAAAGGGAAGATTTAAGACTTAAGCAATTTATAAGTAACAGTCCATCCTAATTTTTTTTCTTATTCTGGTAAAATTTAATGATATAATAATAATAATAATAGCCTTTATTCAGACAGTATTTAAATTTACATTGAGCATAATAAATTCAAGTAACACTTTTTACAACAATGCACTCATTATTATTTTTTGTTTTATTTGCATCGACTCCCTGTCTGTATGCCACAAGTTGGCATAGGCCTCCTCCAAATGTCGCCATTTCCCTCTATCTTCAGCTATTCTAGTCCATGTGCCACCTGCTATGGCTTTAATGTCATCAACCCACCGTCTAAATGGTCTGCCTCGTTTTCTCTTCTTGTCACTTGTGAACCAATTCATGACTAGTTTTGACCATTTTTCACTTCCTCTGATTGTATGGCCTGACCACTTCCACTTAAGTTTTTTTCTTGTTGTACAACAATGCAATTTCTTTTTGTATGTTTCTTAATGGTTACAATTTTTATTCTATCTGATAGTCTTTTACCTATCATACTTGTTTCCATGGAGTTCTGACAAGTTCCTAGCTTTTTGTTGTGTATTTTTGTGAGTGCCCAGGTTTGGCAACCATAAGTAAGTACAGGAAGTATGCAGGTATCAAAAAGTATGTTTGATAGGTGTCCTAGTTTCACTAGACTTTTATTTGTATTTTTCACGGCTATGTTAGTTCCATTGGAACATTCATTTAAAACTAGATAATCACGACCTTTCAGCACTTTTATGACACAGCTCATAAAGTTTATTGGTAAAATCACAATGTGGACACTACCCACACACTGAAATTTATTGGTAAAATCACAATGTGGACACTACCAACACACTGAAATTTATTTGTAAAATCACAATGTGGACACTACCGACACACTGAAATTTATTGGTAAAATCACAATGTGGACACTACCAACACACTGAAATTTATTGGTAAAATCACAATGTGGACACTACCAACACACTGAAATTTACCTACATCTAAATAATTTATACATATATTATATCTCTTAACTTGCCTGTTTTAGATTCAGTACAGGCACATTCCATCAAAACTGTGCCCATAGTTAATGTTCTACAATACTTGACAATGCCACTGACCAAACCTTAATAATTGTTTTAGAAGAGGACTTTACAAACCAAAAATGTATGTATGTTGTTTGTTTGCTTCTATATCTCAGAAAATAAATTATTTACATAATGTCTTCTTCGTTGTAAACCAAACCTACCAAAACCAAAACTCCCATAAAAATTGTATCAGTAGTTTTCGAGTTTCATGTAAAAAACAAACTATACTTTCGGGTTTCTAGACCTCTAAACCTAAACCTCATCATATATCTGTCCACTGCTGGACTGCCTAATGCATGCCACTGAGCTCAGTCTTCAGCCAAACCAAAACCCAAGTAGCACATTATAAGTAATTCTATGCCAGTAGGTTTGTCGAAATATCTTCAATGTTCATAACTTATTTACTTTTTACACGATTGCCCAAAAAAAGGAGTGTGTAACGTTTTTAGGATTCATGTATGTTTGTATGTATGTTAGTTTCTTTATTCCACCATAACTTTTAAATACCAGAACAGCTTTAGACGTATGGGGTATCGTTAGAATCCTCACATCCCCCCAAGTAACATAGGATACCTTTTTTTTAAACAAAAATGTTTGGTAGCTCTATTTTAAAATGAGAAAAAAAAAATTTTTTTTTCAGTTTTACAATATGGATATCAAATTGAAGGCCTTGATAAGCACATTCCAACAGTATATAATTTATTGGCATAAGTTCATTTTTGGCAGGGCAGGCGTGTTTATTTAGCTTTTAAGCTAGTATAATATTACAGAAGTAAACTGTTAATCAAACTTACCTTCTGACAAGTCCATTGCTGTGAGCAAATGTACAGAACAGTATAATAAAGGTGAAGATTCCCTCTCTGCTGTCATACATGAATTTGATGAACAGGAGGAAGTAGAACGGTGCATAGTGTATCAGCAGGTTCAGGGTAGCTCGTACGTCCACTACCTGAAATTCAATGGTCTTAGTAAAATCCTAGTATTATTATGTGCATAGATCTAGTTAAAGTGGGGGAGATACAGCACCCTTTAATATTACGTAAACAAAAATAAGCCTAGCAGATGTGTAAAAATAAAAATATACCTAAAACATTGAATAACCGGACTAATACCATAAGTCTGGATGGTGCGACTAGACATCGTTTGACTGGCGATCTTTAGTACCGGAGTTCAATTCCCAACTGGAGTGATTAAATTTTGCGAGCTGAGGCAGTAAGAGCCGACGAGACACGAGAACTCGCGTCGCGGAATTGATTGATCGCTACTTCAACAGTTGGTAATGTTTACCATCAAAACTGGACTAGATACAGCACCCACGCAGCAACATTTTCATCGTTGTGCTTCATGTGCATACAAAGAACAAAGAGACAACAAAGAGAGATATACGCTGATTGTAGCACAAATGTGAGTCATTGCTAACACATGATACACAAACAAAACTCCGATTTTGACTAAAGTCAAAGAAGGCCAATTGTGTGCTTAGCACCTAATATATTTGGGCCACAACCAAGGAGCTGGTACCTCATCTTCCCACTTTTAGGTAGATCTATGATTATGTGTGAAGGTTTTAAATCTGTACAAAGAAGATAAATGAAAAGTGGTCTAGGGTACTTAAAATACGCTACTGAACAATAATATCTTCTTTTTTTTTTTATTCTTTTTTGTCTGTTCGCACATCACTTAAAAACTAGTGGACAAATTGCTATGCAGTTTTCACTGTTGAATAGTTTCGGACTTGATTTAAAACTGGAGTAATTGGTATCTCAATCTGATGAGTAGAAGCCGAGCAATCAATAATAACATTTTTGACTTCTGAAGGAATTTTGATCAAATGTCAAAATCAAATCAATTTTGGTATTTGTATTGCTATTTTAGGTCCTGGAATAGCACATTGAGTGAGCGTAGAGTGTGCAAAGCATCAGCTAGTTATTCGTGAACATCAATGATTTAATAATTATTTCCTGACATCAATGATTTAATAATTATTTCCTGCCTGGATAAATATAATAGGGTAATTTTTCAAAAAATGCAGATACTTAAAAAAAACAACAGGAAACATGCTTAGAATTTTTGAGTAAACAAGTATTCACATTTCTTCTTCCTACTTCAGCAATTAAGTTTTTATTTTTTGGATTTAGGACTCTTCACTGTTAAACTTATTCACCTAGGCCTTAAAAGTACACTTGTGTAAGTTAAATGAATATACCAATTTTGTTACAGCCATTTAGAAATAACTAGAGAGAAATTAAAAAATCCCATAGATTTTAAGTGCTTTACTCTATGATTTTGTGCTATCTCAAAGAGGTTTTACAATGTATTGTGAGCAAAATAAAACCTCTTTGTGCTATCCTGATAAAATATCAACTTTTTAATTTTCTTTTTTTTAATTTCATAGTAGGCTAGCTTATGTAGGTATTTACTCATATAATTTTAATCAACTTCACATTTTATTAACTGTTGAATGGCTTACATAAGAATGTCACGGTTAATTACAATGCCTGTTGATATAAATCATGAACATCCAGTTATGAAAAGTTGCAGTTATGTCATGTTTCTTTAATGAGTTTGTAATTATAAGGCATTAATCTACAAACATTTTATAACATGGTCGGGGCTATTTATAATTGTATTATTTATTTAATTGAATATTTATTTGTTTAATTGTGTGTATTTATTTCAATAATTGTGTGCTTTTATGGACTTTGGTCTGAAATAAAAATATTTGAATTTGAATTAAATTACATTTGCATTCAATAAATTTAGCTTACTTTTGCTGCTATAGTGCAATGAAATCAATGAAAGAAATATTGAATTTAAGTTAGGTACTTGAGCCACAGGAACCAGTTTAACCTGTCGGCTATCAGTATCCCGAGATATATGAGGTTATTTTAAGTTAGGTACTTGAGCCACAGGAACCAGTTTAACCTGTCGGCTATCGGTATCCCGAGATATATTAGGTTATTTTAAGTTAGGTACTTGAGCCACAGGAACCAGTTTAACCTGTCGGCTATCGGTATCCCGAGATATATGAATTTTAAGTTAGGTACTTGAGCCACAGGAACCAGTTTAACCTGTCGGCTATCGGTATTCCGAGATATATGAGGTTATTTTAACCTGTCGGCTATCGGTATCCCGAAATATATGAGGTTATTTTAACCTGTCGGCTATCGGTATCCCGAGATATATGAGGTTATTTTAACCTGTCGGCTATCGGTATCCAGAGATATATGAGGTTATTTAACCTGTCGGCTATCGGTATCCCGAGATATATGAGGTTATTTAAGTTAGGTACTTGAGCCACAGGAACCAGTTTAACCTGTCGGCTATTGGTATCCCGAGATATATGAGGTTATTTTAACCTGTCGGCTATTGGTATCCCGAGATATATGAGGTTATTTTAACCTGTCGGCTATCGGTATCCCGAGATATATGAGGTTATTTTTGCAAATTTTGCAAAATATTAGTAAGTTAAAATAAGTATAAAAAAATTTTATTTTTTTGTTTCATTTGTCTTCCTTAATTACAGATTTTGTGTATGGCAAACTTTGTAATCATTATTTATTTAAAAAATATTTCATAATCTTAAAAAAAACGCACTCGTCCACAGGTTAACAGTACTTGGTTTGTTGATATATTGTTTGTTTGCTTGTTGTATGAGGTGCTCATCTAGACTAATTTCTACTAAAATCGTCATAATAACTTTAGAATAGAAGAAAACTACCTGTTGTGTGCCATCATCACTCTGACTGTCATTATCAGCATTGTCATGAATGTTGTTGTTGTTGGCCGGATTCACAGACACATTGATCTCCTGGTTTTCTGGACCGTGTTCCGAAAGGTTTGAGTCGTTGGAAGCACTGGTGCTTACAGCGTGGGTACCAGGCTGTGTGACCATTTCAGTGACTATAAACGCTTGAGTGTTTGGTCCCAAGTTCACATGTGCTATAGAACTCTGCGGTCTCTGTGCCAGATCTCCAACTAGCTGGTGGGTACCGGGAGCATTCCGAGGCAACCAAGTGGGAAGAGATAATCTGGCATTGTTGCCCTGAAAATATTTTATTTTTATGCAGCTATTTTTATTTTGAGGCAGATTACAAACATCATAATTTTGAATAAAATAACTGTACAAATTAATTACTAATACAAATAATTGTTTAGAACTATGGACTGGAAACGATGACTAATGAACAGAATATTGCATCACATAATATTGTAATATTTGTAATGTTATGTGTACGTACCATACGCGCATGTTCTACAAGGGGTCTTATCTCTCTGAATACACTGTTGAGACGATCGCCAAGACCTAGATTGTTTCTGTTTGGAGCTGCTTGTCTGGGTTCTCTCAGCGGATCTGGTCGGTGCAGCGCATTGTGTCGCGGAGTGGCCTCCGCAGGTTCTTCGTCTTCTATATCTAGGGTCACCTGATTTGACTGAGCCATCGCACAACACTAGTGCACAAAATATGGATTTATAACGTGAATTCTAGAAGAGTTATGCTCATTTCCAAATATTTATGAGCAAAGCAAGTGCACGAAGGTCAATTTGTTTTTTTATTACTTTGACAAACAATTGACTTGACTTGACTTGACATTGACAAAGCGACTTACGTGACATTGGCGGAATTGTGGAATGGCAACTCCACAAATGCCACAAAACAAGAAGTGACATTGACAAAGTTTTCCCCTGCGTTCGAGATGATGAGATGGCGTTGTGGGCAGTTTCGAGATCTACATTATTAACAAGCCGTTCCCTTCGAACATTTTCTACACTTTTGCCCTTGTTGCAACTTTTGACACTACCGATCCTTTCCAAACCGAATGAAAAACGACCCTATAATAAAGGGAATAAAGTCGATTTTCCTATGTCAACATGTCATCTAAACATGCAAAAGGAACGGTGATCGAAAACAGTTCAGAACGCCAATTTTGCCTACAAATGTCCAAAGGGAAAGGCAAATGTTTTTTTTTTTTTTTTTACTGCCTAGGCAATCGTTTGACCACGATCTCACCTGATGGAAAGCGATGATGTGGTCGAAGGTGTAGCACGCTTGCCTAGTAGATACCTATTCACTCTTGACTTGAACACACCGGGGTTATAATTTACCGGAAACACTGACGAGGGCAGGGCATTCCACTCCTTTGCAGTTCTTATAATAAATGAAGAAGCGTGATCATATTTAGTGTTTTTAACACTTAATTTCACCATTTGCTACAAAACAAACGGCCCCTTCGTTCATCCAAAATTAGGCCGTTCGTGTTGAAGCTCAACAGTTTTTAAACTGTTAACTGTTATTTATGAAAGAAACAATTATGGATTCAGTAAGTTCGCCCGATTCGTGTTCCACCTAAACTCCACGCATATCCCGCTTATAGTGGAGACGGCTTCTTTAATTGGCAATTAGGTAACTAAACATAATCATTATAAAAAGTAAAAAGCCGCTATCCATAGTTTTAATCCGGGGCAGCACACATAACTAATCGACTACGCGCGCTGACACACGCTTGTGTGCGTAACATGTAACTGTTTTCGTGGAGCGAACAGGCAAGCGATACGGGTTAATGCGTGTGGAAAAAGGATTGCACAATATCGTTTGCGATCTTTTGAAGATGAATTTGACATCAGAAAAGTGACTTTATTTCGTAAGCTTTAGGGTCGTTTTTCGTTCACTTTGGAAAGGACCGTTAGTGTCAAAAATGGCAAATGAAACTGCCCAAAACGCCACTGCTTCATCTCGAACGCAGGGATTGTCTTTGTTGTTCTTGGCTCCAGGATTCCAGCAAAGTAGAGAGTTGAAAGGGTAGAGAGTACAGTATTTGCAGTATTTTTATACTCTTTGGTAGAGAGGCCCAAACGCCCAAACATATATGCCATCCACCCATAGGACATTTCCTTCGCCATTGCATCCACCATACACGAATATTAGCTTTAAGGGCTGTGGATTTTGTATGAATAAATAAATAAATAAATAAATAAATTAGTCGGTAAAAATACTTTTTAATTATCATGTATATACATAAATAATAATAATAATAATAATCATCATCATCATTATTATTAGCCCGCATCAGTCTACTGCTTGACAAAGGCCTCTCCCAAAGCACGCACCACTGAGCCCGATCTTCGGCTCTTCTTTTCCAACCATCGCCAGCCATCTTGCGTATGTCGTCGCTCCACCTAGCTGGAGGGCGTCCTACATTACGTTTGCCTTTTGCCGAATCGCGGTCTCTACTCAAGAGCACGCCTACCCCAAAGGTCGTAGTGGTCATATTTCCTTCGACAAATATGACCACTACGACCAGCCCACTGCCACTATGATCAGCCTGCTAATCCTTTGGGCTATGTTGGTAACTTTGGTTCTCTGTCGGATCACCTCGTTCCGGATTCGATCTCTCAAAGAAACTCCAAGTATGGCCCTTTCCATAGCCCACTGAGCGACTTAATTTGAATTGGTGAACTAGTCGTACCGTGATAATCGACGTCTCAGCTCCGTCAAATGACCGTAAGTCATAACAGGAAGGACACACTAGTTGAAGAATTTTATTTTCAGGCATTGGGGAATTGGTGACGAAAAGACTCGACGAAGTTTACCAAATGCTGCCCAGCCCAGCTGTATTATTCTACAGACCTCTCTCTCAAAGTTGTTTTTACCCAACTTCAGCGTTTGCCCAAGGTAAACATACTCTTGAACAACTTCAAGAGGAGATCCGTGAACATCAATCGATTTCGGAAAGACATGTTCATTGGAAATAATCTTGGTTTTA
This sequence comes from Alsophila aescularia, assembly GCA_946251855.1. NCBI lineage: Eukaryota > Metazoa > Arthropoda > Insecta > Lepidoptera > Geometridae > Alsophila > Alsophila aescularia. The sequence continues at coordinate 6,067,407 of OX276376.1, read as the reverse complement.
TCCAAATTCATTCGAAGATCGATGCGTTGAGATGAAACAGCTAGGCCGTTCAGCATCTGATGTGTCCTGAAACGGTTCTGCCATAATGATGATGTCATTCGCAAATCTCAAGTGTACTCGCCCCTCGTGTGTGTAGGGGGTGAGGGGGTTGATGTTTATGCCACGTCCTTTCCAGTCCAGAGCTTAAACATATCCTCCAATGCATTTGTGAACAATTTCGGGGAAATAACGTGCCCCTTGTCTCACTCCTCGATGCAGGAGGATTTGCTTAGTCTGTTGATTCTGACCGTCATTATCGCGGCGTCATACAGGCATCTCAACACTTGAATATATCGCCAGTTGACTTGGCATCGCTGCAGGGACTCCAGGACTGACCAGTCTCAATGGAGTCAAAGGCCTTCTCATAGTCCACAAACGCTAAGCACAGGGGCTGATTAGTGATTATACTTTTCGGTTTTCTATATAATTTGCCGCACTGTGTGAATGTGGTCTATGGTGCCGTATACTCCTTTAAACCCAGCTTGCTCCGGTGGTTGAAATTCGTCGAGTCTACGAGCAAGACGATTTAATAATAATACCTAGGCACTACTAAATCAATTTTTAAGAAACTACTTACGTAAGATTTTTTTGAAATTGATGAAGGAAACTATGAACCACTATACCTACCCATCACATTATAAAAAAAACTTATGTCTGGTTGGCTAAACGGGAGACTGTTTGGCTGTCAGTCTGTTGTACCCGAGTTCAATTCCCAACTAGAGTGTTTACATCTTGCACGTAAAATAATAATTTATGGCTTATAATTTGAATATGGCCGAGCTGAGGCGGAAAGAGCCGACGAGCGTCGCTGCGCCGCTCGATCGCCACGCCAAGAGACGGCGTTATCCCTGTACCGCGCTACTAGATACTTAAACCACATAAGAAATAATAGTAATAACGTACTTACACATCAAAAGGTTACTTATAAAACAAAAAAATAGGTACTTAAATAATAATACCAACTACCAAATCAATATTGATGAAATTTAAGTAAAACCACTATGAAGGAAACTATGAACCAATATACCTACCACATAATAAAAAAACATATCCAAAAAGAAATCCTAGAGTTTTTTAGGAACCAATGAAGTTGTATACTAATATAAAACTTACAGATATCTTACGACTGTCACTCACGAGTTACGCCAGCGCCGCTGACGCAACGGCCGACACGCGCGGCAATCCGCAGTTCACGTCGTGCTCGCTGCGCAAACTCATGAGGATGGACGTCTCTAACGTCCGAACGCCGGTCGAATTGTTCGACGAAATAACTCGTGAGTGACAGTAGTAACTATAAATAAATGAATCACGCTCACGTTAGTTTATATACCAATATAATGGAAAACTTCGTTGATATGAACATAAACATAAAAAAATGCTTAACTGATTGATAATTAAATTAGCATTCTAAAAACTTTAAAATGCAGTTTAAAGGGTAACATCAGGGTAAGCCATAGCGTTTTTTACATTGAAATCAGATTTTCAAAGAAATATCAACTCTAACGCGCCGCCGCATTAAGCGCACGTGTGTTGTTGTTAGTTCACGTGCACATAATGCAGCTTGTTAGTCGAAATTGCTATGAAAAATTAAAAATATTAAAATCTGTTTGCAACAAAGATCAGTAATAGCACTACTGATTGCAACAAGTTATGGAATTTCCCGCTGATTTCTGATTTTGCTGTTTTTTTTTGTCTCTATCACATAACTAAGAATTAAACGCAAGTTAAGCGTAATTCAAAATCTTTGGTTGGCAGTTTAGTTTTTGCAACAAAGTAGCAAAATCTAAAAAATGTACCTAATAGCACAGAATAAATAATAGTACAACTAATAGGTACCTTATTTTTGACACAATTTCACATTGGCAATGTTTTTGCCACTATGTATTGTGTAGGTAAATATTATTAACCCCTAAATAATGAGACGGGTGTTATAAGTTTAAGGTTTGTATCACTGTGTGTGAGAGGGTGTGTGTGTGTGTGTGTGTGTGTGTGTGTGTGTGTGTGTGTGTGTGTGTGTCTGTCTGTCTGTCTGTGGCATCGTAGCTCCCAAACGAATAGACCGATTTTGATGCGGTTTTTTCTGTTTGAAAGCTGATGTGATCGAGATGGTTCTTAGATATATGGACGATGGGGGAGAGAGGGGGGAGGTGAGAAAAGGGGGGTGAGAATCGTAGCTCAAGAACTGCACAATCTGATTCCCCCATCACCTTTCCATTACCGTACGACTAGACGATCGGCAAAACGCCATCCTTTTAAGGTTGAAATACCTCGCACAGGAACGAAGCGTTTCGCTTCTTCATTTATTATAAGAACTTCTAAGGAGTGGAACGCCCTGCCCTCGTCAGTGTTTCCGGTAAAATATAACCCAGGTGTGTTCAAGTCAAGAGAGAATACGTATCTACTAGGCAAGCGTGCTACACCTTCGACCACATCATCGCTTTCCATCAGGTGAGATCGTGGTCAAACGATTGCCTAGTACGTAATAAAAAAAAAAAAAAAAAAAAACTTCTAAACCTATGGACCGATTTAGCTACGGTTTTTAACGTTTGATAGCTGGGGTAAACGAGATGGTTCTTAGCTATATTGGTCGGGGGTTATATACATTTTTAATTTGTACTTGTTAAATGAACGTAACAATATTACATAACATACATAACTACCTACCTCAGAAAGTATTATTTTCAATCTTTAAAGAATTACTTCTTTTTTTACCTGGAAGGTCTCTACTTTCATAGATATTAATTATTAGTAGACAATCAAATAATTTTATACATGAAAAAGTAAAATGGCTGCCGAAAAAGCCATTTAATATTTTTTATACATGATGAAAAAGGGATTTGACGAATGTCGTTTCAGAATAGGGGGTAGGGTTGCACCCCCGTGTTTAATTTTCCAAAATTATGTGTTTGAAACACTACTGTTAAAGAGTCTTGTGTCCAGACACATTGTAGATAGTGAGGTTCGCAGTACACAGGAGAGAGAAGAAATAAAACACAATCGTTAGATTTATATATTATGGCAGTTATTTAATTTTCCTTTTGAATTTTCATCGTAAGTCAATAGACCGCAATGTGTTTTTTTTTATTTTTGATACAATGAGCAAAAATCCACCCCTCCAAAGGAATAAGATAAGATAAACATGTAAGTAGGTACTTATATGCACGATGTAAAATTATATACGTAAATTCAGTCTTTACATAGGCTCACACCATCACTGAACTGAGTGATGCGTTTTTCCATGAAATCCAATCTTTGTCAATCAACTAGATGGTGATTGTTTAACTGTCAGACTACTAAGTACTAGCATAGTAAAATTTGTGCAATAAATTATAATGTAACTAATGTCGCTATATATGTGAATTGGTTGGACTGCATTTGGCTCTTTTATAACCTATGGTGTATATTCAGATGTTCCTTGGCACTTGAGCAAACATTTCAAGTCTCGGTATCTGGTTTCAAATCCAGAACCCCATCAGCGTGAAGGTCACGCACTGCTTCAAGCAATCGCGCTTCCGCACGTGGTTCACCTAAAGCCATCTCCACGCTGCCGGCACACAACAAAAGTGCTCTGAGCGCTGCTCGTGGCCAGTCTGCTTTCAACCCTCGCCGCATCGCACCAGCCGCTCCTGTAGCTCCAAGCCTTGTGCACTCGGACACCAGTCGCTGCGTATAGTCTTCTATCAAGCTATCCCCGAGTGATCGCCTTAACTCGGGAGACAAAGACGACAGAAGCAATAACGCGATATCATCCATCGGCCTGCCGAGTGAAACCATCTGCCAATCTAACACGATACACTCGGTGACTCCGTCTCTCTCCCTGAACTGCAGGTTACCGCACCAAAAATCTGCGTGCACGATGGGAGCTGGTTCGGCCGGTCTTAGCAACGTGCCGAGTAACGAAGGCGCGCGTGCACTGAGGGCTGCCACGGCATCCGCTTCTTCGATGCACTCAGTGCGTTCACGTAGGAAAGCTTCCAGCTGAGGCAATCCTCTCCTTATAAGTCTCAGATATCCAGCGGCGGCTCTCTCGCAGGGAAACAAGAAGTCAAACCTATCGTCAAGAGCGCCTTCTTTTTCCCGCAGGGCGAGGGAGAGCGCGTGGAGACGCGCTGCGGCGTGGAGCGCAGATCTGGCACGCTCTTCTGACAAACCTTCGGCTAAATCAGCGGATTCATATCCCGCGTGTGAGATATCTTCTAAAATTAGCTCACTGTCAGCTCCGACCATACCTGAAAAATAAAATAATACTGTTTTTATGTAATAAAGTAAGCTTAATAAATAAAAACAAAAAATTAATAAAGACTGCATCTCAAATTTTTAGAGCTCCTTTAGCAAAACGTAAATGTTTATCGAATGAATTATCACGCTACCTACCTATAGTCCGGTCAATTTAGACATTCGAAGTTACATAAAGTCCCAACAAGCTGAATTTCTGTGAAGTTGTTCAAAACATAATTACAAACAATGTCTAGAAGTTCCCCATCATTCCCCTGTAAGGAAAAAATTTAATTCAAGGTCAAAGGTAAAAAAAATGAGTTTTTCGCGATTTTCAGCAAAACGGTAAGTTTTATCATAAAAGTACCTCAGACAAAAATTGTAGATCATAAAATTATCTATAAAAAATGTATTAATACTTTTTTTCTTACGAGCCACCGTTTCTGAGATATAACGATTCTAAAAGTTATAAAAGTTGTTATCGTCATAATATGCACACGTTTCCACGCCACCTATGAGGTAGTGTACTTAGCGCGTTTTTGTAACTTTTAGAATCGTTATATCTCAGAAACGGTGGCTCGTAAGAAAAAAGTAATGATACTTTTTTTATAGATAATTTTATGATCTACAATTTTTGTCTGAGGTACTTTTATGATAAAACTTACCGTTTTGCTGAAAATCGCGAAAAACTCATTTTTTTGACCTTTGACCTTGAATTAAATTTTTTCCTTACAGGGGAATGATGGGGAACTTCTAGACATTGTTTGTAATTATGTTTTGAACAACTTCACAAAAATTCAGCTTGTTGGGACTTTATGTAACTTCACTCTCATTTTTTGGTCTAAATTGACCGGACTACTAGCCTTCCTTACTTCATTTTGCCAACACCACGAGTTTTGCAAGCAATTTGAACGTTATGGCGACGTTTTTGAAAACTATTAATTTCTGCGTGTCATCCTACGTTCTTAGTACCTAGGTACTACTAGTAATGAAATAGAGCAACGACGTGAGTGAGACTACTAGTTATAACTTCATTATTTGTCACACCAAGTATAATTAAATCTAACAAAATAAGGAACTCTCAGACCAAATATTACTATATGGAACCCTACTGGAATATGGGTCATAAGGAAACTAGGAGGAAAATAAATAAATTATAACGGGGATGAAGACTTATCTCGATTCTAATTCCAAATATAACGATATTTATAGAAGTATAGATCTCATTAAAAATGGGAAAATTAGATACAGCTCCTCGAGCATAGATCGCCATAAATTAGTTGCAAAGCAACTAATTGGCGGCCATTAGTTGCGTCCATTCCGATTGTGACTAAGGCCAATTATTGGCCTGCCATTTCTGCGCCACGCCATTGCGACAGAGCGCTTTCGCGAACGTGACACTGTAGAGGTCAGCTATAGACCAAAAGCATAATATGCTGGATATATACGAATATCCATATGTATGTATGTATGTATGTAATATTGACAAAAATGCAAAATATTTATATACTAGCTGTAGCCGAGGCTTCGCACGCGTGGTCATTTCTCTAGGTTAAAAGTACTGTATATTATGTACTATTCTAAGGCCTAATATACCAATATACTAACATATGATCAAAATTCCCTCAGCCGTCAAAACCAGTTTTTAAGTCCAACCCCAAGACATCCAACAGTGAAAACCGCATCGCAAATGGTCCTGTAGTTTTACGTGATGAGCGAACAAACATACAGATAAACAGACAAACAAACAGACAGACATGAAAATTAAAAATGATTTATTCTTGTTCAGCAGCTTATTTTACGTACCCTAGACATATTTTTTCAATTATCTGCTTTGTACAGTTTTTTTCGTTTCTATTGCTTTATATTATAGTATAGATAGACAAAGATGTTAGTCTAGTATCTGAACATATTTAGCAAATTTCGCGAATGTATAATGCGAATGCGAATGTATATGTATGTATGTAGTTTGTCCACGTATTTCTCGGAAACTACTAAGTCTGATTGCAGTAATTCTTTTTGTAACAGTTTCAGTATCTTTCAACAGGGTTATTCCCTTTCTCCCCACCAGCTCTGTCCCACTAGTGGTGAGAAAGGGAAAAATAAAAAATGTATGGCCTTTCTCCCCACTATGGAAAATATTATTTGTCAGTGGGGAGAAAGGTAATAATTGAAAAAGTATTCTCTTTGTCCCCACTATGGAATCAAAAAATATACCTGTCATAGTAGTGGGGGGAAAGCAAATAACCAAATTTACTATAGTATAAGTATTAGTTTCATATATTTTACGTGTCGGAAACCTTTTTAGTTCCGTTTACTCACCAAGTTCAGATCTGTTTATGATGGGATATAATGAATTTAAGTTGATCATTAATAACAGTTTCTTAAGTGAACAATAATAATTATGGTTCAGTGGTGAAAGTGCATTAATTAATTATTAGTACTATTGTTTTAATATGAGGCTAAATGGAAATATTCCTTGTTTGTGTTTACTACAATTTAGATATAATTGTCGTTTCTAGGAGTACTTTGTTTAATTTACTTAATCGAAACTTTTCAAAATTTCACTATAATTATTTTGGCTGAGGACACTATTCTAGTATATATAAGCGAAAACTGAAAAAGGCCTATTGTATTCATCATGTCCAATTTTAACTCTGTTGATTAAGGCTGTTTGTTTTCCATAAGTGTAAAATAAAATAAAATAAAATAATGCCCCACTAGACTTGCTATGAAGCAAACATCATTTTCAGTAAGGGCAATTATGGAGATATCAAGGATTGCGGAGTGGGGAGAAAGAGAATAATTTTTCGATTATTACCTTTCTCCCCACTGTCAAATTATATATTCCACAGTGAGGAAAGGCCATACATTTTTTATTTTCCCCTTTCTCCCCACTAGTGAGACAAAGCTGGTGGGGAGAAAAAGAATAACCCTTTCAAAGGTTCAACTTAGGGAAAGGTTAGTTTAAAAAAAAAAACTTTCTTGGTAATCGTTTGACCACGATCTCCCTGATGGAAAGCGATGATGTGGTCGAAGGTATAGCACGTTTGCCTAGTAGATACCTATTTACTCTTGACTTGGACACACCAGGGTTATATTTTACCGGAAACACTGACGAAGGCAGGTCATTCCACTCCTTAGAAGTTCTTATAATAAATAAAGAAGTGTAACGCTTCGTTCTTGTGCGAGGTATTTCAACCATAAAAGGACGGGTCTTTGCCGATCGTCTAGTCGTACGGTAATGGAAAGGTGATGGGGGAATCAGATTGTGCAATTCTTGTGCACACATAGATCTCTGTTAACTGTTTCCAGATGGGTTTTGACCTAGCGAGCGCGAAGCGTCTCCGTTTCAGCTAGGGCATAAATGCCTTGCGAATTCCTTCCGAATGTCCAGATCTCTGTTCTCCTCTACAGGTCGCATTTCTCAAACGATCTAGACGAAATTTGGTATAGAGATAGCTTATACCCTGGAATAAAACATAGGATACTTTTTATCCCGGAAAATTGACAGTTTACACGGGAAAACTGGAATAACTGGTAAAATTTTGATTACTCGCTGTAAGAAACGGTTGCCATGTAAACGAAATAACGAGTAAGTTAAAAAACATCAAGAGTGGTGCTAATGGCTATTACCTACTTTTGCGTTGGTTTTTAATATCCTAGATTCCTAGAAGAACATGGATGCTTTTTTCCGCGATAAACTGTAGTCCGCTCTGACGAAAAGCAGGAAAACTGTCGCAGGCAGGAAAACTAGTATGTAATAAAAAAAATTAAGCGCACCCAGTAATCGCATAATTACGAGTATTACGATGTGTAACATCAGACATCTCACCTTTGGTTAAGCAACATTAACATAATCTAGCACCGCGCGCGCTCATTGGTCAACTGTGAATCAGCAACTACTCTATAGATCTTACTTTTCGTCAGAAAACCGTATGTCGGATAGCTCAGCTTGAAAACTCTCGGCTACTAATCTGAAGTACCTACGGGAGTTCTATTCCCGACTAAAATGTTTACATTTTGCACTATAAACATGTTATGTGATGGCTTCTAGCTTGATGGCACCGCGTGCGCTCATTGGTTAACTGTGAATCAGCAACTACTCTATAGATCTTACTTTTCGTCAGAAAACCGTATGTCGGATAGCTCAGCTTGCAAACTCTCGGCTACTAATCTGAAGTACCTACGGGAGTTCTATTCGCGACTGAAGTGTTTACATTTTGCACTATAAACATGTTATGTGATGGCTTCTAGCTTGATGGCACCGCGTGCGCTCATTGGTTAACTGTGAATCAGCAACTACTCTATAGATCTTACTTTTCGTCAGAAAACCGTATGTCGGATAGCTCAGCTTGCAAACTCTCGGCTACTAATCTGAAGTACCTACGGGAGTTCTATTCCCGACTAAACTGTTTACATTTTGCACTATAAATATTTTATGTGATGGCTTCTAGCTTGATAGCACCGCGCGCGCTCATTGGTTAACTGTGAATCAGCAACTACTCTATAGATCTTACTTTTCGTCAGAAAACCGTATGTCGGATAGCTCAGCTTGCAAACTCTCGGCTAGTAATCTGAAGTACCTACGGGAGTTCTATTCCCAACTAAAATGTTTACATTTTGCACTATAAACATGTTATGTGATGGCTTCTAGCTTGATGGCACCGCGCGCGCTCATTGGTTAACTGTGAATCAGCAACTACTCTATAGATCTTACTTTTCGTCAGAAAACCGTATGTCGGATAGCTCAGCTTGCAAACTCTCGGCTACTAATCTGAAGTACCTACGGGAGTTCTATTCCCGACTAAAGTATTTACATTTTGCACTATAAACATTTTATGTGCCGTCTTCTAGCTTGATAGCACCGCGCGCGCTTATTGGTCAACTGTGAATCAGCAACTACTCTATAGATCTTACTTTTCGCCAGAAAACCGTATGTCGGATAGCTCAGCTTGCAAACTCTCGGCTACTAATCTGAAGTACCTACGGGAGTTCTATTCGCGACTGAAGTGTTTACATTTTGCACTATAAACATTTTATGTGATGGCTTCTAGCTTGAGCGCGCGCGGTAGCACCGGTCAAATCAAATAGCGCGCGCTTCTTCGGCTTCCTGTTACACTTCCGGTTACATATTGGTAACGCTTTTCTAGAAATCACTCCAATAAATTGGAGGAACGCGAGGGAAAAGATGTTACACATCAAAAACCTTATAGATAAGCAACAATTCCTAGTTGTAGATTGTATTGTATTGTATGGTTGTAACTTTCAATCACGTTTTTTATTAAAAATAACTCACTAGGTATTCTGCCTCGATAGCACCTCGCCGTGTGTAACCCATTACCAGGACCGAAGATGTCTTCAGCCAGTCGGTCGAGCACCGGCGCCAACTCTGTGTAGAACAGAATCTCTCTCGTGTCGAACTGTGCTTCAGCCATGAACAGTCGTCCAAAAGGATCCCTGGGTGGTAGCTTGACTATGACCGGCAGGTTCTTACGGCCACTGTCGCATGCGTAGCTTACGGTCACGGCTACCACTCTGCTCAAAGTTCCGCCCACTCCAACACGGATATCCACTGTAACCTGGAAAAGGGTGCTTTGTCAATGTGTTAAAAATGGGACCTTAGTAGATACGTATCTCTTTTTATTCATATTATATTTTAGGTATTATATTTAACGTACCTCGTTTAACTATACTTATAATAAAGCAGTATGTACTAAATAAACTGTACAATGAAGATATAAAAATGAGGTCTGGGGTACTTAAAATAAGCTACTGAACAACAATAAATATAACTTTTTTTTAAATCGTATCTTTCTGTTTGTCTGTATGTTTGTTCGCGCATCACGTAAAAACTACTGGATCGATCGCGATGAAGTTTTCACTGTTAGATAGCTTCGGGTTTAACTTAAATACTGGTACTTGGCATCTTAATCCGATGCAAATCGATAAAAATCTTTTTGACGGCTGAACGAATTTTGAAGAAATGTAGCAAGTATATTGTACTTTATACGTACTTTTGTTCCTGGAATAACAGTATGGGCTACTTTAAAATGGAATGAGCACGTGGGCAAAGCCGCGGGCACAGCTAATCTAATATATTTAATTAGCGAGTCAAGTAGTGAGGGTCAATCATGCGAAGTTTTAATTGCTCCTACAGACCTCCATATAACTATAGGTACCTACCTACCATTTTCATTACATTAAGTAGTTTTATGTCTACGCCAAGTGACTAATCAATCATAAATCTACCTACTTACTGTAGGTATGTATAAATAAGTATAATTTGGAAAATTACATTAAAAAAATATTTTTAAGTCCTTTTTTGCAATGAATGTTTTCCTTCTTTTTTTTGTTGCATTTTCATTTTTTAAGTTCTAAAGTTTTCTTTTCTTTTTTCTTTTTATCCATTTTTTATTGCTTTGTCTTCTGTTTGTGAGCTACCCTGAAAGTTTCAGCAGGATAGCTAATCGGGAAATACTCAAAATTTGAATTGCAAATCCAGGACAAAATACATAGATACATACATAGTACATACATACATATAAGTGAAGATAAATAAAAGCTTTTAAAATGAGCAATTTTTTGTTGTTTTTTTCGCCTTATAAGCGTTCGCACATCTAACGATGATTTCAATTGAGTACCTACAAATGTTGTACATTTGAACATAGGCGGAATTGTATGCGATAAATCTTGCAGTGTCTTGAAATATCATTTCTACAGAACTTAAGTAATTATGTTTCTACGTTTTTTCAACATTGCCTGTAAGATAGAAAACCCCAGTTTAACAATTCAATTTTAAAAAACATGAAATTGTAACTTCATTTCCTTCCTACAATGTTTAACTGGCCTTGTTGCCTGCCCAACGGGTGAATAAAAATAAATACAATGACATTTCCGGTTTGGACGTCAAAATTGTCAACACAGTATACTTCCGACCCAGTTTTTAAACCAAAGGAGGTTGAATTACGCTTTCTTCCCAGCCGGTTTTTTAAACCAAAGGAGGTTGAATGAAGCTTACTGGCGTTAAATTTTTTAACAGTAAGCGTAATTCGACATCCTTACGATAAACAGAATAATAATATAGACTGTGCTATAGGCAAAATGGTACGTCAATATAAAACCTTTATACAAAAAATTATACTCGTAGCAAAGGGAATACAATGCATTATAGTATAAGGAGAAAGTGTAAAAAATTGTTGTTATAATAGGGTTATGTTAATTTATTTAATTGTTTTGCACCAAAATAGTGTAGGTACAAGGAAGGACTTAATGCTAAACAGCTTTATCTACCAGTCATACAGGTCGTGAAAGAAATAATAGTACATAGGGCGTGTTAGTTAAAGTATTGAACAATAAATACGAAAGAAACAAAGGTTTGTGTAAATAATAGTTTCAAAACATTTGTGCTAATATGGGACAACTGTTTCCCTGCACAGTGAAATAGCAGCAACATATCTAAATATATTGTTTTGTAATCTCGGCAGGCAGTAACAGATTAAAAATAATTCTTATTCAAAAGCCTAGTCTGTTACACTAGGATAGGTAATTGAATTGGTCTAGGTACCTACAATTTCATCTTGAAACATTATATTTATCATGCATAAGTACTTACTTGCATAAGTAATTAAGCGGATAAAATAATTAAAATCTCTAAGAATTGTTTCAAAGGTCATTAGCAGTAACATAACCTACAAAACTTTGAAGCCTAATAACAATTATACCTGGCCTCCCCAAAAAAATATCTTAGACTAACAATTTCAGGAAATGATGCTGAATTACTAGCGATATTTTTTGTCTAAAGACGGCTTGAATTTCACTGACATAAACGTATGTATGGGAGTTCGCCATTGTTATTTTCATTTTTGAACGTCTGTATCTTGTTTTATAATTAACCCAGGGCTACGTTCTTAAATCTCGTCCGACTACTAGCGTTCGCCCCAAGGCATGCGACGTTCGTCATCGGACGTTTTCAAACGACACTACGAAGCTGTCGCTGCCAAAATAGATTTGACAACAAAACTTCACCGTTCATCGACTATTAACTGGCTATTATCGATAACAATCCTCATTTCCATGTCTTCCATAGCAGTTTCCATACCTCTCGATGAAAAATTTGCTCGCGATTATTATAACAACCTCAAAATAATCTATAAAAAATATGTGTCAGCACTCAATTAGTCAGTGTGACCAGATTCAAATGTCAAATTCTGCTAGCCTGAATGACAAAAACTGCTAAAACATGCTAGACATTCTTCAAATAATGCTAAATTACTGCTTTCACAGATATTGCTTAAACATTAGAAAATATGGACAAAAATGCCAATTTGTACGATTAGAATGACATTTTTATTAGGGTTCCGTACCCAAAGAGTATCAACGGTCAACTATAATATTTTTAAGCCTACGCTGTCTGTCTGTTTGTCCGTCCTACCGTTTAACGACTGTATCTTTTGAGCCGATACTGTATCTTTGGAGATCAATAGTATCCGAATGGTATCTGTTGCGCTATACAATCTGTCGGATTATGGCACATTCACTCTCTCTCTGAGAGAAGGCCCGTGTCCCAGCAGCGGGAACTGATAACGATGATCTTTTGAACTGTAATAGATATTAAAATGTTTATAGAATATGACTGTAATGTTATGGCGGATTAATTAAGAAATAATAATAATAAAAAAGGGGATCCATATACAACAAAAGTACTTATTACGTATTTTGTCTTTGCTCTAAGCGGTGATAAGTACAAGCGTATGAGTCAAACTTGGCATGATTACACACTCTAAAGTAAAACTATAATAAGAAAAATAAAAGTGGTGTGGTAAGGAACCCCCAGTGCGCAGCCCAACTCACACTTGGCCAGTTCATTCCTATTTACAACACAATTCACTCGTCACTATCACTGTCCTTAGCAAATCCTTTGTATAATGATGATGAGTTAAGAGATAATTTTATCATATTTTTGTCGGCTCGAAATTCACACACCCATTTTCTCATATATTTCCTTTTCGCGTTTTTGGAATGCAAAATTCCAGAATCGTCATGTTTATTTTTGAACCGATTTCTAAGCCGGATTTTTATATTGTTAATCAGTGAAATGATTCGTTCACAATAAGTGTGTGGCATTAGTAAAATCATAATAGCCCACGCAAGATTCACAATGTTGGGTTTACCAACACCATTACCATTACCATTTAAATTAAATTAAATTCATCGTTTCAATTTGTCTTCAGAAATTTTCGGTATCTGTTAGTTTGGCATCAGAGCTGCTTCCAGAAGCCAATAAACTCAAATATAAAGGCTTGAGCGTACTGTGTGCACTTTTAGGGCATTTTGAAACGCGTTCAATAAATCCTGCCAGATTATTGCTATTATTGGATGTTATTATTGGATGCATTATTGGATTCTGCTAAATAATGCTAGATTTCAATAAAATGCTAAAAATCCTGCTATGAGCTAAAATGAGAGTCTAATCCTGCTAAAATCGCAGGAACCTGCTAAATATGGTCACACTGCAATTAGTGTCATTAAAACGTCAGGGCGACTTTCACCCACCTATTTCGTAAGTCTACCGGAGCGTACGCGTCGTCGAGCGTCATTTAAAAACGCCTCCGAGTGATAGCCGAGCGCTCGCCCCGAGGGTTTTAGAACGCTTTTATGTCATCGAGCGTCGTCGGGCGACGTTTACGAACGCAGCCCAGAACTATGATATTGGTATCACATCAAAATTTTACATATTATCTAGTACTTTGTAAACACAGAAACATGATTAGTATGAATTCACTCGATAGAAAATAAAATCAATGGTAACACTACTTTATGCTTAGAATATTGATTGGAAAGAGACCCCGTCACTAAATGATATCATATCTCTACCTGTCTGTGATCAAAGACATACCGAGAGAAAGAGCTTATTATGTTTGATAAAATGTCTATACACTTTTTAATTCAAAGCTTTATTTTTCCTACATATAAATAAAAACCTTAAAAATAGCCTATGTTACTCGGGGAGATATCTCCCCGAGTAACATAGGCTATTTTTATTTAAATAAAAATAATTTTAATTTAATTTAAATAAAAATAGCCTATGTTACTCGGGGAGATATCTCCCCGAGTAACATAGGCTATTTTTATTTAAATTCTATTATTTAATTTTAATTTTTTATTCTTTTTATTTAATTTTAAATAAAAATAGCCTATGTTACTCGGGGAGATATCTCCCCGAGTAACATAGGCTATTTTTATTTAAATTCTATGTGTCGTCAGTATGGCCACAGAATAAATAATAGTGTACGCCTTAATTTTCAAAAGCAAAAAAATATTTTTTTCGTTCTGTTTTACAAAATGGGTATCAAATTAACGGCCTTGATAAGCACATCCCAATAGTATATAATTTATTGGCATAAGTTCATTTTTGGCAGAGCAGGCGTGTTTTTTTAGCTTATAAGCTAATTATTCAAACATTGCGCTAGATAAAACAACAAGCTTTTCGACCGTTTTTCGACCATGCTTGCGTTGACGATAGACGGACTGGGAAGTATATATACTCGTATATATATATATATATATATATATATATATATATATATATATATATATATATATATATACGAGTATATATACTTCCCAGTCCGTCTATCGTATATATATATATATATATATATATATATATATCTATGCCGGGAAGGGAAGGGCCCTCTTAAGACCGGGTGTCAGTGAATTTGTTGTCCCTCTCATCCGTGAACAAGTAGAGCGGGAAAGATGATACATCTCGGGAGTAAAATTTAAGGTTTTTATTTATATGTAGGAAAAATAAAGCTTTGAATTAAAAAGTGTATAGACATTTTATCAAACATAATAAGCTCTTTCTCTCGGTATGTCTTTGATCACAGACAGGTAGAGATATGATATCATTTAGTGACGGGGTCTCTTTCCAATCAATATTCTAAGCATAAAGTAGTGTTACCATTGATTTTATTTTCTATCGAGTGAATTCATACTAATCATGTTTCTGTGTTTACAAAGTACTAGATAATATGTAAAATTTTGATGTGATACCAATATCATAGTTCTGGGCTGCGTTCGTAAACGTCGCCCGACGACGCTCGATGACATAAAAGCGTTCTAAAACCCTCGGGGCGAGCGCTCGGCTATCACTCGGAGGCGTTTTTAAATGACGCTCGACGACGCGTACGCTCCGGTAGACTTACGAAATAGGTGGGTGAAAGTCGCCCTGACGTTTTAATGACACTAATTGCAGTGTGACCATATTTAGCAGGTTCCTGCGATTTTAGCAGGATTAGACTCTCATTTTAGCTCATAGCAGGATTTTTAGCATTTTATTGAAATCTAGCATTATTTAGCAGAATCCAATAATGCATCCAATAATAACATCCAATAATAGCAATAATCTGGCAGGATTTATTGAACGCGTTTCAAAATGCCCTAAAAGTGCACACAGTACGCTCAAGCCTTTATATTTGAGTTTATTGGCTTCTGGAAGCAGCTCTGATGCCAAACTAACAGATACCGAAAATTTCTGAAGACAAATTGAAACGATGAATTTAATTTAATTTAAATGGTAATGGTAATGGTGTTGGTAAACCCAACATTGTGAATCTTGCGTGGGCTATTATGATTTTACTAATGCCACACACTTATTGTGAACGAATCATTTCACTGATTAACAATATAAAAATCCGGCTTAGAAATCGGTTCAAAAATAAACATGACGATTCTGGAATTTTGCATTCCAAAAACGCGAAAAGGAAATATATGAGAAAATGGGTGTGTGAATTTCGAGCCGACAAAAATATGATAAAATTATCTCTTAACTCATCATCATTATACAAAGGATTTGCTAAGGACAGTGATAGTGACGAGTGAATTGTGTTGTAAATAGGAATGAACTGGCCAAGTGTGAGTTGGGCTGCGCACTGGGGGTTCCTTACCACACCACTTTTATTTTTCTTATTATAGTTTTACTTTAGAGTGTGTAATCATGCCAAGTTTGACTCATACGCTTGTACTTATCACCGCTTAGAGCAAAGACAAAATACGTAATAAGTACTTTTGTTGTATATGGATCCCCTTTTTTATTATTATTATTTCTTAATTAATCCGCCATAACATTACAGTCATATTCTATAAACATTTTAATATCTATTACAGTTCAAAAGATCATCGTTATCAGTTCCCGCTGCTGGGACACGGGCCTTCTCTCAGAGAGAGAGTGAATGTGCCATAATCCGACAGATTGTATAGCGCAACAGATACCATTCGGATACTATTGATCTCCAAAGATACAGTATCGGCTCAAAAGATACAGTCGTTAAACGGTAGGACGGACAAACAGACAGACAGCGTAGGCTTAAAAATATTATAGTTGACCGTTGATACTCTTTGGGTACGGAACCCTAATAAAAATGTCATTCTAATCGTACAAATTGGCATTTTTGTCCATATTTTCTAATGTTTAAGCAATATCTGTGAAAGCAGTAATTTAGCATTATTTGAAGAATGTCTAGCATGTTTTAGCAGTTTTTGTCATTCAGGCTAGCAGAATTTGACATTTGAATCTGGTCACACTGACTAATTGAGTGCTGACACATATTTTTTATAGATTATTTTGAGGTTGTTATAATAATCGCGAGCAAATTTTTCATCGAGAGGTATGGAAACTGCTATGGAAGACATGGAAATGAGGATTGTTATCGATAATAGCCAGTTAATAGTCGATGAACGGTGAAGTTTTGTTGTCAAATCTATTTTGGCAGCGACAGCTTCGTAGTGTCGTTTGAAAACGTCCGATGACGAACGTCGCATGCCTTGGGGCGAACGCTAGTAGTCGGACGAGATTTAAGAACGTAGCCCTGGGTTAATTATAAAACAAGATACAGACGTTCAAAAATGAAAATAACAATGGCGAACTCCCATACATACGTTTATGTCAGTGAAATTCAAGCCGTCTTTAGACAAAAAATATCGCTAGTAATTCAGCATCATTTCCTGAAATTGTTAGTCTAAGATATTTTTTTGGGGAGGCCAGGTATAATTGTTATTAGGCTTCAAAGTTTTGTAGGTTATGTTACTGCTAATGACCTTTGAAACAAGTCTTAGAGATTTTAATTATTTTATCCGCTTAATTACTTATGCAAGTAAGTACTTATGCATGATAAATATAATGTTTCAAGATGAAATTGTAGGTACCTAGACCAATTCAATTACCTATCCTAGTGTAACAGACTAGGCTTTTGAATAAGAATTATTTTTAATCTGTTACTGCCTGCCGAGATTACAAAACAATATATTTAGATATGTTGCTGCTATTTCACTGTGCAGGGAAACAGTTGTCCCATATTAGCACAAATGTTTTGAAACTATTATTTACACAAACCTTTGTTTCTTTCGTATTTATTGTTCAATACTTTAACTAACACGCCCTATGTACTATTATTTCTTTCACGACCTGTATGACTGGTAGATAAAGCTGTTTAGCATTAAGTCCTTCCTTGTACCTACACTATTTTGGTGCAAAACAATTAAATAAATTAACATAACCCTATTATAACAACAATTTTTTACACTTTCTCCTTATACTATAATGCATTGTATTCCCTTTGCTACGAGTATAATTTTTTGTATAAAGGTTTTATATTGACGTACCATTTTGCCTATAGCACAGTCTATATTATTATTCTGTTTATCGTAAGGATGTCGAATTACGCTTACTGTTAAAAAATTTAACGCCAGTAAGCTTCATTCAACCTCCTTTGGTTTAAAAAACCGGCTGGGAAGAAAGCGTAATTCAACCTCCTTTGGTTTAAAAACTGGGTCGGAAGTATACTGTGTTGACAATTTTGACGTCCAAACCGGAAATGTCATTGTATTTTTTTTTTTTCACCCGTTGGGCAGGCAACAAGGCCAGTTAAACATTGTAGGAAGGAAATGAAATTACAATTTCATGTTTTTTAAAATTGAATTGTCAAAATTGGGGTTTTCTATCTTACAGGCAATGTTGAAAAAACGTAGAAACATAATTACTTAAGTTCTGTAGAAATGATATTTCAAGACACTGCAAGATTTATCGCATACAATTCCGCCTATGTTCAAATGTACAACATTTGTAGGTACTCAATTGAAATCATCGTTAGATGTGCGAACGCTTATAAGGCGAAAAAAACAACAAAAAATTGCTCATTTTAAAAGCTTTTATTTATCTTCACTTATATGTATGTATGTACTATGTATATTTTTATTTAAATTGGGCGAGTGGGCGGCGATTGCGGCGCTCGACTATGTTCGGCCTGCACAGTCACTTCGTTGTCTGTCGAGGAGTTATCACTGTAACTCACTTCCGTTCACTGGGCCGCCCGCGCCACGCACGCGTCGTCAGTTGCGTGCTGACGTTCGTAGAGCTCGTCGCGGCTTGTCGGCATAAAACTCCCAGATGAAGGACTTCAAAATAGTCTGAAACTGGTCGGAGTATTTCCGATTTTCTTCTTCTTTTTCGTGAGTTTTTAGCCGTTTTATTTATATTTATTATGAATATCACTCGCGTTAGTTTTCAAAATCAAATCCTTATAAGTTTGTGAAATAAATGTTTATTATTTAGAATCACCATTACATGTGCGAAGTTTCTACCACGATGTTATCTTTACATTTACAATTTATTAGTACAATAGGATTATGAACGGCTAAAGTTCAGGTAAAATTCGCGCGAAAAAACAGTTTTTGGAGGCTTATACCACAGAATAAATAATAGCTTATACTGAATATGTTTCTCATAATTTATACTTTTTGCTTTCGTAAAAACATAAGTAGATACAGTGCACAAGAAACCCATGAGAACAAAAACAAAAAAAAATATGTTTGATCGCCATAATCACGTACGAGCGTTTGTATGAAAAGATGACGGGTTGGCCGCAACATTAAAATCTGTCATGTCGTATAAGGATGATTATTAGATTCGACAGGTAACATTTTTTTTGACATACCGAACAAGTAAATACCAATATTATTATTATTACTTCGACATAAGTAAAGTAACCAACATTTAATTTTGTATTATCAATTTAATTGCAACTCTTCCTTCATATATACTTTTTTTTAATAATAATTATACTTCTTTCTTTACACATAATTATTTAAACACAATTCAGTTATGTTTAATCAGCTGCGTTTCTTTTCATGTAGGTAGGCAAGTAAATATACAGACTTTTAAACGATAGTGTAAGTACTAAGGAGTAGTACCTACCTAGAAGTTAAGTAAAAAAAAACATACATACGATCGAACATATAACAGTCTCCTTTTGTGAAGTCGCTTAAAAATAGCAGATACAAATAACAAACCTCATTGACGTTGGCCTCGCCCGTATAGCGCAGCAGTTCCTTCGCCCATTCTTCGTCAATGACGTTGATGGGGTCAGTTGGTGGCTCGCAGTCCGAGTCCTCACTGTCACTGCTTGGCGCTTCCGAAGCCGCAGTGCTGTCCGGCTCCGTCTGCATGCCGCTCATAATCAACCCTCGAATAAAACGAGACTTGAAGTTAAATTCTGCGATCACACGCCTCACATCTCAGAGCCTCTCAATCAACTTTGCAGACTGTACATCGTCTTGGGAACATTCGATTCGAGTGCTGTATGCGGCGATGAGTAGGCCTCGTCAGTGAGATCTCCCCACATCACGCATGCGCACTACGTCTCAATTATTCATCGGAGCTCCCAAGGCATGACACCGGCAGACGCGGCGCGATGGGCGCGGCGTGGTGGCCCGCCCACCCCGCTCATGTATCGGGCTCGGAGCGGTTTTTCTTTGCTGAATAGGAAGCTCGACATCTAACTATTTAAGTACGTCATTGTGAGTATGAATAACATCAAACACCAAGCTTTGTTTTTCAGTTTGATCAGTGGGTTATTCTACTATTAATAATTAAGTCATAGTGAAAGTTTATGGAAAGTAGGAAGACCACTGCACTGGGCCCTTATCCGCTATCACAGAACACCTCTTGAGCTCGAGACGGGACGTGCCACACGCGCACGTCACGTTGCGGCGTTCGAGCGCAGCAAGAAGGTTGTTTATTAAATCTTTTATGTAACTTGCAATGTTTGTAAGTATGTCTGCATACATACAGATGTCTGCATGTCGGTAAGTATTTCTATATGTATGTCTGTATGTATGTATGTATGTATGTATGCATGTATGTTTAGGTCAAATCTTGCAAACTGAATTAGAACCACTTCCTATCCTACGGAGTTGAATTTTTGCAAGTTGGTTCAGTTCCCATGACAATGCATTTTAATGGTAAGCATGACCTGAATCAACATCCAGGAACAGCTCCAGATAAAGAAACTCTTCAAAGGTCAACAGCAAAGTCTCGAAATTTTGTGTACGCATTTTATTATTATAGCCGGTTTGAAGTTTTACCAAGACATGGCTGTGCCGCAGCCATGTCTTGGTAAAACTTCAAACCGGTAAAACTTCCAGGTTGGCTCCTGACTAGGGAAGACCTAAACGGTTAAAAGCACAGACACGAAATTTTGTGTACACATTATATTAAATATGCTAGCCGGTTTGAAATTATACCATGGCATGGTTGCTGCACTCCGGATCGGCTCATTAGGAAACGGGAAATATACATATAGAATCGAGGGACAGGAGTTGAGGGGGGGAGGGGGGGGGGTTGGTGTTTGGCTGATCGAAGGGAAAACTTAGGTATGTACCTAACACTATTCAAAGGAATTGATTTTACTTTTAAACATAATATTTTAATTTTGCAAAATCACATTGGTAGACAACTTCCTTGGCAAAATCTTTTGAAACTCTCTCACTCACACATTGAGATATATTATGTACAAGTACTATAGACTCTATTATTTATTCTGTGGCTCTATGCAGAACACGAGTACTTATTTATTCTGTGACACGAGTGCGCCGAGCGACGAGCGAGCCGCGCCCCGTTCACCCCGCATCATACCTACCTATTTTGCTCATCACCTCCGGTAGGAGTATTATTGTTCTGTGCTCATCACGCCGAAGATCCTCATCATATCTTCACATGATGATTTGGTAATTGGTTTCGGTGATTTGGGTGCTGGTGGACACGGGCATAGAGAAAATTATGTATGCTTGTGTGTACCGCTCACACAGCGGAGATCGGGGGACGACTTTATTGGTAGACTATCTAGGTGAGGCGGCAAGTGTGGCCCAACAGCGTTACCCGTCAATTGGTGTTTTTGGGGGATTTTAACGCCCACCACAAGGAGTGGCTTGTCCCATACCAAAAAACCGACCACGCTGGTAGAGACACGCGGAAGCTTGCTCTGGCGTTAGATCTCTCTCAGCTGGTGCAGGACCCGACACGGGTACCTGATCGTGACGGCGACACTGCCAACTGTCTCTACCTGTTGATGACGACTGAACCAGACCGATACTCCGTATCAGTATCCCCACCTCTTGGTAGCTCTGATCACTGCCTGGTTAAGTCCGTCTCAGTGTATTCCCCACCTGATCCTAGCCTTAAGGGTAATAGGCGCGTGTGAAGATACAACTCAGCAGATTGGGATGAGATGCGGCAATTCCTTGCATCGTACCCTTGGCGGCAAACATGTTTTACCTCCCAGGACCCGTCGACTTGCGCGTCTGCTGTTACAGAGGTAATATGTCAGGCAATGGAATATTTCATTCCATTCAGTGACAAGACTCTTTCCAGCAAAGCTCAGCCTTGGTTTGGATCCTGCTGTGGTCGTGCTGTGGCTCTAAAGCGTGCGGCATATCTAGACTGGGCCGATGCTCGGAAGCGCAAGTCTTCTGATATTCGGACTAAGAAAAGAAAACTTGGTCCCTGGCCAAGTCGGTAGAAGAAAACTTCTGCCGCCCTTCACTGCCACCATTGCTGAAACCTGATGGATCACTAGCTCACACTGCTGGAGACAAAGCGAATTTATTTGCTTCTCTTTTTGCAGAAGCCTCGCATCTAGATGCACCTTCCTGCCTTCCTCATTGCGGGGGTTTTATGCCCAAAATTCGCATTCGCCAGAAGGAGGTTCTCAGAACGCTTCAAGCTCTAGATGTGAACAAGGCCAGTGGTCCTGATGGTATTCCAGCGATTGTGTTGAAAAAATGTGCGCCCGAATTGTCTCCCATCTTAACGCGTTTGTACTGCCTCTCTCTTCACTCAGGTATAGTTCCGAAGAGCTGGAAGCTTGCCAATGTACAACCAGTACCAAAAATGGGTAGTCGTGCTGATCCGGCCAATTATCGTCCCATCTCGATAACCTCCTTACTCTGTAAGTGTATGGAGCGTGTCATAAACATTAGGCTCTTGGCATATCTTGAAGACAATGATCTTCTCAGTGACCGGAAATACGGATTTCGCCGAAACCGGTCTACTGGGGATCTTCTCGCGTATGCCACTCACGTACTGAGCGAAGCCATAGAGATGCATGGTGAGGCACTTGCCATCTCCCTTAATATATCGAAGGCATTTGATCGGGTTTGGCACGATGGCCTTTTAAACAAGCTTCCCTCATATGGGTTACCTGTTGGCTTATGCAATTGGATAGTTGATTTCTTGAGGGAACGATCTATTCGAGTAGTCTTAGAGGGCTGCTTGTCTGATCAAATGGCTATCAATGCCGGTGTACCTCAGGGATCGGTTCTCTCGGCTACACTGTTTTTACTGCACATTAATGACCTTCTGAAGTCCGGTACCTTTAAGTATGCTGATGACAGTACTGTAGTTGAGAGATACACTTCCGGTGCTCAAGCCAGCTGTGACGCTGTCCAGTTTCAGAGAGAGGCTATGGTAGACCGTTTAAATTTAGCCTTAGAAGCCGTGTCCGATTGGGGCGATGCTAACCTGGTTAAGTTTAATGCTGCTAAAACGCAGGCGTGTATGTTTTCTGCTAAAAAGAGTCCTCTAAACCAATCTCCGTCTTTCCAAAGTGTAACAATACCAATAGGCGACCATTTAGAGCTTTTGGGTGTCGAACTCACATCAAACCTGAATTTTGGGTCTTATATTGAATCCAAAGCCAAGGTAGCTGCAAAAAAACTTGGTATTTTGTCTAAGGTTAGGCGGTGCTTCACACCGGGACAGCTTTTGAATCTTTATCAAGCACAGGTCCGATCTTGTATGGAGTACTGCTGCCACCTCTGGGACGGTTCTGCCAAGTATCAGTCTTTGGATTCAATTGAGAGACGTGCTATCAGGCTCATTGGGGATGACACTCTGGTAAAGAGTAAGCTTCAAAGTCTATACAGATTGCACTTTGGAGAGTGTGCACAAAAACTACACAACCTGATTCCCCCATCACCTTTCCATCACCGTACGACTAGACGATCAGCAAAGCGCCACTCTTTCATGGTTGAAATACCTCGCACAAGAACGAAGCTTCACGCTTCTTCATTTATTATAAGAACTGCAAAGGAGTGGAATGCCCTGTTGTTTATTGTTTTTGAAACAGAGCATTTTCAATTTGTCCCGGTTTCAGCATAACTTTGAAGTTATTAAAAGTTAAGAAGAACGAAGACGTATAAATGTAGTTAATTACACAAACTCTGCCTTCATCAGTGTTTCCGGTAACATATAACCCAGGTGTGTTCAAGTCAAGAGTGAATCTACTAGGCAAGCGTGCTACACCTTCGACCACATCATCGCTTTCCATCAGGTGAGATCGTGGTCAAACGATTGCCTAGTCCGTTTAAAAAAAAAAACATATATTATATATATTTTTTTATTTTCCGTTTGGCTCGCACGTCTTTTGCATCTGACAATTTCAAGTCTGCTTCAACTTCCTAATATGCTTCTATTTTTAATTTCCTGTCTTGAATAGGTAAACTATAAAAATGTTGGAGATTGATGTTTTGTACTTTTACTTGTGTGGTTTTGTTACAAAAGTGGGGAAACGGTAAGCGATTTGTAAGCATTCGAAAAATTTGGAAAAAGAAACGGATCAGCAGGGGTAATTTAGGAAGGAAAGAACTATTAAATATTTACAAAACTTATAAAATAATTAAATATTCGCTATTCCTAACATTGCGCAGTACTGAGCGCATACATGCGCGTGCGCGCGTGTCAAGCAACTGGTTATATTATTTACAATCTAATATTATTACTACATACATACTTAGCTAAAGTTTGTAAATGTAAATGTAAGGTTTGTCAATATACAGAAGAGATTTTATACATATAGGAAAAGGGACACGGAGGGATATGAAGTTATCAAAAAAGGAAAAATATATGGTCCAGAAAGTCATATCCACATTCACATTGCAGGCTATCTATAATATGAATCCTGGCAAGGTGGGATGGGCAGGTGGTATGTCCGAGGCGCATTCATATGAAAATTGAAGTGGCGATCTTGCCAAGTTTTACTACAGAAAAACCATGCCTTATGACGAGTTCGCGGTTGTATACTGAAGTAAGACTTTCCTATAAATAGGCCACTTACTGCCCAGACTTTATCCCAGGAGTTCGTAAGATAAAATCTTGGAAGAGTAGCCAAATCGTGTACCTACATAGTTTTTGAAAGGAAATAGGTATCCACTCTCCACACATCACAGCCTCATTCGCAAGTCTATCGGCGTTTTCATTGCCCTTGATGCCACAGTGGCTGGGTATCCAGACAAATGTGACAGAAAACTCTTTCAAAGCACACAAATGTAATTTTGTTCTAGCTTCTGCTATAAGAGGAAAAAGTGGTTTCGACTTCTAAATAGAGCTTGTAAAGCACTCATAGAATCGCTTATAATAATACTATTTTTAAGTTTCAGAGAAGAACGTATTCAATTGCTTTAACGATGCCAAGGCATTCACCTGTAAATACTGACGTTTCAGGTGGACATTTTATTTTTTGGACTACTTTATATTGGGCATGAAAAACACCCGCTCCTACAAAATTGTCGGATGAATGTTTTGACGCATCCGTGTAAATATGATGCCACCCAGGCCACTTTTCATCTACGATGTAATTAAAATAATTGTGTGCATTGTGTTTATCAACATCTGAGCAATAATTAGCTGTTGGCGTATGCATTAAAGCTTCATATTTACAACTAACATATCTAGATTCGGAGATCAATGTGTTGGTGCGTGAAAAGCTTTATATCTGATAAAACTTTTAACTAAGCAAGGAAGGGATTTGTGCTTACAATAATTTGAAGAGTCAATAAGACCATTAAGAACATTAAGTTTTGAAATTAAAAGGCTATTTAAAAATTTTAAGACACGGAAAAACATACGGTCAGATAAAAATTGACGTCTTAAATTAAGAGGGGGCTCATCACATTCAATTTGTAATGCATTTATACAAGGAGAATACTATACTACGTAAGAAGATTTATAGGGCTAGATTTCATAGCCCCGGAGATTATTCTCAAGGATCTTGATTGGATAGAATCTAATTTCTTCAGTCCAGCTAAGCCACAAGGCTCCAATAAGAAGGTTCCATAGTCAAGAACACTTCGCACCAAAGCGTTGTAGAAAAAGGATGTAAGTACACCACATCAAAGGCCCGAAAGACATCTCATCAAAATTTAGGAGCTTCTCGCACTTATCAGCAACATATTCACAATGTGGAACGCCTGAATGTTTTGAATCCAAAAGAACACCTAAAAACCGTTTTCGTTGGTATTAAATTGTTATTAAAATGTATTAATATGCGGGGAGGCATTTGTTGCCGAGTAAAGAGAAGCATCGAGCTCTTGAGCGCTGATATGCTCAAGCTATTTTGGTTCATACAACTATTTAAATGATTTAAAGTAATTGATAATTGGTTGCATAATGTATTGACAGATCGATCCGTGGAGTATAAGACGAGATCATCAGCGTATTGTAGTAAATTCACTGAATTTTTGAGGGAAGATTAATCTTACACTATATAATAGCACTACACACAAGATAATATCTATCTTGGTTTCAGAACCCGTCGCTATCTAAGTTGTCGATAGATATTCAGAACCCTTCGCTATCTAAGTTGTCGATAGATATGGTATTATTTATTCTGTGGATTCGATTTGAAATTGATAAATTCAATACATTTTTCATTTACAATATCGAATCGAATCGATTCGATTCGGTTCGTTATCGAAAGGTTCTGAATAGGGAAGCTGATCATTTGTCGATATCGATAGACTCGAAATATTAGGCTGTACATTCCTATTCCATTCCTTAAGTTGGTAGTCTATCTCTATCTATCTAATCAGCCCGTATCCACCCACTGCTGAGTATAGGCCTCCTCTCGTTCACGCCTGTCTTTCCGGTCCTGTGCTAATCTAATCCAGCGTACCACACAATGTCATCTGACCATCGGGCGGGTGGTCTACCTCGAGGTCTTAGCCCTTCTCTTGGAGACCATTCGGTGACTGCCTTGGTCCACCTATTTTCGTCCCTTCTTGCCAAATGTCCTGCCCATTTCCACTTCAGCCTGGCAATTCGCATACCTACATCTTCAACTTTAGTACGATGTCGAATTTCGACGTTTGGTATGCGATCTAACAAGCGGATGCCTAGCATGGCGCGCTCCATAGTTCGTTGGGCTACTCTTATTTTATATATGTGCTCCTTCGTAAGCGGCCACGTTTCCGCACCGTATGTGAGTATGGGCAGGACACGTTGGTTATACAGCTTGCTTGCTCTTCAGGTTTTGGGGGAGTTTAAATTCAAATTCAATTATTTATTTGCATAAATGTGGTCTTACAAGGTGTGAGGTTCTTAATTTAAGTGGCTTAACACATCACCAATTTAGGCATGCAAAATTTACACATACTTATGTTATAAGATAACACTAGATTAAATTGACATTAAAATCTAGAAATTAAAAATTACTCATTAATTACGCAATATTACACATCACAGTTGTAATAATATTAATGTCAATCAATTTACTATTATTATTATATTATACTAAATTATTACATTAGAAACAATTATAATCATCAAATGTCATATATTTTAAACTTATAATTCATCTATGTCTAAAGTATTCAAATACCTATTATATTATATTTCAATGTCAGAAAATCAGTAACTGAGTAAAAACATTTGTCTAAAAGCCAAGTTGATAACTTTTTCTTGAACTGCTTTATTGAGAGAAGTTTTATTGATTCTGGTAACTTGTTATATATTTTTACTGACATTGCGTAACTGTTTCGCCTACATATCTCCGTTTTAATAAGAGGAAGCTTTAGCTTATCAGGGAATCTAGTATTGAATCTACAAATGTCTTTATTACAATTAAAGAGCAAGGATTCATTTTAACAAAAACGCAAGCCTCGAAGATGTAGAGACTTGGCAAGGTCAACAGTTTGAGTTCTTTGAATAAAGGCTTGCAGGTAGTCAATGCGGAAACATCGCAGATGGCATGCACGCATTGCTTTTGGGCTATAAATGCTCTATTCAATTTTACCGAATTGCCCCACAATAGTAGACCATACCTTAAATTTGAGGCAACATAGCCATGGTAGGCTTTAAGCGCAGTTTTCCTATCAGAAATTTTTGAAAGCCTCCAGAGAGCATATGCAAATCTGTTTATTTTGTTACAAACTTTTTCTACGTGAGATATCCAAGAGCACCTTTCATCTAAAACTAGACCTAAAAAAGTGGTTTCATGTCCTTCGCACAAATTATTACCATCATAATAAAGATCTAATTTTTGTTTCTTCGCCCCTCGATTATGGAATTGAATGTATTTACATTTCTCAACATTCACCCTGAGTTCATTTGTTTGGAGCCAATCAACAATATTTTTTATAGTATTGTTAATGTTATCATTATAATTATTTTGAAGTCTTTAGATATCACTACAGAAATATCGTCGGCGAATAGAGTGCAATGATGATTGGTTATAGCTGGGAGATCATTAATATAAAGTAAAAATAAAAGGGGCCCCAAGATACTGCCCTGAGGCACCCCAGCTCTGTTCATATTAGATTTTGATTGAAATGTTATTTCTTCTCTTTAGATTTGAAAACATCTTCCAGTTTTCCAAAGGCACCCCATCCGAGCTGGACTCGCCTAGCGATCTCCTTCAACTGGGAGCCCCGCTTAAAAGACAAACAAAGTCCAAGATAAATGTACTCGTCGACTACCTCTAAGGGGCAGCTATTTACGATTACATTAGGTCTTCATGACGGAAGATTTGTCATAACCTTGGTCTTGGACATGTTCATCCTTAAATCGACGCTCGCAGACGCTTCGTGCAACTCAGTCAGCATGAGTTGGAGATCAGCAGCGGTCTCAGCTATCAGGATGAGGTCGTCAGCGAACCGCAGGTGCGACATGTGGCGGCCGTTTACAGTGACACCTCTCTCGCTCCAGCTTAAATTCTTCATTACGTCTTCCAAGACAGAGGTAAATAGCTTCGGCGAGAGAGTGTCTCCTTGCCGCACGCCTCTCCTAATTGGAATAAGGTTAGATAGTTTGTGCATGCCCACCTGCATTGTGGCACTGCTGTAAAGCTCCCGGAGGATATTCACATAACGCTTGTCAATGCACCAACGATGGAGAGAATGAAACACGGCCCAGTGTTCGACACTGTCGAAAGCCTTTTCATAATCGACAAAGGCAAAACACAAGGGCCGGTTATATTCTCTGCATCTCTCCACCAGTTGCTTGACAGCGTGTATGTGGTCAATAGTTGAGTATCCACTCCGGAAGCCAGCTTGTTCCACAGGTTGGTATTCATCGAGTGAGCGAGACATTCTGTTGCACAAAACTTTGGCGAACAATTTATATATTTGGGAGAGGAGGCTAATAGGGCGGTAGTTTTGAAGTTTTTTTTTATCTCCTTTTTTATGCAGAATAGATACGGTGGCATTTTTCCACGCTTTAGGCGCAATACCTTCAGATATCACTCTGTTAATAAGCTTTTCTAGTGGTTTCAGTACGGAGAGACCCCCTTCTTGCAACATCTCTACGTAAACTCCATCTTCACCAGTTGCTTTTCCGCGTTTCATGCAGCTCAGAGCAAATCCAATCTCGTCCTCAATAAGTAGTGGTAGGTTCTCATCTTCCAGACGCTCAACTGAGTTCGCTCTCGGATCCGCAGCATCTGGTGATTCTGATTCCACTGCTTTTGACTTATATAAATCAGAGTAAAACTCTTCAACAGTGCTAATAATCCGGTCTCTATCCGTCACTATTTCACCTAAGTCATTAACAAGTTTATTAATTTCCGGTTTGTGTGTGTTTAATTTTCTTCTAAAAACCTTTGGGCATCCATTTTCCTTAATGGTTTTAGTTATAATTTTTGTGTTGTGTTTTCTTAGATCTGATTTAATGTTCTTTCTTATGGTTTTATTAATCTTTTCCAGCTCTCTCTGTTCTTCTTTATTACTGTTTTTCATCTACCTTCTTTGATCCAATAGAGACAGAGTATGTGATGTCAGCTTTCTTTCTTTTGGCCTTTTCCCACCTAAATGTTTTTAGTTGTTCCTAAAACAATATTGGTGACTGTGTCACTGTACGAGTCTACATCCAGATCTTCCTCTTGAAGCAGTTCAAACAGGTTTGTAAGTTCGAGACGGAAGTCATTACCGAGCAAGAAATAATCTTCTCTTTCGTATCTCTGGTGTTGCGACTTTACCAGGTTGTGTCTCTCTTTCGCTAGGTTACATCTGCAGCCCGATTACATAACTTGGCTTCAATCGAATTCTCAATATCGCAACCACTAATGCCTTGCAATAGAGTCGAAATTGCTATGAAAAAAGTGATAATCCGATTGTAGCCAAGTTCTGTAATTGGGCCATTGAACATAGCTCTTACTAAGCGGTGGTCGCTACTAGTCTTGAAGTTTGCTAGAACAGTCACATCGGTTATATAGTTTTTCTGTGGAGTAAGAATGAAGTCAATTTCATTTCTAGTCCGACCGTCCGGGCTGGCCCAAGTCCATTTCATCAATGTACGTTTTTGAAAAAGGTGTTCATGGCATAAAGTTTGTGTTTTTCGAGGAAATTGACAAGGGTTTGCCCTCGTGGATTTCGACTTCCTATTCCATAATGTCCAACAGATTTTTCATTTGCTAATGGGGGTCCAATCTTTTCGTTAAAATCACCTATTATAGAAGTATAATAGCAGGGGTTTTCGGAGTACGCTGTTTCTATTGCCTCATAGAAAGCTTCAACTTCGTCGTCGGGATGGTCAGAAGTAGGGGCGTATACCTGGATTAATTTCAAGGAATATCTTTTATTTAGGGTCAAGATGGTATAGCAGACCCTAGTGGATACACTTTTTACCTGTTTAACTATAGAAGATAGCCTTTCATTGATCAGAAATTCTACGCCCCCGTATGACGAATCCTGATGTCCGCTGTAGAAAAACAGTGGCCCAATTCCATAACTTGGCTACAATCGGATTATCACTTTTTTCATAGCAAATTCGACTCTATCGCAAGGCATTAGTGGTTGCGATACTGAGAATTCGATTGAAGCCAAGTTATGGAATCGGGCTGCAGGTACCCACATGATAGTAAGTTGGCAGTAGTACTCGTACCACAGAAAAAATAAATATGGTAGTAATGCAAGTAATAGTTTTTACTTCGTCAGTAGTGCTATTAACGATCTTAGTTGCAAACAGATTTTCATAGCAATTTCATCATTAACGCACTGCATTATTATGTGCAAGTGATAGTGACATCTGATTGCAACCAAGATCGGTAATAGCACTGCTGTGGCCCTATTACAGAACTTGGTTTCAATCAGATTGTCAAATTCTTCATAGCAATTTCGACTCTATCGCGACGCATTAATGAATTAGACAGATTGAAACCGCTATAATCAATATCACGTAATAGCACTGCTGGATTTCATTTTTGTATCCCTGTTTTGACGTCTAATTGGGTTTATTTTGCTCTCAGTGTCCCGTCTCTTCTTACAAAGGGGCCGTTCGTTTTGATGCTAAATGATCGAAAATAACAGTTAAAAACGCTAAATATGTTTCGAGCAGCGTTCCCTTTAGACATGACAGTTAAATTTGACATCGGAAAAGCGACTTTATGAAATAAACTTTAGGGTCGTTTTTCATTCGGATTGGAAAGGATCATTAGTGTCAAAAATGGCAATCGAAACAACCCAAAACGTCACTGCGTCATCTCGAATGCAGGGGTAGTAGCACAGAATACGTGTAGTAGGTATTGGGGCCATTCGTTTTGTAACAATTGGCGAAAATAAACTTTTAAAAACGCTAAATATTATCACAATTGGCGTTCCCGTTGTAGGCGAAATTAGCGTTCGGAACGTTTTCGATCACCGTTCGTTTTGCAAGTTTTTATGACATGTTGACATAGGAAAATCGACTTTACACCCTAAGGAATAGGGTCGTTTTTCATTCAGTTTGGAAAGGATCGGTAGTGTCAAAAGTTGCAAAAATGACAAAGTGTTGGAAAATATTCAAAGAAAACGGCTTGTTAAAAATGTACATTTCGAAACTGCCCACAACGCCATCTCATCATCTCGAACGCAGAGTAATTATTTTGAATGAAAATTTTAAAAGATATCGATATTTTTATCGAAGTAGGGTAAAAATTGGTATCCAAAGTATCGACCGCTCTACGCGATATTATTCATCGATCTAATTCTATCCACAATCATCATAATTTTCAGCCCGTAATCGCCCACGGCTACTGAGCTTTAGGACTCATCCCGTTCCTATTCCAATCTTGTCCAGGTTCGCCCCCGATTCTTAAGAATAAGAATAATTTATTTGCATAAAATGGAGTACATATCAGATGTTAGGTAATTATTAAATTCGATCTTAAACATTCTGCCAATAAAATAGCATGCAAAAACTTATATTAGGTAATAATTTGATATTTATTTAAATTTAATTTTATCATTTTTCCATGCATCATGCAACAAATAATAGGTACCAGTAAATTAAACCAAAATAATAGGTTCCAAAAAATTAAGTTATTTGTATGTTAAATAAACAGTGATCCAGCAACCAGACCTTTAGCTCTTTTTTCAATTTAGATAATGTCATTGTTTTTAAATGATGTGGTAATTTATTGAATATTTGTATTGACATTGCATAACTAGATTTTGCGTAAAGTGCAGTTTTGTGGGCATAACTATTCACTAATCTCTCTCTTTTCCTTGTATTTCGAGGATACAGCGCATGTGCTTTGGTGTACATATCACTAGACTGTTTAACAAAACAAGAAATGTCATAAATATACTAACTCGGCAGCGGCAATAATTTTAATTGCTTGAAAAGCGGCCTGCACGAGTCTAAAAGAGCTGCTCCACAAACAGCTCTTATGCTTTTTTTTTGAGCGACAAATGCTCTTGAGAAATCAGTACTACGTCCCCAAATTATTAGTCCATACTTTAAAAGTGAACCTATGCATAAATGGTATGCTAATAAAGATGTCTCTTTGTTAGAAGTTTTTCGTAAACGATTTAACACATTAACAAACATACACATACACACATAACATAACTATTAATTATACATAATAATATAATAATTATATACATATAATATTAATATATATATAATAATATATAACAATTTTTTTTCAAATTTTATCTATTTGCTGCTTCCAGTTTAATTCGTTGTCTAATTACTAATCTTAAAAATGACACCTTACTTGCCCCTTCAATAACTTTACCGTTATGGTTTACGTTAATATTAAGTTTATTGAAATTCACATAATGAGTTTTAGATAAGTTGATTTTTAAATTATGTATGTCCAGCCAATTTACTACAGAATTAATTGTATTATGAATGTCAAGAACGTGATTATTAATATAATAGTTATTTTTTTAAATCACTTTTATCGAAATGTCATCAGCGAATAATACAGATTTATACACAGATATGCTTACAATGTCGTTAATATATAATAAAAATAATAGCGGACCCAAGACACTACCTAGGGGTACGCCATATCAATTTACTTTGAAACTTGATCTTGAGTTATTAACCATTTTTGTACTGTTTATCAACATAACTTCAACACATTGCTGTCTGTTGTGAAGATAAGATTTAATCCATTCATATGCTTACCATAATATCCTCTGATACCATAATGATGAATTTAGATGTTAATTAATGATGTTTATGTAAAACATGTATATGTATATGTGACACACAGTCAAAAGTCATTTACTAGATTAAAAGCTGCTAATGTCGTAGATTTATTTTTTTGAATGCCATTTTGTTCTTGGGTTATTATTCTGTGTTTAAGGAAGTAATCGTACAATCTTTTATGCATTGCCTTTTTATAGATCTTAGAGAAAACTGGTATCAAAGCAATAGCAATATAGTTACCCAAGTTGTCTTTTTCACCTTTTTTGTAAAGAGGCTTTATTATAGCTCTTTTTAAGTTTTCTGGAAATAAGCCATGCTCAAATGAGAGATTTATTAGGAATGCTAGGATTTCACTTAATTCTTCTTTACAATATTTGAGCACTTTAGTGGCAATGCCATCTTCTCCTTCTGCATTTGTATTACTGAGACACACTATAATATTTTTTATTTCTGTTGCAGACACAGGACTTACGAAAATTGAACTCGAAACACCATTTGTGTTCATTTTATAAGTTATGGTCCCATCATTACTTTCATTAGTTTCATCAATAAAAAATATATTAAATAAGTTAGCTATTTGTGCCTGGTGTGATTCAGTTTGCTCATCTAGTTTTATGTTTTCAATAAACTGAGGGGGATGTAGTGATTTATCTTTAATTAAATTCCATGATGTTTTGCACTCATTTTTACTTTTGTTAATTAATTCACTATTCTTTGCTTTTTGTGCTCCTACTATATTTTTTTTTAAATCTTTGAGTAATTCGTATAACAAATTTTGGATTGTTTGGTTTTATCTTTGTAATATTTTAAGCGCAGGAATCGGTTTTATTTACAGCTTATTTTAAACCCTTTCGTAAGCCATTTATTTTTTCATGCTGATTGCATTTTTATTCTTCTTAGCTAAAATGAAAATTAATCTTTAATTATTTTGGTCAGTAAATCAAACGCAAACAAATCAAAATGGAGGAATATTTATTGTTAAAATAATCTATCAAAAATTCTCAAACGCTATATGTTTTATTAATATCTTGATGTACATATAAGGATACAAAAAATATTTCGATATTTCGTATTTCATCTCGATATTAACGTATCATCAAATTGAATAATATATATGGAAATTGGTGTGTCGATATTATCGATATTTTTCGTTCTTCGATATATCGTTGCATCCCTAATCTCTTTGCCTTCTTCGTTTCGTTGGTTCTTCGGCTTTTCGTGATGTTTGTATAGGTTCTCTGCCAATGAACTAAAAGAAAATGGGTAAAGTAAAATCTAAGAAGCGAAGACGTTCATCTTCTGATAGTAGTTCAAGTTCCAGTAGTTCCGACTCTTCTAAAGAAAAGAAGAAACTTCGCAAGCTCAAGAAAAAGCTTAGAAAGGAACAGAAAAAGACTGAAAAAGCTCTGAAGAAGAAGTTAAAAGATGAAAAAAGAAAGTTGAAGAAGAAAAGCCGAAGTGAAAGTACAAGTAGCAATTCTGAATGTAAAGACAAAGGGATCGATGCATCAGCTGATATACCTATAGGTTTGTAAACAAAA
This sequence comes from Alsophila aescularia, assembly GCA_946251855.1. NCBI lineage: Eukaryota > Metazoa > Arthropoda > Insecta > Lepidoptera > Geometridae > Alsophila > Alsophila aescularia. The sequence goes on along the minus strand of OX276376.1, from coordinate 6,032,580 downwards.
ATTTTGACAGGAGCTTGTATTGTACATTTATTTATTTACTAAAACGTGACCCTTGTAAGATCACCTAAGTGTTTGGCTATGGTTTTTTTTATTCTAAGGTATTAATAATGTGTAAATTTTAGAATTAATGGAGAAATCCAAAGCCATGGCTCCGATGACTAAGGAAGAGTGGGAGAAGCGGCAGAGCATTGTCCGGAGAGTGCTGGATGAAGATTCGGGGAGATACAGGTTATCCTATTATTCTTATTTCTTTCACTTGTGGATCCTATAAGTGCAGGCTGTTTATTTTTTTAGTACTTAGCTTGGCAGTTCCAATTATCTTGGGTTATATTTTGTGGAGTATTTATTTTGAATTTTGGCTATTGTTGATAATTAAAATAATTTTCTTACAAATTTGTTCAGCTGTCAAATAGTTTTCTATCTATTGCTTGGCTTTTACTACATGGCATCAAGATTTTAAGTCAAAACCTAAGCTGTCCGACAGTCAAAACTTCATTTTAAGTCAAAACCTAAGCTGTCCAACAGTCAAAACATCATTTTAAGTCAAAACTTAAGCTGTCCAACAGTCAAAACTTCATTTCAATCAGTCCATTAGTTTTTGTGATGCGCAAATAAACATCCAGACACTCTTTTTTTATTTAATTTTTCTTTGTGCAGACAATGCATTGTTTGCAAACTATGAATCTTTAAGCTCACCTATTTTTTTTCTAAATATGAAACTTGTTACTTATTGAACAAATTAAGATTTATATTATCACATTCATCTAAAATTTTGGTGGCATTTTTAACTAACTACTTATATCTTATTGTAGCTTTCTATTTAATAATGAAGTAAAATTATGTAGCTTACTTCTGCCAAACTGTAAGTCAGAAAAATGATAAAAGAATAAAATATAAACAAAAGCCCACTACTATAATTGTGTAGTTTGGTGGAAGTAAGCTACATTTAAAAGTTTCTGTTCAGTACCATCCCTCAGTTGTCCCTTGCTTTCAGGTTAATAAAGGGTGATGGTGAAGTGATTGAAGAAATAGTCTCTCGAGATCGTCACAAGCAAATCAATCGGCAGGCCATGCAGGCCGACGGAGCTTTCTTCCAGTCGCAGACTGTAGATAAGAAATACTTGTAATTCTATAAATGTTGCATTTTGCTAATACACAACGTATTGGAGCATGTATCTGTGTATGTATATGTACCAAAATGTTAATTTAAACCACCATATCAATAACTTTTGAAATTTCACATCTCTTATTTCCATACAAATTGATCAGCTGGTCCGGACCTAAGGTTACCATGCATCAAGATTTATTCAGACATGTTTGTATGGCTTTTTGGTCCCCGTTTGGACATTTTATGTATCAAACGTCCATACTTTTTAGTAGTACTAAACTTTCAAAGAAGTTTAAAGGTTTTAAGGGAATCCTCAAAATGTAGGAAATATAGTATTTATTGTAGGACATTGCACCAATACCTTAGACTTAGAGTATTATGTGACCTTATAGACACTTAATCTTAAATTCAGAAAACCCTGAATAAAGTTCAAAAGTCTGGACATTTTAAATTTTGATTTGAGTACATACAAATAAGTATGTGTAGTCATTGGTAAGTCATTAATTATTAAATAAATATATTCTTTGTTTTACTCAAACATATGTATAAATTTAAAACATGCAGAAAAAACACTAATCAGTACTTACTAAACATGCTTGAACCTTTCAAGCATAACTCGCTCGATATCACACTAACGTAATGCATGTGCAGTGTCCGAAGGATTACCTGAAGTTAAGAATACAGGGGCCCTTTTATGTTGTATTGTATTCTTCTACTGTGTCTTGAGCTAGGAACTTCTACAGCATATCCAGTGGCCTAAATATTGATCTGTAAGTAGGACCTAAGGCCGTCCGCACAGATAAGCGTGCTCCCGCGACGGAGGAGCTCACTGTAAACTGGTGATTTACATAAATAGGCACTGACCAGCGAAACTCTGGCCGCACGTTTGTAGACTTTAGACTTCTTGGTTATGGCCTCTGTGGCTTGTCACAATTCTGCCAATGTCTGTTATGATATTTTAATAAACTATGAAGAAAATATATTTTTTAATAATATGGTTGGTATCTTTAAGAATGTTATTGGTGGTGTAGAGGGCGTATCATCTAGAATTTTGGGAAAACATAATTTAGTATTATTTATATTTATAGATTTACATAATATATAATTAATGAATGGGGTAAAGGTATAGGATAAAAGATATTTGAAGGAAGTAGGACAGTGGATAGCTGAAGGGAGGATATCATATAAGGAGCGTCGCAATTTTGAGCAATTAAAGAATAGCCTGCCTTGCGTAGGTGACACAACTTACAAACGTTAGGTGACACAACTTACGCTTGTCGGTGCCTATTTTTGTAGAAGTCACCAGTTTACAGTGAGCTCCTTCGTCGCGGGATCCCGCTTAACGGTGCGGAGGGACTAATACATCGTATCATCAGAAAATTCAGTTATTTACTTTATGTAGGTATGTTTAAAATAAATTTTAATTATCTACATAAATATTATATTGTTTTCATGTTTTGCATAAAGTCTTGCATTTTGAAATTCAAAGGGCAACAATAACAAGCTGTGGCAGCGAAGACTTATTGTACCAATGATGTTTAACCCGTTGCCAATGACGTAAAAATAATTACGCGAACAATTACACCATCAAAAATGGTGTAATTGTTCGCGCAAAATACGGATCATCAGTCATAATGACCCGTACTTTGCAAGTTTTATTTTTTACAATCTGTTTTTTTCTAAATAGAAATGAAACTGCTTTATTATAAAATAAGGATTATTACGTACATGATTTAATAATAATAATGTCAATATATTCAGTAAATTAAACGTTTATCAACTCTCTCAAAAACATACAACATCAACACTGAAAACACTAATTGCGTATATTTATATTATTCTTAATTTATTCTAATTATTAAAATAAATAAAAAATATTCAATAAAAGAGAAGAGAAATCAGGCACACTTCTTATCTTAATAACACATGATCAATCTTCCCATTTCTTGTTGAGAGAAATGAAACTGCTTCAATTTGCGTCCGATTTGTTTTGACGTAAAATAAAAAATACGACCGTCTGAAATCAGCTCGGGTCAATATGACCCAGCGCCATTGGCGCCGGGTTAAACCTTTATACTCTACCAAGTCACATATTATTTATTTTTCTATAGCAAACTATTAGTTGGAGCAGATTGTACCACTGCAGGGAAAATTTCCACACATCTTACCTATCTTGCTTTCAGACATGACATTTATACAAATTAGCTTTAATTACATTACATATGTTCCAAGTTATACTTTAAGTACCTACCTACCTTTTTATTTGTTATTAAAGGTGATTGTTATGTTGCAACTTTGTCTTTCCTTTATTAGTTTAATGCTTCTTTAACACATTCACTGCAGAAACCGCAAACGTTGTTTATAAAAGTACGACGCCAGTGCGGCAAAACAGACATTATTTTAGACATAATTTTATCCCAGCGTGTAGTTTTAGCACTCCAAGGGAGAAGCATTTTTTAAGGTTCAGCAGTTAATGTGTTAACCCTGCGGAGAACCTGCGCCGCGCTAAAAATCGGTATTGCAGATGTTGGAGAAGATAGCAAGGCTAAAGTGGAATTGGGCACAGACAGGTTGGCCCAAGTTGTAGCCCAGTGGACACTAAGACGACGGGTAGACCAAGAATAAGATGGCGTGATAACTTGCGTTCCTTTCTGCGGGAATGGTCTCACGTGGCCTTGGATAGGGATGCTTAGAAGGAGATGGGGGGGGGGGGGGTTAGTGTTCCAACATCGGACGTCCATACGTACGGGGCGGTACGCCGCCATTATATTCCATCTACTAGCTGCGCCCCGCGGTTTTACCCGCGTGGACGACGACGATGATGATGATGATGATGATGATGATGATGAAAAGTACCAATCCGATAAAGTCGGAAAAGCTGTGTAAATAATAACCAGCACAAATAAAAAAAATTATAACCCCCGGCCTCCCACTTATCTAAGAAGTACCTCTATCACATCAGTTTTCAAACATAAAAACCGCATCAAAATAGGTCCATTCGTTTGGGAGCTATGATCCTCTCACCCCCATTCCTCCCCCCCCCCCCTTTATATCTAAGAACCATCTAGTTTACATCCGCTTTAAAACATAAAAAACCGCAGCTAAATCGGTCCATTAGTTTGGAAGTTACTATTCTCATTACGGGAAACTGAGTATCTCACTCTTCTTAGTAGTATTTGAGCCCATACTAAGCCGCGTAAAGCTTATACACGATTACTAGTGTTTTCAGCGCGATGATCGAGATAGAGACAGCCATAACAGGGATTATAACTACATTATTTGGCTAATTCTCATCTCCACGATTCTCATCGTCACCATCGGCGCAAATTTGTTTTTTTACTTATTTGAACTATTTTTGTAAAAAATCTAATAGCGCAAGATAAGACGAGTAAATTCATATGTAAATTAATTAAATCGTGAGTCTCGTTTGGAAGAATAATAGTTTTGAAGTTCTAGATGCCACGAAAGTGACTCGATGATCCACGAAAGTGACTCAGTAACTTTACAGACATTATTTTCTCACAATGTACTATTGTTTATGAGACTAAATGTTCATGAAATAACAACTTAATCTTATTTTCATACTAGAACAGGCAAATACATGATATCAATACACAAAATGGAAAAATATCAGTACGGTTCTAAGTTTGCGAAATATGTATAATGTTATGCTAAGTAAATGAAAACTATACAATTTTAGTGAAAAGTTTTTATTATAAACATTGAATGTAGGTGACAAATTGTTTTTGTTTATTTTTTGAATAGTATATGCTGTTGGTCTATAACTGACCTCTACAGCGTCACAGGGCGGTGGGGCGGGCGCGAAAGCACTCCGCCGCAATGCGTAACGTAGAAGGCGCACGCCAATGTTAAGTTTTGGCAACTTGCTTTAGGGCACCCAGGGGGTACGAACCTCGGCTTGGACAGTTGCCAGTGATACGGGGGTCTGACTAACACCCCTGGATCGCTACTTTTGGTAGTGATCGAGGGGACCCTGAGAAATGGCTGGCCTTTGAATTATTTGCATAACTGACCACCGATTCGGAACACACCTTCGTAAAGAAACGGCAAGAAACTCGAAGGCGAATAATATTGACTTTAATTACGGGACCTTCGACCTCGCCGGCGAGGTCGGTGTCTGTGTCTTAAGTGTGATGTCAGATGGTGAGGACGGTTTGAACGACTCTGTCGCTGCCTTCACTGCGGCAGCGATTTATTCGTCCGGATCGCTTAAGATGTCTCTACGGACAAAAACTTAATCTTACGCAGTTGGCAGCGGCGTCTACGGAGGGGCTTTATTGCGTCTGTTGTTGCGTATGTTGAGTAGTCAGATGTCTGAACTACAAGAGGGTTGGGATGATGGGCTGCCGCGTCAAAGTAGCGGCGGGAAGCATCCTTCATATGTTGAAGGATCGAGGGAAGCTCGAGATCGCAATGCAGGTCGGTGTTCCTCTGATACCAGGGGGCACCTACACCTACTGCATTGCGGACGAATTTATTCTGTAAGATCTGAAGTTTTTCTAGGGAAAGGCAGGAGGAGTAAGCAAATACTATGGACGAGTATGTCATTGTCGGTCGGACGCAGGTTTTGTAAAGTGACAGCTTATTGCTAAGGGACATTTTGCTACGTCTGCCGAGGAGTAACGTGAGGCGACCTTAGAAGAAGGCTGCCCTTTTGTGAATGGTGCTGATATGCTCATCGAAGTTGATACGATAGTCAAGGGTGAATCCTAAGTACTTAGTTGACTTTTCCCACTTTATGGGTCGGTTGTTGATCATGATGTTGTCGGTTGGAAAAATTGCGTTTAGCCCCGTGAGTGAAACGTATCGCTACGCTTTTCTCGCGGTTAACCGCTATTCGCCATTTTTGGAACCAGCCATCGAGTGCTCTGAGCGCTCGTTGGATGTTTCCCTGAAGTTGGGTTGGTTTCCATCCGGTGGAATAAATCGCGGTGTCGTCCGCAAAGAGAGCGATCTCTACTTTGGGAGTGCGGGGGAAGTCGCTTGTGTAAAACGTGAACAGGAGTGGAGACAGTGCGGAGCCCGGAGGGACTCCGGCTCTGATGGGATGGGGGTGGATCGGTCGCCCTCGACACGATAGCGGAAGCTCCGACTCGTGAGGTAGTCCTGTACTATCAAGACAATCAAAGATCAGAAAGATTAGGAAGATCGTCCTGTACAAGACGATCTAGCAAACCGATCTGGTACAGCTTGTATCAGCCCGGCGTGCCACACCTTGTCAAAAGCCTTCGCCACGTCTAGGAAGACGGCTATCGTGGTTTGGGGGTTTGGTTTCCTATTGAAACCCGCGAGTATGTGCTCCGTGATGCAGTGAACTTGCTGAGGGCAAGAGTGTCTTGCTCTAAAGCCGAACTGCTCATCGAGGATGAGTTTTTGGATTTCGCGATGGGCCAGAGTCGATTCAGAAGGAGTCGCTCGTAGGTCTTCCCCAAAGAGCTGAGGAGACTGATGGGGCGGTAGCTAAAGGGCTCGGATGCCCTCATTCCTGGTTTGTGAATGCCGATGACGTCGGCACTCTTCCAGGCGTCGGGAAAGGAGTGATTTCTCATAGCAGCTTTGAAGATTTGACTAGGAGATAGACTAACGGGACAGAAAGGTGCTTTAGGACCCTGTTACTGACGCCGTCAGCGCCAGGGGCCTTCCGCACTTTGAGGTCCTTGATGATCGACTCAACTTCTGCAGCTTTAACGGGCTCGAGGGGAGGGTCGGTTAGAGGTAGGGTATTCCTACGTTCTAGTTCGCGGTCCACCGCGGCGATGTGGACAGAATCGACGTGATCGTTTAAGGGGGTGTACTGCGCTTCGAGGCTTTCCGCCAAGCATTCTGCCTTCTCCTCGACTTCGAATGCTGGTGGGAGGTCGATTCTATTGAGAGGCATTACGTTAATGGTATCGGATTTAAGTTTTCTCGCCAACCCCAATAGGCCTTGTGGGTCGGCTTGATATCGGACATGAAGTCTCCCCAACGCTGACCGCGCAGCTCGGTAATGCGTGTCTGACCATGCGGTGGTAGTAGCACAAGGTGGCTTTACGTTCAGCATTGGGAAATGCATAGTAGGCTCTAATGTCTGCGTTCCTTGCCGTCACCAACCTCTTCAGGCCTTCGGGCAGGGCTCAGCGGTGGAGATTCTCCGCTGGGACCTGCCTAGAGAACTTACCGATTACGGTGTTGAGGTGGCTGGTGAGGGCATCGATCGAGCGAGAAACGTCGTCGCGGGTGATTATGTCGTCGGCGATGCGATCGAGATCGGGTGAGCTGATAGCTTTTAGGGCTTCCCCCAAACGCTTCCAGTCCACTATCGTCTTGGTCAGTGGAGGGGAGGTCGTGTCTGTCGGGTCGGGGTCTAGGCACATGATAACAGGACGGTGATCGACCTCTAACTCTTGGAACACTTGAATTGAGCGGAAACTAAGTTTTATGTTCTTTACAAGCGGTATGGCGGGTAAGCGGTCGGGACATTTTGGGTAATGAGTCCACTCCGAGGGTGGGATTATATCGAAAACAAGAGGTTCGCTAAAATCGAATAGCCTAGTGCCGTTGGTGTTGAGTTTGCGGCACCTCCAAATGGGGTTTTTGCTATTGAAGTCGCCAGCCAGAATGACTGCGCTTCCCATGGAGAGGAGTGCCTCTAGATCACTCAATAGTAAGGTTTTACTAGGGGAGAGGTAGCAGGAGGCTATGATAATGATTTTATTAACTAGGTACTTTTATTTCAGAGTATATTTTTACTCTAACATACCCTCTGAAATAAAGTATTATCACATACTTACATAGTAACATCAATCTGAAATGATTTATCTAAACTTATAAAGATTTTGCGTAATTTGAGTACCTATTAAATTGTAATATTACAAGTTATTAAAAAAAAACAAGTTATTTTTAACATTCAAATAGGAGAATGCTACTTTCGTGGCATAAAATCACCTTCATGGTTAAAACACCACGAAGGTGATGCCACGAAGGTGCCGAAAATATCCCTTATTTATAATTTGCTGCAAAGATTAGGTGTAACGATTAAAATCAAATAATACATAATATCTCGCACATTTTGGGGTTTCGATGAGTGGCAACGGATAGCGATATCAGTTGACACGACTCACTGCGATCCGTTGACACTCTAAACGGATCGTGCGATCGGATGGTACAAACCCATTTTATGCCGTCCGAGCGAAAAAGGGACAGAGCGAGGGGTTAGAGCAATGGAAGTTCTCGCGCGTTGTGATACGGTGAATTCTAGCCTGCACGCGGTGGGCGAGCGCCTTCTAGGTAAATATAATTGAAAGCTCGCAGCGCCGTACGAGTTAAATTGCACTTTATAGCGTTGTAGCGAGAGTCGCTATTTATTTAAATGACTTTACTCAGTTAGCCTTCTGTACTTGTACTATTATTTATTCTGTGTCAATGGTAAGGATCAAATGGATTATCTTAAATTACCTAAAGGATCACGGACAACACAATAACAGTAAAGATAGACTGTTTATCCAAACAAAAATTTAAGTAAGTACATTAAACTGTAATTATTGTGCCTATTGTATAGTGTCATTTTTAGGGTTCCGTACCTCAAAAGGATAAAGGAACCCTTACAGGATCACTTTGTCGTCCGTCTGTCAGTCTGTCAAGACCCTTTATCTCAGGAACACGTGGAGGAATCAAGTTGAAATTAATATCAAGTACTTAGGTCTGCAATCGCTTGGAGCTGAGATAAAATCAAACTTCTAAGTCAACGCAATTATAAGATAAGGCTGTTTATGCCACATATTTTGAAACCCTCAAGGGAATCAAAACCTAAAGGGTACTTCCCGTTAGCCTAGAATCATGAAACTTGGTAAGCATAGCACAAGCAAAGGCAAAAATCCGAAAACCGAAATTTTGAAGTTACATCACAAAAAAAAAGTGCCTTCGGTGCGCGCTTCTGACTGGCACTTGGCCGAATTTTTACCAGACTGCTTAACGCAAAGGCTCTGTAATGTGTTTATCAACCTATGTATGTATGTATGTATGTATGTATGTATGTATGTATGTATGTCTGTTCCTTTGTGGCACTATATACGAGTAGACCAAATGCGTGGACCGATATTGATGATTGTTACGTTAATACTTTTGTCTTAATCTTGGGAGTGCTACTAAAGACATGATATTAACCAAATTTCAATATGGCGACAACCAGACGCCATATTGTAAACATATAAAAATGAAAGTCGACGAACTATGTCAAGTGGGATATATCATTGAAAAGGTATTTGTAAATCATCTATAGGTTTCTCTTATTATTTTTCATTTCGAATTTCCATTTAGGATTTATAAAGATTTAAAGTTGGTTCCCGTCAAAGCAGAAATGATTTAGCTCGCCAGGTTGTTAGCTGATCCCTTCAAAGCAGAAATGATTTAGCTCGCCAGGTTGTAGCTGATCCCGTCAAAGCAGAAATTATTTAGCTCGCCAGGTTGTAGCTGATCCCGTCAAAGCAGAAATGATTTAGCTCGCCAAGTTGTAGCTGATCCCGTCAAAGCAGAAATGATTTAGCTCGCCAGGTTGTAGCTGATCCCGTCAAAGCAGAAATGATTTAGCTCGCCAGGTTGTAGCTGATCCCGTCAAATCAGAAATGATTTAGCTCGCCAGGTTGTAGCTGATCCCGTCAAAGCAGAAATGAAATGCATGTTGCCTCCGACTGCATCTTACATTTCAAAATCAAAAATCTACAGGTTGTTTGTCTCCTTTTAGTTTTGTTTTGTTTGTAACATAGGTTCGACGACCGCGCCGCCCGCCCGCTTATTAAAACTCGTCGCAGGCGCCCGCGCCATTTACCTCTGCTCACTATTTTTCGGCATACCCGCAAACTGCGCGAGTTTTAGCAGCCTGCAAAGCTCTACAAGACGGTGACAAAAGGACGGACAGAAAAACAGCGATGCCACAACAATTGGGTTCCGTTTGGACCACTTGGATACGTAACCCACAAAATTATTAAAAAGACACCTATAAGTACGTATCTCAAATAATTTATTAATTGTAAGGTCTACTTATGCTAGCTACAGTTCGTCTTTGGTATTCTGTTCGTCTGGGCTCACAGCCGGTTCCTTGAGATGTTCCGTGATGAGGCTGATGAGGCTGTCCAGGGGCTTGCTGCCGTGCTCCTTGTTCACTACCTTCTTGTGCTTGTAGAGCACCAGGGTGGGTAGGCCTTCAATCTGGAACCATCACATCTTTATTCGGCTTCAAAAAATGGAGGGCTCTGGAGAGCGATTCTCACGAACTGATATAAATATCACAATAGATATTATATCGAAACATGTATGGATTTTTCGACATTTACCTACTGTGATATTTAAATTTGGTGATAATCGCCCTCTAGAAGTTCTAAATGAGGCGATTTCTTTAAAAAATAGTTCTCACAGGTAAAACAGATGGCGTTGTAAAAAGCAAAACTACGTCCAAAACTAACATTAAATACTCTGTGGGCGTAGAGAGACTCTGTGGGCAATATACATTTTGACAGATACGTCATATCGTATCGTATGGTATGGCATTACAACGGGAAAAAATTCAAAATGTTGTGATGTAGAGTTAGATTTTATTCTCAATCTAGTGTATCTTCGAGTGTTAATGTGTAATATTGGTGGAATATTAACCATTAGGTGTTCGTTAACGTGCACGAGTGCGGACAAAAGAATCAAACGCAGAAATAAATGGCATTTTGTGATTTTTCCAAATCTCCTTCGGAAGTTTCAGTAAATGTCCACCATTTTACTGATTCGTGACTTTGACAATAATTGACTGTGACGTGACATTACTTTAAAATATAATACACTTGACATTGGCGAAATTGCTAGTAGGCCAGTGCCTCCGCAGAAGCCATCCAATAAAAAGAAGAAGAAGAAGGCATTACAACGCCATCTGTTTTGGATAAAAGAAACTAAATTTATTTACCTACAGGAAAACTGCTCATTTGAAAGTATTTTTTTATGTGTACGCGGTTGGTCTTTCGAGGCTATACACCGTTTTTTTTTCATTGGCAAGTTTTCTAGGCCATTTGGATGGACCGTCGAGGTGGTCTCGTTTAAATTGTTAATGTGTTTGTTTGTATGAGGTAGTGCTGGCCACTGGTGTTAGTCAGGCCGCCCGAGTACAATAATACTACATTTCATACATGTTATATCAGCCGTCAAATAGAATTTATATTAATAGCAAGTACAGTAGTCGCAGCGGAAGTATGTGTCTCGGAAGTTGTCTGCTAGTCGCTGCGCAAACTACTATTTTTCAGGCGCAATCCCAATGTTGAAGAAGAAGACAGCATTGTATAACTGCCTCGCTCACTTGCTTACGTTTTTCGCATATTCTATCTCGCTCTTTATGCTGTTTTATCCCCACAGCAGTACCTGGGCAATCGTTCACAGAGCCTAACTTCACAAACATATAGATTGGCTGCGACTACTGTAAACCAGTTTTTAAGTAAAAACCTAAGATATCCAACAGTGAACTAGTCGTCTATTTTTTATTGTATTTATAATATTTTTGTTCAGCTGCAGAAATGAGACACAATAGTTAAACAAACAAACAATGAATGTAATATGCCTAATGATATCAATGTAAAACAGATGCGATGCGATGACTTAAATAACAGACATACATATAGATGCGATGCGATGACTTAAGTAACAGACATACATATAGATGCGATGCGATGACTTAAGTAACAGACATACATCTAGGTACGATGCACTTTAAATTGTTATTTGTCTACTCCGCCGCTGGATGACTGGTAGAAAATGCTTCAGCATGTACTCCTATTATGTTTCAGCACGACTGGCAAAAAAGGAGTGTAATGTTTTCAGGTTTCATGTATGTATGTTTGTATATATATGTATGTAAGTTTCTTTGTTCGACCATAACTTTTAAATACCTGAACAGATTGGGATGTATGGGGTATCATTAGAATCCTTACATCATCCTAAATATTAATCAGTTGATCATCATACCTTCTCGGAGTCACAGATGGACTTGGACTGCACGCAGTCTACGTCGGCGATCAGCACGCGGCTCTCGTTCAGGAACCTCTCGCCCAGCTTCAGCCAGAGCGGGTTCAGCTGCATGCAGTGGGCGCACCTGGACGCAAATATCTATACTTATAAAGCAGTAAGTACCAAAAAGTCTGTACAAGGATGACAACGTTTTTTTTTGGATCTTTTTTTGTAATCGTGTCAGTCTGTTTGTATGTTTGTTCGCGCGTCACGTAAAAACTACTGGACCGATCGCAATGCGGTTTTCACTGTTAGATAGAATAAGGTTTGACTTAAAAACTGGTGTACTTGGTATCTCAATCCGATGCGTAGAAGTCGAACCATCGATAAAAAAAACCAGTTGACGCCTGAACGAAGTTTGATGAATTGGTACTTTTGCTCCTGGAATAACACATAGGTTTCTTTTAACAGAAATGACCACGCGGGCAAAGCCGCGGGCACAGCTAGTCTAGGTATAATAGTTTACTAGTATTGTATATATAGCGTGCGATACTAAACGTTATTGCGTGGGCACTGACTGTGATACTTGTCCACAAGCTCAAATTCGCTCAGCAAGCTGATAATGTAAAAACAAAAGAGTAGACGGGATGGAGAAACATCTAAATAAGGTCGGTTCACTTAACGAAGTTCGCAAGATTTAACCGAATTTCGGCTTCAGCCGAATTTAGGTATTGCCGAGAGCAGAACCTACATTAGGCGCGTTAGGTGCTTACAATACTGAAGTCTTTGAAAAATGTATATAAACTAAGACGTATGCTTATACATATGTTATTAACTACAAGCGCAGTTAATAATGCTTATACATAAGTTATTAACTACAAGCGCAGTTAATAATGCTTATACATAAGTTATTAACTAGAAGCGCAGTTAATAATGCTTTTACATAAGTTATTAACTACAAGCGCAGTTAATAATGCTTATACATAATAATTATTAACTACAAGCGCAGTTAATAATGCTTGTACATAAGTTATTAACTACAAGCGCAGTTAATAATGAAACAACTGAGAAGCAAAAGAAAAAATACCGGATTATATTAAGGCCCATTTGCACAGCTGACTTAACTCCGGGCCTGTGTTTAGTCTGGGCTAAAAATTTAAAACAAGTAGGATAGAGAGACATACGTAGACAGTAGCGCGAAAGAGATAACATTTTTATTGGATTATCTAACTAGACACTTTGTTTTGTTTTCGTGCAAGTGGGCCTAAGAGTATTTTTTTATGGACTATGCTGATATACTCTTCTTAAGCTGGACCAACACTGCTCTCTTGGCAAAGCATTGAAATGAGAGATCTAATCTTGTTCGTAGACCACGCGTCGTTTTTTTTTTAAATTAACTGTATTTCAACAACGTTAAAGCACATTTCTATGCTTTACTTTACTTTGAATCGAATTGTTGAGTAGATATAGTGAGTAACGGCCTCTATTCTCACTCCAGCCACCAAACAATGAGTGCTACCATATAATGACTCTAAATTTTGATTCTGTCATTTAGTAAAATTAATACAAAAAAAAACATAATTACCAGGGTGCAAAATAATTAACAAAGACCAAATCCTTCTCAAGGAAAGTCTCAAACGTCTCCTCCGATATCCTGGCGACGGGTAGCGCTTTTTTCTTCTTCATGAACTTCTCAGGGTCGTGGTTCTCAGAGAGAAGCATCCTGTCCACGTAAGCTTTGAGATCTTCCAAAGTTTCCCCACTTGCTACGCCCATCTGAAATGAAGATAAGATTACAGGACCCAGTGGCCGTGTGTTCTTTGTAGTCTGACGACACTGGGTTTGATACCCGACCCCGCAACACTTTTAACGGACTTTTAATAAGTTATATGCGGATTTGCATCGCTCCGTGCTTTGTAGGGCAGCCGTCGGTCCCGGTTGTAGTTGTTAAGACACGTCTGACAAACTCTGATAACGGAGGTCGGCACCACTCGGCACCACACCAATATTGGACTCGACATACATACATCATCATCATCATGTCGGCCTTTAGAAGTCCACTGCTGAACATAGGCCTCCCCCAAAGAGCGCCATGACACGCGATCTTGTGCCACTTCCATCCAACGACTTCCTAAGATGTCGTCGGTCTATCGTGAGGGGTCTCCCTACACTTCGCTTGCTTGTTCGTGGTCGTCATTCGAGAACCTTTATACATACGTGTACAAACATATTGTTTTTTTTTTAATTTTAAGAGTATAGTCGCTTGACGCGATCTTCCCAAAGTAGGTATTAAAGTAAATGTATTGCTATCTCCTTCCCTCCCCACGGTCCCATATACGAGCGATAGAGGGAGTTGCTGGTCGTGAGTTTTAGTAGTCGTTTTTATAGAACTGGTGTTTTGGGGGAAGCACTTTTACCCCCTAAATTGGGTAAAATATTTTTTTATTAGTTTTAATCACTTGAAGAGAATAAAATCTATACTTAAACGTTCCGTTTTTAAAAAAAAAAAAAAGTTTTTTAAAGAGAGCATTTTCAATTTGTCCCTGTTTCAGCATAACTTTGAAGTCATTAAAAATTAAGAAGAACGAAGACGTATAAATGTAGTTAATTAAAGAAACTCTGCCTCCCTCAGTGTTTCCGGGACATATAACCCAGGTGTGTTCAAGTCAAGAGTGAATAGTATCTACTAGGCAAGCGTGCTACACCTTCGACCACATCATCGCTTTCCATCAGGTGAGATCATGGTCAAACGGTGGTACAAGCACGTCATACAAAAATATAAACGCGGGTTCGTGTCACACCATCTAACGTCGAGTTGCTTAACTTCTACATGGCCACTTGTAGCTACTCCATACTAGGTGGTGCCACTAGTATGAGGTTACGCCGGTCGATCTGGAATGTTCAGGTACTGGCTGGATGACGCAAAGTTCTAGTACCTACAAGTACTTTCCAGAAAGCACGGGACGTGCGCATATATCGCGCGCAGCGGCTGCATAAGTCAGTCTAAGCGAATATACACTAAGATACAGTGCTATATTTGAGTTCAGTAATTAGTGTGTACAGTCGAGTTTAAAAGTTATTTGTGATAAGATATGTTAATGTATGTACTCACAATCCTCCCGTTAACGATCCACAAGAGGTACGGGTACTGCTTGATGTCGAAGTTCTTGCACGTCATCTCATTCTCCATGCAGTTCACTTTGCCGACCTGCATGTACTCGTTGTGAGCAAACTGCACCGCGAGCTCGGCCCAGATTGGAGCCAATCTCTGAAATATTACATATTTATTTATTTAAAAAAAACTTAGCTTCGCCCCGCAGCTAAACCCGCATTTTCATTTTTTCGGGGTAAATGTAAACAAGTATAGCCTATGTACTTCCACCTGATGTACACTACTTCCTTACAAATCATTTCATTAAAGGTAACAAACAGACAAGGAGACGTAGGTCCTATAAAGAAATAAATAAAAATCCTATGTGTTATTCCAGAACCTAAAGTACCAATATATCAAACATCAAACTTATAAAGTACCAATATATCAAACATCAAACTTCTAAAGTACCAATATATCAAACATCAAACTTATAAAGTACCAATATATCAAACATCAAACTTCTAAAGTACCAATATATCAAACATCAAACTTCGTTCAGCCGTCAAATAGTTTTTATTGATTGCTCGGCTTTTACTTACCAGATTGAGATACCAAGTACACCAGTTTTTAAGTCAATCTCTAAGCTATCCAACGGTAAAAACCGCGTCGTAATCGGTCCAGTAGTTTTTACGTGATGCGCGAATAAACTGACAGATACCATTTAAAAAAAATGAAACATTCTTGTCTTGCTGCTATGTTATAAATATAGATAGACGATACCTGTGAAGCCCTACACCAAGGCATGAAGAACATGATGAAATGTTGACCTTTAGACACAAACTTTTCAATGTTGTTGTCAGTTAAGTAAGCCATGCCGCTGTAGAATACCACATCATCCGATTCTTTATTTTGTTTCTGTAAATATAGAGACAACATTTTATTAAAAAAAATTACCAGAGTACCACCTGATGGTGATAAATGGATAAAGCAGCTTATGTATCATATTTTCCTAGAATATCATCTGGAATTAAGTTAACTTCTGAGAGATACAAATAAAAAAAAAAAACTTACAATTTTTTTTTTCTTTACAAATAATGTAAGCAATGAGAATATAGCCTATATCCATCTGGAATAATGTAAACTTCTCAGAGTTAAACATAACCTATATCCAACTGGAATAATGTAAACTTCTCAGAGTTAAACATAACCTATATCCAACTGGAATAATGTAAACTTCTCAGAGTTAAACATAACCTATATCCAACTGGAATAATGTAAACTTCTCAGAGTTAAACATGACCTAAATCCCTGTGGAAAAATGAAAACTTTTAGAGTTAAACATAGCATAGCATATCTTCTTTCCTTATCTTACACATATTTCGTAATGTAATTTTAAATCTTTGTTTCTCTTATTTTGTGTATATTTTAAATGTTAATATGTTGTGCTTTTATAGGTCAAAAGGTCAAGTCACCCGAAATAAAAGAACATTTATTTATTTATAGCATATACCCTTCTGGAATAATGTAAACTTCTGAGAGTTAAACTTAGCCTATATCCATCTGGAATAATAAAAACTTTTGAGAGTTAAACATAGCTTATACCCTTCTGGAATAATGTAAACTTCTGAGAGTTAAACTTAGCCTATATCCATTTGGAATAATTTAAACATAGCCTATATCCCTCTGGAATAATTTAACCTTCTGGAATAGTGTGAACTTTTGTAAGTTAAACATAGCCTATATCCTTCTGGAATAGTGTGAACTTTTGTAAGTTAAACATAGCCTATATCCTTCTGGAATAGTGTGAACTTTTGTAAGTTACACATAGCCTATATCCTTCTGGAATAGTGTGAACTTTTGTAAGTTAAACATAGCCTATATCCTTCTGGAATAGTGTGAACTTTTGTAAGTTAAACATAGCCTATATCCTTCTGGAATAGTGTGAACTTTTGTAAGTTACACATAGCCTATATCCTTCTGGAATAGTGTGAATTTTTGTAAGTTACACATAGCCTATATCCTTCTGGAATAGTGTGAACTTTTGTAAGTTACACATAGCCTATATCCTTCTGGAATAGTGTGAACTTTTGTAAGTTACACATAGCCTATATCCTTCTGGAATAGTGTGAACTTTTGTAAGTTAAACATAGCCTATATCCTTCTGGAATAGTGTGAACTTTTGTAAGTTAAACATAGCCTATATCCTTCTGGAATAGTGTGAACTTTACTAAGTTACACATAGCCTATATCCTTCTGGAATAGTGTGAACTTTTGTAAGTTACACATAGCCTATATCCTTCTGGAATAGTGTGAACTTTTGTAAGTTACACATAGCCTATATCCTTCTGGAATAGTGTGAACTTTTGTAAGTTAAACATAGCCTATATCCTTCTGGAATAGTGTGAACTTTTGTAAGTTAAACATAGCCTATATCCTTCTGGAATAGTGTGAACTTTTGTAAGTTAAACATAGCCTATATCCTTCTGGAATAGTGTGAACTTTACTAAGTTACACATAGCATATATCCTTCTGGAATAGTGTGAACTTTTGTAAGTTACACATAGCCTATATCCTTCTGGAATAGTGTGAACTTTTGTAAGTTACACATAGCCTATATCCTTCTGGAATAGTGTGAACTTTTGTAAGTTACACATAGCCTATATCCTTCTGGAATAGTGTGAACTTTTGTAAGTTACACATAGCCTATATCCTTCTGGAATAGTGTGAACTTTTGTAAGTTAAACATAGCCTATATCCTTCTGGAATAGTGTGAACTTTTGTAAGTTAAACATAGCCTATATCCTTCTGGAATAGTGTGAACTTTTGTAAGTTACACATAGCCTATATCCTTCTGGAATAGTGTGAACTTTTGTAAGTTACACATAGCCTATATCCTTCTGGAATAGTGTGAACTTTTGTAAGTTACACATAGCCTATATCCTTCTGGAATAGTGTGAACTTTTGTAAGTTAAACATAGCCTATATCCTTCTGGAATAGTGTGAACTTTTGTAAGTTACACATAGCCTATATCCTACTGGAATAGTGTGAACTTTTGTAAGTTACACATAGCCTATATCCTTCTGGAATAGTGTGAACTTTTGTAAGTTACACATAGCCTATATCCTTCTGGAATAGTGTGAACTTTTGTAAGTTACACATAGCCTATATCCTTCTGGAATAGTGTGAACTTTTGAGAGTTAAAGATACCCTGTAACATCTGGAATAATGTAAATTTTATTCAGATGTGTAGCGTTTTTTTTATGGGTTTATATTTAATTTTTAGCATGGATTTCCGTGACGGACTCGTGTCTCCCCTGATTGCCCCCCTCGGGGAGACATCAGGATTTTTCAGTCCTGGTGTCTCCCCTAGCCCAGGGGAGATATCAGAACTTATTTTAAAATAATATTTTAAGTATTCATGTATCCCTTATCCATATAGACATACTGTCTATAGTTAAACAATTGTTGAATAAGCCTGCACAAACATTCAAGCACTGAGTCATTTACATATTTGTTTGCATTTTAATCACCAACTAGTTGTTATCAAGACGTAAAAAGGCAATAAAAATTGTACTACATAGTCTACATACCTCTGTTTTTAACGTAAACACTTCGCTTAGGAATAACGTCAGTGACGGCAAATCCCTCGTTCCTTTGTACTCCACCGGTGTAAATGAATTCTTGTGGAAGTACAGCAATGTTGGATAACCTGAAAATTACGACACAATCTTTTGGTCTAGCATTTTCGTGCCACCACCTTAGGTATGAATTATTTGAACAATAAAAAAAACAACAATAAACTGAATTATTCATCAAAATAATACTAAACTAATTCAGTTAAATTATACAGTTCTATCTTGGAAGTCTACCTTTTCAAATAAAAATGATCATACAAATCGGTTCAGAAATGCCAGATAAAAATAGGCCTAGGGAGTTTAAAATAAGGTACTGAACAATAATAAAACATTTAACAAAATTGTGTGTCTGTTCGCGCGTCACATAAAAACTACTGGAACGATTGAAATGCGGTTTCACGGTTCGATTTGTACTTTGAATCACAATCTGATGAATAGAAGGCGAGTAATGGATAAAAAGTGGTAGTGGGAGCGAAGGGAAGTTTGGGTGCTTGCGGGGTGTTTAGTTATAAAATATGTTTCATTATTATTTTCTATTATTTATTGACAACTGTCTATATACAGGCCGTCATCGCCGACCATAGTCAAACCACCAACAATAACCAAAAGAGTATTTCATACGTAGTATAAATACTTACCTAACACAACATCCCCTTAACATTCCCAACAACATTCCCTTTTATAAAAAACAAACAAATAACAACAATAATTAATTACGATAGAAGTTAAAGGTTGGTACATTCTCGTACTACTCTGCCAGATTTGGTGGTGAGGACTCGCGTCGCGATCGGCTTTCATTGCTGGTACTCACATCTTGTCTATGATTACTCGGCACATCTCTATTGGACATTCCATTAGATACACCGACACTACTGTCCCCTCTCTCCTGACTATAGTCGAGTGACGATTGAGTGATATGGTGCCGGTTTCTACGGATAACTCTAAACATCATTTGTACCATTCGTAGTCTTTATGTCGTAGCTTCTGGGCTCGTTTCGCTGCTTTATAATTTTCCGATAACTCCGTGAAATTACATCCCATACATGAGTACCAGGGGCTAAGACAGACAACTCCTTCGTTTTATGCCTTTTATCATATTTTTTTGTTCATTTCACATTTATGATCATTAACTGCCTTTCTATTTGGACATTCTGGTATAAGCAAATCTCTGTGCATTGGTACTGTCGTACGGATTCTTCTACCAAATAGTAGTTGCGCTGGGTTATAGCCATTGTCTGTTGGAGTGCTTCGGAATGCCAACAAACCTAAATCTGGCTCTTCCGATTTTAATATTATGTTTTTTACTATTTTTACTCCTACCTCTGCCATTCTGTTGCTCCACGGCGCATGTGGGCTACTGGTTAAATGTCTGACCCATGTTTTTGCGAAGTTTTGGAATTCAATTGAAGAATAGTGTGGTCCATTATCTGACCTTAGAATACAAGGTACGCCTTGTCGAGCAAATAGTCCTTTGAGATGTGTTATGATTGCGCTCGATGTTGTGGAATTCAATTTGAATACTTCTGGGAACCGCGAAAAATAATCAATGACCACCATAAATTATTTTCCTTTAGCTGTAAATATATCTACTGCCACAACATCCCATGGAGATTTAGCGTTTTCTGCTTCAATAAGTGGTTCTCTGGATTGACTCTATGTTCAATACATTATTTGCATTGTTCAATTAGTGTGCGTATGTTTCCTGATAGGCCACCATACTGATGTCTTGCACGTCTTCTACACTTTTCTATTCCTAGAAGGCCTTGATGCAACTTTAACAGCATCTCTCTTCGCCATTCTTTCGGTATAAGTATCCTATGACCTCGCATTATTAATCCTTCTTGAATTCCAAATTCTCCTCTAAACTGATAGAACGCTCTGATTCAAATCTTTTTTGTGTGGCCATCCATGTTGTATAAATTCTTTCAGATTACAGCATGTCTCATTTCGGTCTTGTGCATCTCGGATAGCTTGTAACAACGTATCTGTGATAGGAATCGCTTGTATTTCTGCAATCATTGCGTTCCTGATTTCGTTTCCATCCACAAAGTCTGTCACGTCACCTGTTTTAACTGGTGCACGTGAGAGTAAATCTGCTGTAAGCATATAATTTCAAGGATGATGAGCAATATTGTAAATGAATTTTGATAATCTTAAACGAAATCTTTGCATACGCGCAGTTATACCGGTCATACCCCTTCTTGTTGCATCCGATTTAATATTTCAGTTAATCGTTCTTTTAACGTATTACCAACAATCAATATGTCATCTTGAAAGCAAACCACGCCTTCAACGCCCTCAATCATATTTTGCATTTTCTTTTGTAAAACTTCGCTTGCACAAGTAATACGCATTGGTATTCTTTTAAAGGCGAATTTGCCAAACGGAGTTATGAAGGTTGTCAGTAGTCTTGACTCTTTTTCCATTGGAAGTTAAAAATACCATTTCATGGCGTCTAAGTTTGAAAAAAAAAAAAAACGCCCCACCTATTCGTGCCAAGCATTCATCAACCGAAGGCAGATGGTATATGGATCTTTTTACATTCTTAATGAGTTCGGTGTAATCTACGCAAAGCCGGATGTTTCCATTTTCTTCAGGACGAACTACGATTGCTGCACAATAATCCGTCGATTTATCTACTGGAAATATAACATTTTGATCTTGCAATGTTTTCAACCCATTTTTCACTGATTCGTAAAGTGGAATTGCTACTCGTCTTGGGTTGGTTATTGCATACGGTTTGACTTCTGATTTTAGTCAAATTTCGTACTCTCCTTTAATTTTACCTAGCCCTCCAAATAAAGATGGAAATTGTCTTTGTGGTTCGACATTTTTTGCGCACAACTTTGAACTAACAACCTGAATCGTTTGTTCAATTGTGTTTACTCTGGTAATTATTCCCAACGATTCAATTTCTCTTTTCCCAATTAATGGATGCTCTAAATTCTATAAGACATACACAAATGGTTTTATTATTTGATTTTGCCATATTATTTCTGATTGGAATTTTCCGGTCACATTGAGGGGCTTATTTCCAGCATCTTTTAGATATGACATAGTGGGAACTAGACTAGTGTAGTTTTTAATCTTTTTAAATTCGTTTTCGCTTATCAGCACCAGAGTCTATTTTAAAGTTTAGCTCTGTTCCATTTATTTTTATTATGGCCTTCTATGGATCTTTTTGGTAACAAATTCAAGAGCCGCTTCTAGTTCATCAATTGTATTGATACGGACGACTTCTGCATTATCTTCTCCTTCACTTTTTTGTAAATCGCACTGTTCCACTTCATTGAATTGTTTTGCAGATCTGCATTTTTGCGCCCAGTGGCCCCGTCTTCGGCATCTAGTACATACGCTATTTCTTGCAGGACAACTTGAGAAGGTATGCGATGGTGATTTCCCGCATCTACCACACGAGTTTGGGTAAGATGGTTTCTTAGATGCATCATTAATTTGCTTGCATTATCCGTTTTGCTCTGTTTGTGGAATACTGGACATATTGACTTCTTCGGAAAATGACGTGCTTGGTCTGACTATGCTTCGTTGCCCAGAAACCTCATCCTCTTGTTTCATTTTAATAATCAATATTTCCAGTGTAATTTCAGGGACTAGTTGCAGTTTATTGGACACTTTTGTATCTTTTAGGCCAACAATGATTCTATCTCAAATTAATTCATCTTTAAAGAAATTTCAAGATTTGACTGCAGCATATATTCTTGATATGAAATCGTCTGCTCATTCATCCTCTTCCTGGCAAATTTTATTAAATATTGCACGTGCGTGGATTTTATTTTGCGCTGATGAATAGTATTCATATTTTTTTTATGAATTTTATCATAAGTATATTGTTTATCCCCTTGTTTTATGTTATGCATTGTTAGCAGATGGTCAGCTTTGTCTCCTAGGATGTAGATGAGCGTGCTAACCTGCTTTATATCTTTTTGGGTGGCCAGGCCTGATGCTTCACGGTACCATTCGAACCTCCTGTTGAAGTTTTTCCAATCTTCAGCTTTCCCTGAGAATGTGGGTGGGGTTAATAACGTTGAATAATTTTCCATCATGATAATTTTTCAAGAAAACTTTGAGGCACTGTGTTATAATATTATATCTTGTTTTAAACCGCTGTCACCATGTTTAGAGAAATAATAAAATATCTTCTTTTTCTTCTTTTTTTTGGATGGCTTCTGCGGAGGCACTGGCCTACTAGCAATTTCGCCAATGTCAAGTGTATTATATTTTAAAGTAATGTCACGTCACAGTCAATTATTGTCAAAGTCACGAATCAGTAAAATGGTGGACATTTACTGAAACTTCCGAAGGAGATTTGGTAAAATCACACAATGCCATTTATTTCTGCGTTTGATTCTTTTGTCCGCACTCGTGCACGTTAACGAACACCTAATGGTTAATATTCCACCAATATTATACATTAACACTCGAAGATACACAAGATTGAGAATAAAATCTAACTCTACATCACAACATGTTGAATTTTTTCAAAAAACCCCTAATAAAATATGTTTGCGTAATATTTTATTGACAACTGTCTATCTACAGTCAAACCATCGACAATAACCAAAAGAGTATTTCATATATAGTATAAATACTTACCTAACACAACACGGGGAGGAGGAATTTCAGTTTTTCATACCCCCCTCCTCCCGCCCACAACTCCACCAACTATTAACCCCGGGACTCCCGTCCCCCAAACCCCTTCCCCCCGCGCCTCCTCTCAAAATATCCCCAAAGCCGCACTATATTCTAAAGTTGTTCTGGTTGTTGCAAGTCATGTTATCATAGAAGATCTCTACGTAGTAACTGTATTTTATTGCACAACTGCCCAAAAAAGGAGTGTAATGTTTTCAGGGTTCATGTATGTATGTATGTATGTATGTAGGTGAGTTTCTTTGTTCCACCATAACTTTTAAATGCCTGAACAGATTTGTATATATGGGGTATTGTTAGAATCCTTACATCATCCCAAGTAACATAGGATGTAAAATAACTAGCTTAAAAGCTAAAAAAAAATAGTTTAAAAAAACTAAAAAACACGCTTTATTTAGAAAACCATACTAAAAAATAGTAAATAAATTTTAATAGTGTAAATAAGAAAAAAAAAGAAAAAAAACATGGGGTGCATGGGTCAATAGTTATAAATATTTCATTGACAGTATGAGAAGCACCCCACGCTTTTTTTTAAATAAAACATTTTTTTTTTATTTACACTATTAAAATTTATTTTCTATTTTGTAGTTTGGTTTTCTATATAAAGCGTGTTTTTTAGTTTTTTTAAACTATTATTTATTTTCTACATTATTTTTTTTCGTTTTTTTGCATTGTCATCGGTCTTTGACAGGTGTGCAAAACTTGAATGAAATCTGACCGTTTAAAGTGGGTCAAAATAGCGTCCAAAGGTGTCGGTTACAAACATACAAACATACAAGTGAAGCTAATATAAAGCGTATAAAAACTCGCCTGCCCTACCAAAAAAGAGCTTTTGCCAATAAATTATATATATTAGAATGTGCTTATCAAGGCCTTCAATTTGATACCCATATTGCAAAATTCGAAGAATATTTTTCGATATTGAACATGTAGCCAATAATACTGCCGCAATAGGGAATATATTTAAAAAAATGCCTTTGTTTCTCGGGGGGATGTAAGGATTGTAACGATACCCCATATGTTTCAGTTCTGTTCAGGCATTTAAAAGTTATGGCTGTATAAAGAAACTAACATACATGAATGCTAAAAAAAAAACTCTTTTTTTTTTGGGCAGTTCTGTAAAAAGATCATTTTTTGGCAAGGCAGTCATGTTTTTTTCTTACTTTGTCGGCGTTTACCTGTTATATCAGTCTCCTGACATAATTTAGAATGCTGCGTGCAGTCAACTTGGGCTATAGCAAATTTAGAGTCCCTCGTGTTTACCAGCTCTGCTAGCTCAGCCCACATTGGGTGGAACTCAGTGCAGTGGCGGCACCTAATTTAATCAAATAGGTAAGATATAACAATATTACATGGGACAACTGTACAAATAGGTAAGATATAACAATATTACATGGGACTACTGTACAAATAGGTAAGATATAACAATATTACATGGGACTACTGAACAAGACATGATGTGGATTTTTGGTGGGTAGGAGGGTGTAGATCGACTCCTCCTTCCGAGACATGTTTTTATTACAATGGACATATTGGCAGGGGTGGCCCAAGGTTGCCATAGAAGAGGCAATTTTTATTGAAAAATTTTTCAAAAACTTATTTTAGAAACAATACTAATTTTTTTTTTTTTTTTTGCCTTTTTGGCTTCATTTACTTTCCTCAAATACATATTTTGTGTATGACAAACTTTTTAAACAAGCTATACTAAAAAAATAGCGGGTTGGGTCTAGAATCAAGGGGCAGGAGTTTGGGGGGGGGGGGTTGGAGTGGGGGAGATCGAGGGCTACCCCGTGGTACCCCTCCCTCCCGCGGAGACGTTTAGTTTGTAAGATATTTCATTTTAAAGTTTAGAAAAAAACCAAGGAGTTGGGAGGAGAGGGTGGGGGTGAAGGAGGTGAAGGAAATGGAGGGCTACCCCCTGGTGGGTTCCAACTCGCAGAGCCGCGTAGTTTTTGTTTATAAACCGTCAATAAAATTGTTAAGTAGTGGAATGTGTTTATTCTGCTGCTTTTGCATTAAAGTAATTTGAAGATGTTACATATGGCCCCAAAAACTAGGATAGGTTAGGTTTGGACTAGACTAAATGAAGCGCGCGCCGAGCTAGCGAAGCGAGCGTGCCGCGGTAGCAGCCTGCAAGCGCCAAAGTCAACTTACAAACTGTGACTTGAACTTGAACAAACTGTGTTACGGCTGTTACGACCTCTTCGCGGGGGGAGGATACCAGGGGGTAACCCTCCACTTGTCCCGCCCCCTCAGCCGACCCCGCCCCCTCCCAAATCCTTGTTTTTTTTTCTATACTTAAAATTTAAATATCTCAAACTAGGCGTCTACGCGGTACCAGGGGGTAGCCCCTCCTCCCCCCCGCCCCGATCCCTCCCCCAACTCCTGCCCCTCGATTCTAGATCAATCGATTCACATGACTAATGTCAAAAAAGAAAAATGTACAAAGCCAATGTCCATAATTTATTAATATACTTCGTGCCCTTTCTGGAGTTTGATGGGGTTCCCATCCATATTCTCAAAAACTACTATATAATGCTATAAATAGAAGTCACTTTGATTATGGATATTTTCTGTTAAATAACTGTAATAAATCTGGACAAGATAAAATCTTCAAAACTCAATCTAAGTGTCTGAGAATTATCATCCTTGGAGCCATGAAATCCTCCCCTATTAACGCAATGCAGGTAGAGTGTGGACCTCCTCTGAAAATACGCAGACAATTTCTTTCCGATAGATTTATCTTTAAATTAATTCAAAACTCTAATCATCCCCTTCTTCCTAAATTAAATGTTCTCTTAAACATATATGATTCACATAACCCTGATAAAATCCCTTGTTTCCTACTTAGTTTCATTAGGTATACTAAACTTCCGAACCCAGTCATTCAGTATACAACCAATCCCCTCTATTTAACCCCATACGAAGCCCTTATTTTTCAACCTAATATTCTTTTAGACTTGGCGTAACCAAAGATACATCAAACACCCAAAGGATATTCAATTAACAAATTTTAAAAAAAAATATTTGATGGCACTCCATATATACTGATGCATCCAAGATCTCCTCCAACAGTGTTGTTGGTGCAGTGGTATGGATCCCTTCCTCAAAAATATGTTTAAGTTTGAAATGTCCTTCTTACTCTTCTGTATTTACTGGAGAAGCTCTTGCTCTTCTTGAAGCCATTCTTTGTGAGGTCCCATAACCTCAATTACACAATTATTTTCTCAGATACTAAAAGCTGTCTTCAATCTATTCTTTCCAATCCCTTCCGCTCTATATCTTGATTCCCTTTAATCCTCAAAATTAAACAATCTCTTTTAGAATGTCACAATCTTGGAATCAATATCACCCTTGCTTGGATTCCAGGTCATTGTGGAATCCCTAGTAATGAAACAGCCGATTCCTGCGCTAAAACTGCAGATTGGCTCTCTTGAACATTTTAAAATGACCTTTGTCTTCTCCCTAAAGTTCATCTCAAAGATTCTTGGTCGAAGTATTGGGAAAGTTCCAAAAATCAGAAGGGCATACACTATGGTGACATTTAACCAGAGATCCCTAGTGTTCCGTGGTTTTATGTAATTCTAAGGCTAATAAAACTACCACCTCCAACAATATGCCGACTATGATTGGGTCATTCATGTACTCTTGTTCATTTGGCCAAACTTAGGATTAAGGATCATTCTATATGTAAATGTGGTCTGGACGAAGGAAACGTGGACCACATATTCTTTAATTGCTCAAAATTACGACGTTCCTTATATGATTGCCAATTGAAAAATGACGACTCTATTATAATTAAGCAGATGTAACAATGTAAGATAAGACTTATATATATACCAATTACGCCGATTAAATATTTAAAAAAAAAAAGTTTGATTGTATATTTTGACGCTTCTTTAAATACAATAGCAAGTTAAATTGCGTCTTAATAATGGAGTACCTAAATTTAAATAGCCTCATAGACAAGTGGCAAGTATCTAAAACGATAGGTATGCAATTACAAAAACAGTTTGTATTATTATTATATTAGCATTTTTCCGGTTGGGAATTTCTATTCCTGAACATGTTTCTAAATGGGATTTCTATATTTTGGTAATTTTTCTAGTTGGATGTTTCTATACTTGGTCATTTTTGTAGTTGGATGTTTCTATACTTGGTCATTTTTGTAGTTGGATGTTTCTATACTTGGTCATTTTTGTAGTTGGATGTTTCTATGCTTGGACATTTTTCCTATTGGGTGTTTTTATATTTGGACATTATTAAGCTTTTGGACATTTTCCTGTTTTGACATTAGTTGTGCGAATCGATCAATCCCAAAATAGCACAAGAACTCCAAAAATGCAGTCATCCACAGGTTAAGAGTTAAAAAAAACAACGACAAAGCCCTTTGTCTTCTGAACTACGTCAGGCACGTCGGTCCCAATCCAACCTCGCCCTCCAATCCCGTGCATTGAAAACCGATGGGCAGTATTCTACAAGTTAGCCCCTTCATATTCTACAGTTGAAACTTTACCTGAAGAATTATTATAATAAAAGATTAATAAAGAAACAGCCCCCAACTAAACGTGGCTTGTGGCATGGCTTGTACAGTTGAGCCGATTACACAAAATATTGTTGGAAATGAATGCAGAACGTTCAAAGATTTTGCACAAATGTTATAGAACAACAGGTATACCTGTTTGTTTTAAATATTAAATAGGAAAAACACAGTTGTGTAAAATAGATATCAAGTACGAATTTATTAGGTTTTATTTAAATACTGGAGACACTGAAGCGATCTATCAATGGTACTTACCACGGCGCATAAAACATAATAAAGTTTCCGTCCATCTCTTCTATCTGATACCGAAAATTGCTGGGGGTATATTCGTAGACAGAACCATCTTCGGGAGCCACAAAATGCGGTATAATCATAATATATAACAGCACCACTTTCCTCAACATTGTAAGGCTGCTGTAACTTTGTAATTAATTTTGTATATGCCTATGTTGAGGACTACATGTAGCCATGCGTAGATACTTATTAGAAAATATTTTAGTACATACGCTTTAGTTATAATTTAATTTATTGCTTATCTGAAACTCGCGCACGCAACGCAACAATCGTAAAAAGTCGCAGAATTTGACCAATTCACCGTACATGTAATAAATATTGATTGACATTTGACATTATTTGACATTGAAATTGACAATTTGATTCATTTTGCCATGTATTCGTATTGGAATGAGAACGTTCTCATTAGTTTCGAAATGTACATTTTTTAAGAGCTATGGTGGCCTAACAGTTCTATAGTGCAATTTAGAATCCAACGATACCGGGTTCGAAACCTAGGCTCCGCACCAATCACTTACTTTTCTGAGTTATGTGCGTTTTTCCATCGCTCCGTGCTTCGGAGGGCACGTTAAGCTGTCGGTCCCGGCTGATATTGATTAGTAGCAGTCGTTAAGCCATATCAGAGGCCCTCGGGCGGCTTGACAAACTCTGACATCAGAGGCCAGCACTACCTCATACGACAAACAAACAAACAAGAAGCCATTTTCAACATTTTTGCCACTTTTGCAATTTATGTCAGTTAAGATCATTTCCAAACCAACATAACTGAAGTATAAAGTGCCATTTCTGCTGACATAACATAACTGTCGTGTCATTTTGATAAGCAGACCAAACGATGATCAAAATTTATTTTAGAATGTCCAAAGGTCATCATTTTTAGGGTTTTTATATGTTATTTTTGTTGTTTGGCCCAAAACGAACGGCCTAAAAGATATGAGAACTATTTAAAACGATTTAAAATGAACCAAACAATTCTACTTCTCCATAGATACCTACTTTTGACCTCTGATAGGCCGTACTATTCATTTGTTTTTTTACTTCTAGTTGTCACTTTGTATTTTATATTATTCGACCAAAGAGTATATCATTCGACTTTCCTCCACCTTTTTTAACTTTCCGCCCATCCTTCCCCCTTCCTCCCACTCTGCCTCCACCTTTCTTTTCAGTCTTCCCCCACTTCACCTGTCGCACTTACCGCATATCTATGTGTATATATACACATAGATTTGCACATACACATTTTTACATTTCTAGTATCAGTGTGTCATTTCGCAAACAATGCTCTTAGTCTCCTATTTGACGTCCGTATATGGATGTCGTAAACCGGTGGACGTCACATAGGATGCAAAAAGGTCCATGTTGGACGCACAATAGATTACAGGATACATATAGGCTCTGCAAAATGGTTATATTATCGGCAGGCGTGCATGGTGGCGCTGTAACTTGTTAAATCATGACTCCAAGTTAGATTTTTGTTATAGATCCCGATTAAATACAACTCGCGGCTGACCCGCAAAACATAACAATATATGTGTAAAGTTGTTTGGAGTGTGGACTAAGTGCTAATACTCAAAGCACAGTGTGCAAGTGACAGTACTACTATATTTGCCAATTGTTTTTTAACTTAGATTAAAAGTTATCGTCAAAGTAATTTATATTTTGACGGTGATTCTCTCGAACGTACATGCACTGTGTCGCCGGTGTGTCTAGTTGGAACGAGTCGGGATCTGTGTCGCTCCGCAAACGCAAACGCCTGCAGTAGTCTTCCATTATACTGTGGCAGCGAACGCGATTCTCTGCATTACTATTGCGCATACTGTGGCGCTATTGGTATCAAGTACTGGTTTACAAAGGAAATAACGTCGCATAAATATAATATTATCTGGACTTCTTTAAAGACCATATATTTGTCACACAGGCATTTACATAATGTCTCCTTTAAAGTGGGGATGCTGTGCTATGGGCGTCGACGATGACGCATACACTCGTTGCGTCGAGTGTAAAAAAGTGTTTCATTATGACTGCCTCCAGACGCATGATCTTCGAGGAAATGATAATAAACCGGGATGGAAATGTCCTCTATGCAAAATGTCTAGGAGAGGAAATAACGATAACACACCTATTCGATCTGACAGCACTCCTGATCGATCTATTGATTCACCTGGTGTGGGTGGTGAAAGTTTCTCTCATAAGTCAAAGAAGAAGAGGGTTGCACCTTCTTTATCTCCAAGAGTAGAGAATGAAAGTCAACTGACCCGTGAGGGCACTCCGTTGACCCTCCAGGAGACTCCAATGACGCGCGAGGATGTTCGTAGTATATTCAAGGAAATTATGAAGGAAGAACGTACAGAAAAATCTGTACGATGATGGTGATGGTGTTCGGTGATGTGATCGAGATGGTTCTTAAATATATGGGGAGGGAGAGGGGGGAAGGGGGAGGTAAGAAAAGGGGGGTGAAAATCGTAGCTTCCAAACAAATGTAGCGATTTAGCTGTGGTGTTTTATATATGAAAACTGAGGTAATCGTGATGGTTTTTAGCTATAATAGGGGGAAGGGGGAAGAGGGGGATAGAGGTGATGATCGTAGCTTCCAAATAAATAGACCAATTTTGATGAGGTTTTTCATGTTTGAAAACGGATGTGGTTGAGATGGTTCTTAGCTATATAGAGGGGAGGGGGAGGGGGAGTTGAGAAAAGGGGGGGTGAGAATCGCATCTTTCAAACAAATGGACCGATTAAGCTGCGGTTTTTTATGTTTGAAAGCTGAGGTAAACTAGATGGTCCTTAGCCATAATGGGGGGGAATGAGGGTGACGACCGTAGCTCTCAAATACTTCCTAGTTATAATGGGGGGGGGGAGAGGGATAATATATTTTTTTAATCTATGCTTTTTCCTTCAATAATATAGACGTCTGAATTACATAAAATATACTTTCATGTTGAATAATATTTGACTTTAGTTATATTTTTATTCGTGTAAATGTGGAAGTGAGGTTATCCGTTTATATCATTTTGCATGATATTTTAACACTCTAAATTTTGTATACAACTGCTTAAATGAGCATAATCTGTTAATTTCGTAAGCAAGCCATAATAATAATTCCGTTTGTATATAAATTACCTTCAAATTGAGTATAAGAAGTCAATTATAAATATTGACAGATTTTTAAATAGAGCTTTGTTTTTCATATTCTGATCAACAACCTAACATGGTCTTGGATAGAAACTCATTTCAATATAAGATTTTACTGCGTGAATTCAAATGAATAGTCCCGAAAAAATATTTTTTGTATTAGATCATGCTGAATTTTGGTGCTTTAACTGCGACTTTAGTATTTATGATCACTATCCTGAAGACGAGTGCTACAATTGTACCTAATATGTATAACATTACTATCTACTAACTTGAGTTCCTTTTGTGAGAGGCTATTTCTATTAAATTTTGTGAAGTTTTATTTGTTTTGAACTTTGTTGATATATAATTATTATTTTTGTTTTAAATATGGACACTTTATTACTAAAAATATGTATAACGTGCGTTATTTGGCGTCCGTATATTAAAAACTTTTCACGCTTCTGTTTCACTAGCTTGTTATAATTAAATTTTATTACTCATTTACTTAAATAAAATTGTTAAAGTTGATTAATGTACATGACAAGGATTTTGAAAGGAGGTCGATTGGGCATTTACGATATATGGACGCCAGATTATACTAAAATATTAACACTGAGTATTATTTGACGTCCATGTCTTCGATAACTATCTGATATCGAAGATATGGACGTCAAATAATAGTTAGTGTGAATATTTGTGGGTAATCTGGCGTCCGTATTACGAAAACACAGAGACTATCTGATATCGAAGATATGGACGTCAAATAATAGTTAGTGTGAATATTTGTGGGTAATCTGGCGTCCGTATTACGAAAACACAGAGACACCTGTATTCATAATACGGATGCTAGATTATTGTTTTTTAATTTACTGCCTGTCATTGCAAATACCCAATTTGTGTTAATTATGTTTCTTAAAATCTGTATTATATAATTATAAATATCTACCTCACTGAATGAAGAATTGTTAAAAAATGTACTCGTATGTTTAATAAACATTTAATTTGATCCCAATATTTGATTAATTTACATCAATATTTTTTAATACTGCTTATTATAACAGTTTATAGTATAGCACGGCTGGGCAATCCATGACCTCAGTCTCAGGGTTTATTTTCTCAACCGCGAGTCCGTGATGCATCGCGCATGATATA